>OZ020618.1:43272508-43657508 GCA_963971575.1 Liopterus haemorrhoidalis | reverse complement strand
GTCTCCTTCAAACATGTAATTTTTCTGGTGCGTCTCGTTTCAATGTTTTTGGTTTTCATAGAAGCAACACTTCATTGATTGTTCCATTCAGCAGGAACGTCTACTGGTTGTTCCAGTCAGTGGTCAATCCATATAGGTCTTCGTGATTTTAGGTGAAGGAATGGCAGATTTTCAAGATTAGTTAATTATTAATATTCACTAGGGTGTTAGACAAGGTGACACAATTTCAACCAAACTGTTTACCTTAACCATTTAAGACATATTTAAAAGACTACCTATAGACAACAAAGACATTAATATCGAAGGAACATACTGAGTAACCTGCGATTCGCCGACGTAATGTTATTACTAGCGACAATGTCAAAGATTAGAAGATATGTTGTGTCAATTAAACGGAGTATCTAAGCATGTTGGTCTATAGATTAATCTTACTAAGGGCCGCTTTTACAAACCTTGGATACGAAGCGGTATAACTATCTAAGGTATAAGTTTATTCCGATGTTTATTCCAACGTTCGCTTTTACAATGCATTTTTTATTCTCGGCTAGCTATCCATGGTTTTATTGTAAATAAAATAAAGTTGGTATCGTTTGACACATAAACTGACATATTAGAAATGTCATATTTTAAATTGACACTACTGTTAACAATGAATAGATCGATATGAAGGGCTTACGTGAGTGAGGCCAAAAGTCAACTTGACTGATAGTGCCCAAATAAAAAGAAAAAGAATTACTATTAACAACTCATTTGAGCATGTTTATGAAAATATTGGGAGATTTCGAAGTATTCGACTCAGATAATTCTTTTATTGTGCTCGTACCGCGTTAGTGTCAGCCTCTCGTGTGCAAATATTCATAAAACCGCTCTCTAATAGAATCGAGCCCAAATACTGCCCATGTATAAATTTTCATAAGGTCACCCTTTACTAGTAGAATTCTTATTATAATAATTCATATTTCAACCAATATTATGTACAGTTGTGGACTGCCAATATTGTAACAAGTTCTTTCAAGAGGAAAATTTCACTGATTAATAACAGGAGTTTTTTTTTTTTTCAGTTTTTATCAACATTAAGAACCAGTTCGCGTTTTGAAAATTCTATAAATAAATAACAACCGGTTCATTCGAACTGGCTCCAGCGCAATACTGCAACATATACAAAAACTGGCATTATGTGTACATAGTGTGGAAGGTATGATAGTGGCTAGTTAGATTCGAAGCGCTCAAAGTGCTAGGAGCATATTCTAGCGGTAAGCGGCTGCTACTGTTCATTGCTACGCTTTTAAAAAATAAATAAAATAAATCAAAACTGCTGAACAAATACATAGATAACGAGGGATTACGTACTATTATTATTTCGTATGGCAATGTCTAGGTTTTAGAGATTTTAGGGTCGCGACTAGCCTCCTCTGAAATGACCTAACGATTACTTTTTACAGTAGCTGAGACCAACGTGCCCTAAGAAACATGTCCCATATTTCTGAAAATTAATTCTGAGATACAGGCACTCATTGTAAAGAATCTGAGCTTAAGGTTGCAACAGCCAAGGTTTTTTTTTTTTAATCTTTTTGCCCATACTAAGTGGATCTCATGATTCCACACTTTCAAAGCAAGTGAGCTAACCACTACGCTGCTGCATCCACAATTATATAACTGTAATAAAAATTCAAATGAAACGTTATAATATGATATTTATCATATGTCAAATTAATTTTTTTATCGTTGCTGGGTAACAAATACTTATTCGCCAATCAGAGCAAGGGAATAATTTAAACTGCCCTTTATCTGAAGTGTCGTGGGCCAGATAAGATATTCTGGTGTTTATTCCGATGTTTATCCTATCCGAGCTTTATCCGAGCATTGTAAAAGCGATTTTTTGACTTTATACCGGGAATAGCGTTATCCGAGCTTTATCCAACGATTGTAAAAGCGGCCCTTAATAAGAATAATAAACCCTGGCAAATCAAAATCAACAATCAGCCACTAGAGAATGTTAATAAATATATACGAGGCTTACCTTATATGTTTTTACAAACGACCACTAGATGGCAATATTGAAATGTGTCATTACTATATTCTTAAAATTTAACATTTGTTATTGTGAAATCAGTGGCAGCTTATAAACTGACCGAGTAGTTTCTTGACAGTGAGAACAAGTTTGTGAAAAAATAGATATTACTCGTGAAGGTCTCCATTGGATGATTTTTTATGATTTTAGTAAAGGCCTAACTTAACAACAATGCATAGATTCGCTTCGGTCAACTTTTGGTAATGAAGCACCATCAGAAAAGACTGTTTACAATTGGTTTGCAGAATTTTCGTCAAGGTCGTGCGTCCGTCAGTGATGAATCTAGTCAAAGTCGGTGCTGTGCGCAAAATGTGCGGAAGAAGATCGGCATGTGACTTACTGTGAGATAGAGGCATCTTTTGGCATATCGCAGACTGCAATACACTTAGTTCTCGTTATATTGGTGCTTATGAAAAGTTTCCCATGTATAAAAAAATCTAGATAGAACAACAGACGACAGATGGATAACGTATTCTCTTATAGTGACAATGGACAGATAAACGAAGCCGAGAAAAAACTGGACTTCGCTGGAATGATGATCTAAAACGTATATCTACAAATTGCTACAAGAGGCTTGAGAGAACTTGCTCAAGACAGGGAAAAATGGAAATTTTTAAGGGCGCTCTGTATCCAGCTATGGTTTCGAACGGCTGAAAGATAACCATGACGATGAACCAATACATACATGTAAGAAGAAAACCTCAATGTCACTATTATCAATTTTTTAGAGCAACTTACCTACTAAAATTTAGTACAAGACCGATGACGGTAAAAGAGAAACTTGCGAATAGTAGCCAGTGTGGCTTCTTGGTTTAGCGAATAGTGTAGCGCTTTGTGGAACAAATGAATTTTCATTTCGGAGTTTAAGGAAGGATTTCTAGGCATCAAAATATTTTCATGTTATTCCTGTGATAACATAAAACAAACTCTCGTTATAAACTTTCTTGTAATAAACATGAGATGACATTTATAAAATATACTCGACTCCAAACCAAAATTATTATAAACCCTTGCTACCCTAATTTGAATTTCCCTTCTTAATTTTTCAGCACTTTATCTGTTACCTGACCCACCTGTGGTAACCGGAGTTTATAACAGGTATATATCAAAGCGGTGAAAACTGTCACACACTTCTTCCTCACTTCATATTACATTTAAATAACTTCCCTCACTTTATGTTGTTTAAAACTCCAACTTTGACCTTTTCACTCGCGATCTAATGTCAAATGTCACATATTTTGCACATATGAATAATAGAATTTATGTATTTTGGTCTGGTATTGCATTTCATAATCGGATTTAATCAATGTTTTTTACTTTGACAACGAAGGGGAGGTGCCGTTTCACGGAAAAAAAATGGGTGGGAACATTCAATTGATAAAGCTTGTTTGGGACTATTTTTATTAATTATATGGCTTGTAGGTATAACAAAAAAACCAGGAACGGATTGAGGACCCAAGTCAACCTGAAGGATTTTTAACTAAAAGGCACATATTCGACAATTATTTCAAGTTTATTAGTCTATATACGAAGTCTGTTCAAAAAGTATCGCGAATTTTGTGTTTTTTTCAAAAAATATTTATTTATTCATGAATATCTGTTTTGTCCCCTTCAAAGTAATCCCCACCAGATATTATACACTTGTGCCAACGTTTTTTCCAATTCTCGAAGCACTTGAAAAATTCATTTTTTGTGATCTTGTTCAGCTCCTCCTTCGATGCCGTCTTTATCTCCTCACTCGTAGCGTAGCGTCGTCCTTTCATGGGCCTCTTCAGTTTCGGGAACAAGAAAAAGTCACAGGGGGCCAGATCTGGGGAATACGGTGGCTGCGACATTATTAGTGTGTTGTTTTTGGCAAAAAAACACGCCGAATTTTTTTACGAATTTCGCGGTGATCCGTCTCATGTCCAAATCATTGGTAAAAATCGAATGGCACGAGTCAATCGATATGTTTAGGTCCTCAACAACTTCTCTAACGGTGATTCGACGATTGGCATATATTATTTTCTTCACTTCATCAATGTTTTCGTCTGTTGTTGACGTGCTCGGGCGTCCGGCACGCTCTTCGTCGTTCACATCTTCTCGGCCCTCTGAGAACATTTTGTACCACTGATAAACGTTGCTTCGGTGCAAGATAGCTTCACCATATGCCACAGTCAACATTCGGAATGCGTCTACGCACTTAATTTTGTTTTACACACAAAATTTGATATAGATTCTTTGATCCATTTTTTGGTATAGGCAAAAATCGAAGACGAGCCAAAACACGTGCAAGCAAAGCAACTGTCAAAAATTAACTGAACATTCAAAATGGCCGAACTTGTCGGCATAAGTGAGAGACATGAGTACCAACATAACGCCACAAAAAAATCGAAAATCGAATATACGTAACCCGCAGAAATTCAAAATTCGCGATACTTTTTGAACAGACCTCGTATATGAATTTTAAATATGTAACTACCTATTACTATAGCCCAAAAGTCATCCTATTATCACCTCTGTCCTCCAATTTTACCATATAGGCCGTGTCTCCAACGCTATAGCTCTGAAATTTTAATAAATCCTCAATGAAAATGTATAACTATTTATATAAAGATACAAAGTAACAAAATATAAACTATTTTAGATCATGTAGTACCAAGTAACTTCCAAATTTAACATTATACCTCATCTTCAATAATAAAAAAATAGTGTATTGGGTCCGGTAGTTCAATTTCAACCACCTGTATACCATTGATAAAATATTAATATATGTGTTTATCTCATAAAGAATTATTTTAAGCAATTCTGTTCCTTATTTATTTATTGTTAATGACTATATTCCTTAATGAGCTTTATCAGGATTAACCATCTTGATATGTAGTGATACGTGATTTTTGCAAGTGGCGTCATCATTTTTTTCTGACGTTTTCAGTTATTTTTAACTGATAAAAGTGCAGAAAATACTTGAAATAGTTTGTTATAGTGTGGACTTGAGTGTTTGGACTCCATGCAAACCAAAATTGGAGCGACTGGAAAGGTATTTGTAGAAATTTTTGTTAATTTTATAATGTAAGTCATTGTTATGTAGAATGTGCTTCTATGGACAATATAGAAACACATATGTACATGCATACACTATCGGCTATAACTAGAGAAACAAAACTATTTTTTAAATCATTTTCATAAATCCCGATTATTGACTAAATGAATATTGAATTATATCGGTATAGCAACAACAATTTATAAGTTAGAATCTGCTCTTAAAAATATTTGTTGTACTGGTACAATAAAGAAAATAATTTTATATATATATATATATATATATATATATATATATATATATATATATAGGCGGGCCGCAGACAATATTTAAGTTATTTTGGGGGGTCCCATGCCAGAAAAGGTTGAGAAACAGTGATTTAAGGGATGAATTTTTATTTCAGTAAGTCATAACTTAAAATTTTGCCATTCTCCTGCGACACCTGTAGTAGTATACAATCATATTATTGACATAATAATTTAACCTAGTACTGCAGCTAGTTTTAAGCGCCTTAACATATAGAATACATTTCGAGGTAGAATTTACCTGGTGAACTAACGCAGTATGCAGATGAAGAGGATGCTATTCTCTAATATGAATGTGTATGATGTAAATAGGTAGTCATTAAGTTGCTGTCAGCGTTCAGTGCGTACTTTTTGACAGATCCAGTGAACATTTCAGGAACTTCATGCATTCCTTATATTAAATGTAATGCCTCATTAGTATTCTAGAACTAAAGGCATTAACTTGCAGATTGCTATTTAAAATTTAGGAATTAATTGTCACTTTATATTCCTACTGCATATGTACCAGAAAATTTCACTTATTAAATTATTTAGATATTTGATATAAACTTTGACATTTGACATTTAAATAGTGAGCTTTGTAGAAGAGGTTAGTTAATTCATTTAGCACATATGTTATTTTATGAAGAATATATTAGAGAGAATATATTACGATTTTAGAAACTAGAGAATTTCTAGGTAATTTAATATGGTTATATTACCAAAGTTACCATTGTTAAGAATATGGGATTCTACAGTGATCGTTAATTCTATATAAGTCTTCAAAGGTGCCAAATAATTATTACGAGTGTTATCTTTTATGTTTTACAAACGACCACTAGATGGCAATATTCAAATATGTCATTACTATATTCGTAAAATTTGACATTTTACTACTAATTTCACAATAACATTGTGAAATGAGTCATCATCATCATCTTCAGCCCATAAACGTCCCACAGTAGTCTCACCGAGCCGTAGTTTTTTACTACCGTACTGCTACTTTTATGTTGGGCACGAGCCTTTCACTCCGAAGAGTGAAGTTTCCGGTCTACAACTCCCACGGTGACCTATTCCGGGTTGGGAGCGGTTGAAATCAGAAGCAGCTTATAAATTGACCGAGTAGTTTGTTAACAGTGAGCGTTAAAAAAACAAGTTTGTGAAAAAATGGATATTACTCTTGAAGGTTTTCGTTGGATGATTTTTTATGATTTAAGTAAAGGCCTAACTCAATAACAATGCATAGATTCGCTTCGTTCAACCTTTGGTAATGAAGCACCATCAGAAAAGACTGTTTACAATTGGTTTGCAGAATTTCGTCGTGGTTGTGCGTCCGTAAGTGATGAATTTCGAAAAGGTCGGCCAAAATCGGTTGTGATTAAAAAAAATCAGCTGTGAGCCACCACAGGACCGACCGCCATCATAAAGTACTTGCATAAAATACATTCTAGCAGCAGAGTAGAAAAAAACAGCCTAATATTTTCTAACAGAGATATTATTTATCATGACCATGGAAACGTTACGTATAAGTATGAAAAAATTGAGAATTTCGAAAAATTCTTCAAAATTTTTTCGATTTATCAATAAATGTATCAAATAAAAGTTGTTAGTTACTGCTTTTATAGCAACTTTTTTTATATACATTTTTTCGAAATATTTTTCTGTTGTGAAATATTCGCAAAAATCTTAAAATCGACACGAGTAAACTCCCATTTTTACCAAAAGTTGACCAACTTGTGCCATTGATGGCGGAAGCTTAAATATGAAGTTTCATAAAAATCCTTTCAGCCGAATTTGCTCTGCACGTGTACACAGATAAACAGACAGACAGACGGACAGACGGACAGACGGACAGACGGACAGACGGACAGACGGACAGACGGACAGACGGACAGACGGACAGACGGACAGACGGACAGACGGACAGACGGACAGACGGACGGACGGACGGACGGACGGACGGACGGACGGACAGACGGACGGACAGACAGACCGACAGACATCATGCTAAAAAGAGTCAAAACGTTATGTAGGAACCTCACTTCGTGGAGATCCAACGAAATCTCGAAATGTCAAAATTGGTATGATCACAATACCTCCCTTATATATGTTGGCGGTCGGTAAAAACATCGATGCTGTGCGCAAAATGATTGAAGAAGATCGGAATGTGACTTACCGTGAAACAGAGGCATTCTTTGGCATATCGCAGACTGCAACACATTCGATTTTGCGTGAACATTTAGCTGTGAAAAAGATCTGTTTCTGATGGATTCCGCATAATTTGACCGAACCTCAAAAAAAGGCTCGTGTTGATTGGTGTAAGGGAATGCTAAAAAAATTCAACCTAGGCACTGCAAAATCCGTATACAACATCGTTACAGGTGACGAAACTTGGATTTATTCATATGAACCTGAAACTAAGCAACAATCTACTGTTTGGGTCACAAAATTCAATATAGTAGGTATATTTATTTAAATTTAACATTAAGATATGTAATTATTTTAAATATTGCCAAATAGCCCTCTGATTTTCAGTCACTTTTACTTCCGTTTTTGTTTTTGCGCGAGGATCATCCGAACTGTGGTTGCTTCTTAACCAATTTAGCACTATCGGTACTGGGTTCCAATCTATTAAAGGCAAACCATTCAAATTAATAACCATTATAAGTATTATTAATAACCATTATAATAACCATTGTAATGACATGGTTAAAGTTTGCAGTAGACATTATTTTATTTTTCCATAGCCAACCCTTATGTAATTACTTTTTGAACTCATGGTATTACTTATATTTGAAACGATCAGTCTGTTTCGCTGCTCTGTGCATATATTATTCATAAGGCTAAAGCCTCTTTCAGCTTCTGCTGAACTGACGGCTATGGTCATTCCCTATGCTTATTTAGGGGAAAAATATATTTAAAAATGTAAAATATACTCTCTTCCCCTTTTCTGTTTATAAAAAAATTTCAAGAAACCCTTCGGGATATTTAAAGTTCCGTCACTGCTTATGTATGTAAAATAGACTGCAACCCAAATCAGTTTGACACCCCTGCTGTTAGATATTGATGTTTATATCAAATAATAATTCCATTATTTGTTGATAAAAAAATATAATTGTTAATCCATGTATCAAAAACTTTCATTGGATTTTTAGGGTTTTGTAGGTATGACCAAAAAACCCTTATACCGTCATTTTGTTGTCTGTCTGTCTGTCTGTCTGTATGTCTGTCTGTCTGTCTGTCTGTCTGTCTGTCTGTCTGTCTGTCTGTCTGTCTGTCTGTCTGTCTGTCTGTCTGTCTGTCTGTCTGTCTGTCTGTCTGTCTGTCTGTTCGGTAAAAATTGTAGCCAAACGGCCACATAGGAAAAATACTAAAACATCCAAAAAACATACCCCCCTAAAAATATAAACAAATATGTGCTCATCAAAAACAAAAATATTTTTTTTAATTTATGAGTAGGGTATTAAATGAAAGCCCTTAGTACGTGGATTAACGATCAAATTTTTATTTTTGAAAAATAAATTATTTTGATGCGATTTTTGCCAAAATTGTGCAAAAAAAAATTTGTCCCACACCCTGTAGCCCAGATGGTTTAAACTAAAAATCTAAAAAAATTCTAAGTAATGTATATTGTTGTGATCCGAAACAGCACAACAGGAATTTTTGATCGGATTATGATTTCGGAAAATAACGCATTTTTTGTGGTTTTTGGTTCACAAAGTACAAAAGTTATACCAATGTAAGACACTCACATGCAAGGCGTACGATGGCGTTATTGGTTAGAGCACTGGTGTCGTAAGCTAAAACTCGCTGGTAAACGAAGGGTTTCGAGTTCGAGTACTGAGTGAATTTTATTTTTTCCGTTTTTTTTTTTGCATCTTTATTATGTTGAAATTATTTTGTCAAAATTCTAGTTATATTTTGACAAATGTTGTATTTAATTTTTAAGAGCGTAAATTTAATAATTATCTTATTATATGATTAACAGACGATAAATTATTTTAAAAATATCGTTCAGTTTGCCGTGATTACTACAAAGTAAAATTTGTCCTACACACTCAGCATACCGCCTTCTTATTATATACCTGCGAAACCCTGAAATGTGTGAATATTCACATAAATTTTTTCTTCGATAAATACTTAAGTTATTTATATTTTTCACGGGATATATTTTTGAAGTTTCAATATTTCTCTTACTTATGTTCAGTTCTCTAAATCGGCCGCTTGGCCACAGTTTGTACCAAACGAACAGATTCATGTGACGGAATAAGGATTTCTTGATTATACCTACGAAAACCTCAAAATAACATGTAAATATGCATTTTCTGTTAATTTTAACACTAATCATAATAAAATATAGCTTATTATTATTGTAAAATACATAAGTTATTTTGCTGTACGATTATGATAAATTTGTTAAATTTTCATTTCATTGGACCTTCAGAGTGAGCGGGTCCCCCCCCCCCTCTGAATACGCCACTGTTGTTCAGTACAACTTACATCAGTCCTTTTTGTGTGTAAAACATCATAATTTCAAAAATACCTAAGAAGATATTGATATTCACATTTATCTACAAAATAAAACCAAATACCGATTTTAAGAGCGCGATTGTCTCCAAAACTATTCTCTTTATTATATTTCTACTATTTCTACTCTATTTCACATTTGAGGTGTGATTTTAAAATTACATTCTGAAGGTTATACCGAAGTCAGATTTCCACTTTATCTTATCTGAATCGAGTAATTAGTTGTTTAAAACAGTTTTATCATTTGACTGGGTGAATATTTTGGTCGATGTGTCAGGGGGAAAAAGGATCAACGCTCCCCTTCATATAATTCGTTGGAGCATATTTGGAAAGTGATGTATTTTCACTTGAACAATAATTATGTCACTTTATCAAGGGTAGGCAATGTTAAAAAAATGTTTATTTATACGAAAAAAAAAGAAAAACAAATGCCAATATTGTTAACAATGAAGGAATTGAAAAATTAACTACTGTTGTGGTTAACAAATTTTATCTTCAACTCTCCGAGCAGCGCCGTGTAATCTGCTGGTCCTGGGAGGGACCCCCCCCCCTGGCTGCGCCACTGTTGATAGATGTAAGTTTTTAATAACTGGAACACATGATGCTCTATTACTGCTTCCAACCATATTACGTATCCAGTAACCATATTAATCCTGGTATCCAGCTGTAAATCTTGCTGTTTAAATTAACAGTCTAGGTAACATGTTTTAACAAGTAAAAAATTTCCAAGCGTAATCTAGTTTCTGAATATTTTATGCCTAGCGCTAACAATTGAATAAGTAATGTGTAGTATAAAAAATATATGCTATCATAAACTAGCTTTATTTTAGGAAAACATTTGATAAATATTTAATTGTAGAACTAAACAACTAATTATTTATGTGTACAGCTTTTAGCTCTTTGTACACAGGCTGCAAAATGCGCAAAACATGACCCAGAATACACATAAGTTGTGTGGAAAATTAAATTTATTTAACAAGTTAAAACAATCATATTTTACTTAACTTATGTTCAGAGTATAGAACTGAATAATTTATTGCAGCAAAATGTATGTATAAAATCGTTCATTTTACAGTAATGAACTTCGTATGCAAGGAATATACAGTGAATGGGACACATGGGAAGGTTAAGGAATATAGGAATGCAAAGAGGATATAGCAAGAAATACTGCTCATCCCTATCCCTAAAAACTCACAATAAATTGACAGGTAAGATAACTATCTCCAAACAAACGAGGGTTGCCTCTTACATTTCGGGATTGCGCTAAATTGTGCTGCCATCTGGTAACTGACGCTTCTATCGTATAGTTTGACATTTTTGAAGGTATACGTACTCAGAATGTTTTGACACTCGAGCACTATTTGTGTTGTTTACAGTAACTTTTAAAAATTCATCTCGGCTAAAAATGGAATTAAATCGTGAACATTTTCGAGCGATTATTTTCTACAACTTTCGATGTGGATTAACCCAACAACAGTGCATCGATGAACTTAATTCGACTTTTGGCCATGAAGCACCATCAAGGACTGCTATTTATCGATGGTTTGCCGGCTTCAGTCGTGGCAGTAGTTCGTTTAAGGACGAATTTCGTGAAGGTCGGCCAAACTAGGGTGTTATTCCGGAAAACATTGATGCTGTGCGTGAACTGATACTGCAAGATCATCATGTGACTTATCATGGGTTTGAGGTATCCCTGGGCATTAGTGGGACCAGCATACATTCACTATTACATGACCATTTGGCCATCAAAAATACTTATCGCGGTGGATCCCACATAATTTGACGATCGGAGTGGAAAATGCCTCAATCGGAGTGGAAAAAGTGCTTTATTATAAAAATTTATAGTGGCATGAAATCAATTTAGCTATAATTTTATTGTTTCAATCGATTTTTTGACAATGACAATGAAATTATAGCTAAATTGATTTCAAGCCACTTGAAATTTTTATAATGAATAGTTTATATATTATATTAAATAAAAATGATCGTCAGCTGCTTATGGTCAGCGTCAGGTTTTTGGGCACAAAATCCAAAATAGCCGTCAGATTTGGTTTTTGAGATACGCTATATTGGCCACTTTTACAATAAAATATCTTATTTCTTAACTTGTGTATTTTTCACGTTATTACTGTTACTATTTGCTCCAATTGCCAGTTACAAACACAAAAGAGACAAAGTGAGGTATTTATTTCACAAAGTAGATAAATATACATTCATCACTTATCACTTAAAAATGTTCTTTTGTACGACTTTCTAGTATGGAGTTTACCAGAACAGTCTTTCTGAAGACTTCAACAGTAGTAGGCCATCATGTGGCTATCTTATCTTCCTTGATATCTATCTTCTATAGTTGTATGTCCTGATGAAATCTTTCCCCCGGTTCTTCACTAAAATCACCTAGGTTTTCTGGTAAGTAGTCATAATACAACCGAGAATATTAAAGTTGGAAAGCATATTTTCCACTAATTCTCTGCCTTATGATTTCCAAGAAAATTTTGTACTACTTGAATAAATGAACACCAAAAATTAGATTCAATCTCGTTCATTGATGCGGCTGGATTGGATTGTGGATCTTCAGTAGGTTGCCTTATCTGAGGACAATATTCTGGCTTTCAGTTTTTCAGAGTTAATCCCAGGAAATTTACGTGTCGAGTAGCCCACACAAAGTCCATCTCGATTTAAAGCCTTCAAAAATTGCTACATAAGCCTAAACTTGATATGCAAGGGTGGAAATATAATTCTCTCTCTCGCAACCAAAGGTTCGTTGACAACGTTTTGTTTTTCTTGAATTATGACATTTCTTAATGGAAATCACCCAATTTCTGTTAACCCAGTGCTGATCCTTAGCTCTGCTGTCCCAAAGACATAAAAAACAAGGATATTTTGTATATCCACTTTGCTGTTCAAGGAAGAAGTTTACCGTTTTTAGATCAAAAACTTAAATCAATTAGTCTGTATCTCAAAAACTAGAGTTGCTACGAAAAAGAGTCAGGTATTTTTGGAATCAGCACATCAAAAATATCCAAAATCAGTTCTTACTTTTCCGGCACCAAGATAAAAAAATTATTTTGTTGGGCAGTGTTATTAACCATATTTAAACTAGCAATTGCAAAAAAAATTAAGCGGGATGAAATGACCATCAAAAATGCAACGCTGCCTCCCGGACTATTTGGACGGTTTAGTCCTGCATTTATGTATAGTATATACTTCCGGAGTTTAGCAGTGTACTTCGGACTCACCTGTATATAATTGTACGGTACCCGACGAGTTCATCGAAAATCAATTCATCGAAAATCAATTCATCGAATGATCAATTCATCGAATGATCAATTCATCGAAAAAAAATATTTTGTAAATATTTGGGAGGAATGCCGAGGGGATCGGAAAGTCAAAAGAGCAGTGGTCAATAAAAGTAGACAGACTAAGAAATAATTGCGTAATTTTTTTTATATGGTTTAAAAAAAGGTTAAATAAAGTGACATAGTGTTTGAATATAAATAAAGAAATATAATAAGAAAACTTATATAATAAAATAAATAAATGTTTTGTTTTTAAGGTTTAATAAGACAGGTTATGGGCAATTGCTCGCAAATAATTTTTATAAATTCATACACAATGATACGCATTTTAATTGGGCTAATATGTGGGAAAATAAAGTACTATGCGCCTAAAAACAAGGTAATTAGGTTAGGTTTGGTTAGTAAAAGTCTAAAACCGAGCGGAGCGAGATACCCATCTTCTAGTTTAAGGACAAAGCACTATTTTAGGTTAGGTTAAGTTAGTAAGGGTTTTGTTAGAAGAAGCCGAGCGAAGCGAGCTACCCATCTTCTAGTTTAATGTCAAAACACTATCTTAGGTTAGGTTAGGTTAGTAACGGTTTGGTTAGAAGAAGCCGAGCGAAGCGAGCTACCCATCATCTAGTTTAATGACAAAACAAACTCACACTAACATAACAATGCCACCTGTTTAGAATCACCGTACATTGAACAAATCATGTGTGGTATAGTAAATATGAATAGTAAAACTATGTACATAACACAAAACCCTTAAGACTTAACAGATGGGGAAATACCATTTTTATAATCCTTTATGAATGGGTGTATTAAGTACATTTATGATCCCATTAACCGAGTTTTTCTGATCTAAGGAGCCCTGTTCGATTTCAAAATAATCCAACAGGTATTTTTTACCTGGCGTATTTTCTGAATGGAAAATTTTAAAATTATTAATAGACCAAGTATGATAGTTATTTAATAAGTGTAGTCTGTCAACTTTTATTGACCACTGCTTTTTTGGCTTTCCGATCCCCTCGGCATTCCTCTCAAATATTTACAAAATATTTTTTTTCGGTTAATTGATCATTCGATGAATTGATTTTCGATGAATTGATTTTCGATGAATTGATTTTCGATGAATTGATTTTCGATGAACTTACCGTGAATCAATTGTACACTAATTGAATACATCTTTGCTTATTATAAATACATTTGACCTATTTGCAATCCATTAAATCAGTTGGGTTTTAAAAATTTTTAATTTGAGATTGGAATATCGAAATATATGTTTGCAACTCGTTTCCTGAAAATGAACCCCCATGAGAGTTTGTGTTTCCTATGAAACCTTACACTGAAGAGCGGAAACTAAAGTTTTCAAACTGAATATTCAGCGATGTAAAACAATGCTTCAACATTTCGTTGTAATATGAGGAGATGAAATCTCCAACGATTTAATTATCTTCATGGTTAACCAAACTTATATTTAAAGATCAAAATAAACTTTGTGTAATGTAGTTTTTAAGGTTTCCAGGAAATCAAAAAATTAGTAAAATACCTTAAAAATTAAATATTTATAATTTTTATTAAATTAATACAGGAATTTCTTCTTTTCTGTTAATATTATGTATAATCATGGGCGGCTGCAGATTTTTTTCAAGCGGGGGTTAATTATGAATGCATATTATTGAAAATATTTACACCGGCATTTTGACGTCTGTCTGTCTGTCAGTCTATTCGGTAAAAATTGTAGCCAAACGGCTAAACCTAGAGAGTTGAAATTTGGCATGCTTATATAACTCTTTGACCCGCACATAGGAAAAATACTAAATCATCTAACAAACATATCCCCCTAAAAATATAAACAAAAATCTGCTCGAAAAGAAAAATATTTATTTTTTAATTCTGAGTAGGGTATCAAATGATAGCCCTTGGTACGTGGATTAACGATCAAAATTTTTGCAAAATATATTATTTTGACGCTATTTTTGCCAAAATTGTGCAAAACAAATGTTGTCCCACATCCTGTAGCCCAGATGTTTTAAACTAAAATTCTGAAAAAATTCTAAGTTATGTACTTTTGTGTGAACCGGAATAGTACAACAGGAATTTTTGATCAGATTATGTTTTCGGAAAATAACTCATTTTTTGTTTTTTTTTTTTTTGATGACGATGCACAAAAGTTATAGTTATATAACACTCAAGACTAGAAGACGTATCATGGTCTAATGGTTAGCATGCTCGCTAGCTACCAAGAATTCTAGGGTTCGCTCCCGGGCAGACGAGACAATTTTACTTTTTGTTTTTTTTTTTTTTCATTTTTATTTTCTTTAAATTATTTTGTCATAATTCTATACTGCGTTCGAAGGTGAGTATGCAGTACCGGGCATATGGAGTAGTTCTTTTTCATACTCTCTAATGGGTTTACAGAATGACGCTATCCTTTTCTTGCTAGTCGACGTTGCCAGCTCTAAAACACGCTGATCTGTGAAGACGCAGTATTCTACAAATGACCATTTGTTTTTGTTGAGTGTTATTTTGAGTTTTATAAGAGTTGATTTTTGTAAATAATACGAGTTTTTCATATTATTATAATTGACACATTTGACACTTTTACAACATTTGAGCTATACTGCAAACTCACCTTCGAACGCACTATAGTTATATTTTGGCAAATGTTGCATTTAATTTTTAAGAGCGTAAATTTAATAACCAGTTGGAATGTTGGAATTATATTTTCATTCTATGTGTCATGTATACGAAACCGAAGGGGCGGAGCATATGAGAACCAATGGAAGCAATAGGCGCAATTTTAAAAATCTTAATGAATGTTAGCTCAGCTCCCTATATTGCCCGAAGAGCAGTATGCATAATGCCCGGCAATATGATAAATGTGCAATTATTTGCCATATTGCCGGCCATTTTACATAATTTTCGAATTATATAATTTGCCCATAACATATATAAAATAAATAATTGTATATTAAAATTTAATAAAATGCTTAAACGTATAAATTAGTATTTTTATTTTAAATACACAAGATACTGACCGTATTTTTCAGACGATAAATTTACGAGACAATTTTAAAAGATATATTTATTATTACGATAACTTGTACCAGCAACATTTTGTTCATCTTCACTCTCTGTACTCAGAGCCGTAGTAAGGGGAGGGGGGCGACGGCCCTGGGCGCACTAAGGAAAAGGGTGCTGACGACCTTGACTAAGGGGCGCCATTGCGAAGGCGGGGACTTTTTTTTTGCTCATCACTTTGATTTTGAGAGGTGAGGACTTTTTTTTGCTCATCACTTGAATTTTGAGAGGAAAGGACTTTTCTTTTTAAAGGGCGCCAAAAACACGGCTCTGCCCCAAGCGCAAGTTTTCCTTACTGCGGCTCTGTCTGAACTATAACTTGTCTCGTTAATGTCACTGGTCGTATTATTTTCGTCTGAACTTTTGTAGTTAATCTCTTCAAAAACCAAGTAATCTTCGATACTATCCAATGTCTTTTTTTAGGGTTTTGTAGGTATGACCAAAAAACCCTTATACCGTCATTTTGTCGTCTGTCTGTCTGTCTGTCTGTCTGTTCGGTAAAAATTGTAGCCAAACGGCTAAACCTAGAGAGTTGAAATTTGGCATGCTTATACAACTCTTTGACCCGCACATAGGAAAAATACTAAAACATCTAAAAAACATACCCCCCTAAAAATATAAACAAATATGTGCTCATCGAAAAATATAATATTTTTTTTTAAATTCTGAGTAGGGTATCAAATTAAAGCCCTTAGTACGTGGATTAACGATCAAATTTTTATTTTTGCAAAATAAATTATTTTGACGCTATTTTTGCCAAAATTGTGCAAAAAAAAATTTGTCCCACACCCTGTAGCCCAGATGGTTTAAACTAAAAATCTGAAAAAATTCTAAGTAATGTACATTGGTGTGAACCGGAATAGTACAACAGGAATTTTTGATCAGATTATGTTTTCGGAAAATAACGCATTTTTTGTGTTTTTTTGTTGACGATGCATATAGCTTATACTCATATAACACGTTGAGTTGTTAAGCGTGTGGTGGTCTAGAGGCTCTGTTGCGCGCCAACTACACAGATTTGTTATACACCACACAGGTTCGTTCCTGGCTTGTGGAGTCAATTTTTTTTTGTTCTTTTTTTAAATTTTTATTTTGTTTAAATTAATTTGTTAAAATTCTAGTTATATTTTAGCAAATTTTGAATTTAATTTTCAAGAGCGTAAATTTAATAACCAATTGAAATTATATTTTCATTCTATGTGTCATTTATACGAAACCAGAGGGGCGGAGCGTATGATTTAAGACAACCAATGAAAGCCATAGGCGCAATTTTCAAAATCTTAATGAACCTTGTTATATAAAAAAAATACTGCACTAATTTAGAAACCTAAATAATGATATTAAGTATTCGAATTAAAATTAACAAAAAAATATTTTAACATAAAATTTGTTTTTAAAGCTCTGAGATTAACAGACGATAAATTATTTTAAAAAGATCGTTCATTTTGCCGTGGTTACTACAAAGCAAAATTTGTCCTACACACTCAGCATGCCGCCTTCACTTATTATATACCTGCAAAACCCTGCAATGTGTGAAAATTCACACTTCACATAAATTTTTTTAATTGTCTTTTCTTTTACAGCTTCCCATGATTTTTTACTCAGGTATTTCTGAAATTTTCCGTTTCGAACATCCTGTTGCTGTAACATCGTGATTTGGCTTTATCATTCGTTTGTTTCACTCTTCTATAAAGTCTCAAAGTGTTAGTTTGAGGCTATTATTATAAAAATGTATCGGTTGATAATTTTCTATTTAATATTCGCTGTTAAAATATATCACAATATTTCACACGTTAAAATTTTAATTAACTGTATTAAATATGCACATATTTACTTTATTTAAAGTATCAAGTCGATCATGTTATTGCGCATGCCCCGCAATTTATTTTGTATGTTGTTTTTGTTTCGAAAATTTCGTATTAATTACTGTTTTTATCTAGCCTGCTGTGATTATCCAAAGTTAATTAACATTACATTGAAAATATCACGTATTGAACATGGTTTGATATACTTTTCCAGACACAATAGAAAATTCAGTCACAGTGGACATGTTTGTCACACACAGCCAGAACTGGCAATATTTCAAATAAATTATATGAAATATTGTGTTTCAAATACTTCAAAAAAATTATTTTGGTATTTGAATTCGCAAATACTAGAGTAGGTCAATAAGTCCTTACAAAACAATAGAAATATACATTTTGGGATTGATTCATTTTTATTTCTCAACTTAGTCTCCTTTTCGCTCGCTACACTTCGCCCAGCGTTTCTCCAATATTTTCAAGTCAACCAAAAAGTAAGATTCAAGAAGGCCTTCAACATAGACTCCTGTTTTAGTGATGACATCCTCGTTCGACGTGTTTCTTTTTCCGTTAAGCCATTTCTTCATGTTTGGAAACAGAAGATCCAGTGTGAAAGTATTATCAAAACCCCGCCGTGGTTGAGGAGTAAACCAAACTGCAATATACAACTCAGCAAACTACCGAAAATCTTCACCATCCCAGAAATCTATCTGCAAGAATTTCGTTAGATTAGCCATCAATACAAAGATTTTACGCCAATATATAATGATGCCTCAATTCTTGACAACAACTGTGGAACAGCTGTTGTAGACAACGATCAAATACACCAGTATCGCCTACCTAGCCCTTATAGTATATAGCAGAAGCAACAGGAATATTAAAAAGCTTGGAGATAATAACGGGTGTTTTTTTTAGAGGTATAGAACTTTAAATTGCAATAAAACAACGATGGATTATTCGATTGACATGAATTTTTTTTTATTCGAAAGATAATCTTGTGGCATTACATTAAATCATACCAACAAGACGGCGCAACATGTCACACAGCTCGTGCCACAATCGATTTATTGAAACACACGTTTGGTGACCGCCTAATTTCACGTTTTGGACCTGTGAATTGGCCTCCAATATCTTGTGATTTAACACCGCTGGACTACTTTCTGTGGGGCTATGTAAAGTCATTGGTCTATGCGGATAAGCCACAAACGCTTGAACATTTGGAAGACAACATTCGCCGTGTTATTGCCGATATACGGCCACAAATGTTGGAAAAAGTCATCGAAAATTGGACGTCCATATTGGACTACATCCGAGCCAGCCGTGGTGGTCATATGCCAGAAATCATATTTAAAATGTAATGCCACAAGATTATCTTTCGAATAAAAAAAATTCATGTCAATCGAATAATCCATCGTTGTTTTATTGCAATTTAAAGTTCTATACCTCTAAAAAAAACACCCATTAGAAGAAAAGAACAAAACAAAATTCGCAATATTCACGGATTCTTTGAGCGTACTGACAAGCATTGAACAGAATTCAAAAATTGCATTAGTACAATCACTTCAAGAAAATTTTCAGTATCTTAAAACCCGTGGCATAGAAGTACACCTTATTTGGAACCCTTCACACGTTGGTATTCTAAGCAATGAGAAAGATGACATTGCTACTAAAGAGGCCATCCAAAAGAAACCACCCTTAGACATAAATATCCAAGCAACTGACCTTAAAAATGAAATTTGTAAAATTGCTAATACAAAAAGAAGAAAGAAAATGGCAAGACCCAAGAGACAACTACGGCGATTAAAAGATGATATAAAAAAATGGAAATTCGAAGGGACAAGAAGCGCGGCAAATAGCAACGACTAGACTAAGAATTGGACATTCCAGACTGACAGACCAATACAGACTTGAAAGGAAAGACACACCAACCTGTGACGAGTGTAATACAAGACTGACAATCGAACATACGAGGGTCATCTCAAAAGTAAGTTACACTATTTTTTTAAAACATACATAAAAGTAAAAATTAAAAAAAAAGTATATTTCGAAAAGTACATATTAAACTTATTTTTCTACATAATCGCCATGTTTTTCAATACATTTTTGGTACCGTGGTAAAAGTTTTTTTAATCCAGTGTCATACCATTCTGCCGCCATACTGGTTAGCCATCTTTCAACTTCTTGTTTCAAATTATCCTCGTTTATGAAGCGTCTTCTCCCAAGAGATTGCTTCAGCAGCGGAAACAGGTGCAAGGTCAGGGGAGTAAAGCGGATGTCCGAAAACATCCCATCGAAAGTCCTCAAGCAGATCTTGAGTCTGACGAACAGCGTGCGGACGAGCGTTGTTGTGGAACAAAAAAACTGTTTTTGTCAACTTTCCCCTCCTTTCGTTTTGGATCGCCTTTCTGAGTTGTTGCAACACCTCACAATAGCTTGCTGCTGTAATCGTGGTCCCACAGGGCAGGTCATCGATCAACAACACCCACTTGGAATCCCAAAAGGCCGTTGCCATGACTTTTCCCGCGGATGCCACAACTTTCTCTTTTTTTGTTGTTGGCTTTTGGTCTTTTGGATTCGGGCGTCCAGTGATGGATCCATGCCTCGTCTCTGGTCACTATTCGGTTGAATAAACCGCATATTTGTGCTGTTCTGTAAGTACACATGGAATCCACCTTGCACACACTTTTGATAAACACAGATCGTCAGAAATGATCCTGTGAAGTGATGCACGGCTTATTTCGACATTTGGAGACAGTTGAGAAAGGATTTAATCAAGCATTAGGCGCCGATCGCTGTCAATAACCCTTCGAACATCTTCGACAACAGTCGAGGTGCAGGAAGAGGGGCGACCGCTTCGTTGTTCATCGCGTAATGTTGTTCTCCTTTCAATAAATGATTGGCGCTATTGGCCTTAACATAACGTCTTCACCATAAACACTACAGAACTCGCGATGAATTTCAAGCGATTTTATTTTTTTCCGTCAAAAAACGAATAACACCACGAACATAGTAATCGGCGGTAGGAGCAAGTGGATTCTCCATAGTGGCTGGAGCCTGACTGCCGGATCAATCGACGTACGCGCATAGAAATTTTACAGTGCTACCACTACAGCCAGACGGAAATTCCCTGAGACTCCCAGACTTTTCCCGCCAACCACACGGATTAAAAAAAAAATATTGTAACTTACTTTTGAGACGACCCTCGTATTATACTAGACTACACAAAATACGAAACGATACGACAACGACACCATATACATGATAACTTACAAGAAGCCCTCAGTGACAAGGCAGAAAACCTGGCAAATCTCCATAAATTTTTACTTGACACAAATTTATACTTTGTATTGTAATAATATTACAATAATAATAATATAAAAACAAAATATAATGTAAATTAATAATGTACAGGCACCAATCACCATAGCAGTGGATGTGCATGTTTTTTTGTTAAATTAAAAAGCAAGAAGATAATGCGAATATATTCAAAAAATCATGATAAATTGAAGATACAGCATCCGGCTCTCATTAATAGACACGTTTCTATTCAGTAACATGATAATGCAAGACCCTTACACCTTCGTGTGTTTTATAACTACCACATTGTATCTGGTGTAGATTTAACAGACAATTTTTTTTATTTTGGTTAAAATGAACTGGTTTTAACTTAATGTTAATCCGCAAGAGAGCAGCAATGAAAACTCACAGCACAACATAATTGTTTAAAATCTCACAAACCTAAAAGCCACAAGCTATATTCCGTTCCAGTCCAGTATTTAGTAGAAACTACGGTTTTTCCCTTATTAATAATTCATTAGTTGCTATAAATTCCAGTAGTGTGAAAGGTCAGGGCGTATGTCGTTGTAAAACTTCGCTTTGAGTAATTTACGATGCAATTGATGCATTTTTTGCTCGTCGCAATTTTTATTTTATGTCAATTTTTAACGGCATTCTATTGTCACTTTATATACCACATATTAAAATTTATGTATACTGTAAAGTTATTGTAAGAGTAAAATAGTCGTGTAATAATGGACACTAAAATTTATATAACTACACTAAAGTTATATAAATGCAACTGCAAATTCTTCTTCTAACAATAGGTAGTAATTATTATTAAATTTGTATACAAGTCTGGGAAAAAGTTCGTGGCGTTTTTTTAGTAAAATTCAACTGGTTTTGTTATAGTGTGAAAATGAATTTATTTAAACTAAATATGCTCCATTATTATCAACGTTTTGCCATTTTTCGGGTAGAGCCATGATGCCATCGGTGAAGAACTCTGTGGTTTCTGGTTGAAAAACTGAATCAAGTTGTTTTTACAGGCTTTTTTTGAAACCAGCTTAATTCCATTGAGAGAATTCTGCAGAGATTGGAAAAGGTGATAGTCAGAGGGTGCTATGTTTGGACTATACGGTGGATGCAACAAAATTTCCCAACCAAGTTCTCGCAATTTTTGACGGGTCATCAAAGAAGTGTGTGGTCTTGCGTTGTCATGATGAAAGACAACACCTTTCTTATTATTCAATTCGGGCCATTCTCCTTCAATTGCCTAGCGTAATCTCGCTAGTTGTTCACAGTAGAATTGAGAATCAATCGTCTGACCAACTGGAAGTAGCTCATGGTGGACGATTCCCTTTCAGTCCCACCACACACACAGCATCACCTTGTTCTGCATCAATCCTCACTTCGCGAACGCTTATAACGGCTCACCATCCCCTTGTCCACGATCTTTTACGCTTACGACTGTCGTACGTGATCCATTTTTCATCACCGGTTATGACACGTTTCAGAAATGCCTCGATTTCATTGCGCTATAGCAGCGCATAGCAGATGTTAATTCGGTCATGTTTTTCGTGCTCAACTCATGAGGAACCCATATATCGAGCTTCTTTTTGTAGCCAGCTTTCCGTAAATGGTTTAAAACAATTTTGTGGTCAATGCCTAGCTCCGTACCAATATCGACACTGCTAATGTGCCTATCTTGCTGGACTTTTTCAAGACTTTCATCAGCTTTTTCACTGATTGGATTACCAGAGCGTGAGTCATTTTTCACATTAAAAGCGAGCGAACCATTTCCGCGCAGCAGATTTTGATAAAGTACCTTCGCCGTACACAGCACAAATTTTTTCACAAGCCTGCGCAGCGTTCTTCCTTTTGCCGTAATAATATTGCAAAATATAGCGCAATTTTTCATTACTTTTCTCCATTTTCGAACGCACAAATTTCCAACCACTGAACAAATTTTGATGTTTAGACACTCAAAGTAACGCTCGAACTGTCACCTTTTCAACGAGCGCTTAGTGATGTCGCTGCGACCTGTGCTTCCTGAGTTATTTGCAATTGACGCCGTCTATCGTCAAAAAACGCCACGAACTTTTTCCCAGACCGATATTACTATATTATTGATCTAATTTTTTTTTTTTTTTAACTTAATCAAACCTGCTCTTAATTAGGTGACCGGACAGAAGACAATACTATAAACATGTGAAAATCCAGGATTACACTGAACAGGATTATTTATCTGGAAGCCTCTTTGTAAACAATGTTTTTACTTTTACCATTTGGTGGTAATAGATTAAAGGTATTGCTAGAACTAACAGGCGAACACGATACATATGATGACACATGTGAGAAGCATGGGCTCCGTAAATCAACTCAGGCTTTTTTCAGGGTTTGACACTGCCACTTATTAATAGGCATCGAAAAACAAATCCTGACAGAAAATTGGAGGAATTTGAACTTAATTGTAGGAATCATCAACTACCCGGCGCCTCCACCACTTGTCACGTGGGTGGTTTGGTTGAAAGATAACTCCTGGTTTTAACAATACAAATTTATTAACTATAAATCCAAATTACAATGTATGAATTTGTCCATGGAGTTGGGGAAGTCTTCGGTCTACCCCGTGTTGGCCAGGATCGGCTTGGACCTATTTCCGAGGCGGGGGCTACACATCAAAAAGTCGAGGAGCCTGGAGAGGTCTTGTCCCACTCACATGGTAACTGCTTGCTTGGCTCACTAGCGGTACGAGTATCTGACGTCGGTGTCTTGGTCGTCACCGTGTGGACTAGTACGTGTAGAGGAGTTGGCAAGGTTCTTCTGCCTCGATACTGTTTGACATCCATCCATTTGTACTGAAGGTTAACCCAGTTCTAATATTTATTCATCATGATGAATAGACGAAATATTTGTCATGACAAATATTTCGTCTTTACGAAAATGCGGCGTATGCATTTCGTAATCAGACCACATACGTCAGATGTTGACAAATAATTTTTTAATCAGACAACTGAGCGTCACAATGTCTAGATGTCGTAATCCTGATCTAGGATTTTACTTGAACCACCAGTTTGAAGAAGGGAATAAATCCAAAAGTGCCTTTTGTGGGAAAATTAAAAAAACTTCCTCAATCACTAATTTATTATTGGATTTAATCAAAACTTAACATGTGCGTTTGGGACAATGTTTTAACATGTTTCCGTTGAAAAAATTCATTATATTTTCAATTTTCCGTATTAACTATTCAAAACACGACCGTGGATTTATTCCCTTCTTCAAACTATTGAAAATGTTTGGGTACCTATTTTTCGAAACATGAAATACAAAATTAAAATTATCTAACAAAACTGTTTTATTCTCAAACTTATCAATATAAACTACTAAATACTTTCAAAGAGGTAAGTTTTCTTTTTCTTACTCTCATCATCTTCACTTTTCAATCTTCATCATATTCCTCTACATCTGTGATTGGTCGGCGTAGTACTATTTCTTCATAAAAACCTTTCTTATCTTTCGGTATATATTGAATTGACGACGCTATGACGTGCGCGACTGCCGTATCATCTTGAAGAAGGAAATAACTCCTGGAGTTATTCCCTTCTTAACACTGACGCGTTTTGCTTTACTGACTAGCGGTGCATTGGAATGTACTTTTTATTCCTTTCTTAGTCCTGATGAATGAGCGCACCTCTTAATATATCGTTTCCACAAAAAACTCATTTTACAAAATTTTGGCGTTTATTCCCTTCTTCAAACTGGTGGTTCACCTATGTGACAATATTCTTCCTTCTTCTAAAACTGTGTTTATCTCATATTTGTTTACGACTTTGTTAGCAAGCACGGCACTGTTTGTAAGATCCTATACCCCAAGCTTATATGATTAGTTCATTACATATGAACATACACATTATACACGTTCCATTTTCACTTGTGCTATCTTGTTCACTGATCCATAAATTAACAAGATTCAGTGCTGTCTCGAGAACTCATGTATTTAACGCTTATGAATTAAGAGACATATAAAGCGGCATTTGCTGCGAGACGCAACAATGTTGAATTTCCCATGGTGGTTTTGCTGACGGCTGGAACTTTCAACAGATGCCAATTTCAGTCAGACTGCGGCAAATATTTTAATTCGTAAACTTTAGAGCTTCAATTCTGGAATTTTCTTAGATGTTTCTTGTCTGTGTTTATAACTAATCTCACACTAATTCCAGACGGCTCAATTGACGGAAAATTAAAACAAATTAAATTCTTAAAGAAAATTACAAACTTTAACGGACTTATCATTTTTCAATTACGAAGTAAAAAAAGTATAATAATTTGCAATTAACTATACCTTTTACAGTATGATTTCACACTTATGAAATATAATTTCACATTAACGAAAACTGACTTCACACAAATGAAATATAATTTTACATTAAAGAAAACTGACTTCACACAAATGAAATATAATCTCACATTAAAGAAAACTGATTTCACACAAATGAAAACTGATTTTGCATAGTAAGCTTCAATAAAAACAAAACACTAATAATAATAATAATTACTCCTAGGCCTAACTTGAATAACAGTTAATAAAATGCCTAATGGTAAATATAATAAAATTTCGTCAAATATTCATTAGGTGTGAATATACGTACAGCCTATGAATGGATAAAAAAGGGCAAGTACCTACTTCCTAAAAACAAATAGTACATGAAATGAAGCTCAAAAAATGACAAAACCTCGCAATTTTTTCGTCCAGTATCGATTTGGATAAAAATTTGGAATTAGGCTCATTTCACCCTCTAGTTCATTGTGCCGTTGTACGCTTTTTGTTTTTTAAGGGTGAAAACTACCCCTAATTGTAAAAAATTATAAAATAACATTTTAAACCTTAATATGGGTAAAATTTGGTTTGGATTAGCTAAATATGGATCGTTTTATGCTTTAGAATACAATTTCATAATGTTTCAACCCTTAAAAATCAACCCTTGTTGGATTAAAAAATGATTTCATCTTGCATCGATTTGCACCAAAATTTGAAATTAGGTTCGTCTCACCCTCTACTTCAAATTTTATATTATGCTCATGGGCACTGTTTATTTTTTAAGGGTGAAAACTACCCCTAATTGTCAAAAATTATAAAATAACGTTGTAAACGTTAAGATGGGTAAAATTTGATTTGGATTAGTTGAATAATGATTGTTTCATGCTTTGGAATACAATTTCTAATGTTTCAACCCTTAAAAACCCACCCTTGTTAGAGCTTGATATAAAAAAAATCGCTCCGAACCGTGCTATTCGAATGTTTCGAAAAAAAATTTATTGGTTTTTTAAACATAGCTCCTTCATTTTTAGTGATAGAAAGTTTTCTCAAAAACGATTTTGTAGGACTTTTCAAGAGCTATAAGACTATGTAAATTAAATTTCTTAAGATTCCTTAGTTTTTAAATCGGGTGAGTTTGAAGGGCTCGAATAAGGTGGTGTTCGCTTGTAAATAGAGGTTTTAAACGGCTATATCTCGCCAAATATTCACTGTACAGAAAATATATGCACAAAGAAATTTAAATCATTAAAAAAGCTACAATTTAGTGCTCTGTCATTTTTTTCGTATCTCCCGTAATTTCGGAGATATTTTGAAGAAAAGGGTTAAAAATACGAAATCGCAAAAAATCGTTTTTTCTTTAAACCCCAATTTTTTTAAAATTAGGCATTTTAAATTGGTCAAACTTCTTGGGTGTACTGAAAATACATACAAGAAGAGAACCACAGAAGGATGAGGATCAATTTTAATTAGGGGGTAAATAGGGGGTGATTTTCACTGATTTTTTCGTAGAAAAAAGTATGTACCGACCTTATTTTCATAATAAGTCGCTTAATTTTTATGCTAGAGACTTTTTTATTTTTTTGTTTGAAAGGTCTAATCAAATACTTTAAAAAAGATTCAATGAGTTTTCCTGGAAAATTGTAAATTTTTCCTGTTATTTGACTTTGAATCTTTCAAATTATGCATTTGGCTAAAAAAAGTTAACCATTAACATGCCGTATCTCGGTTCGTATTGGTCGTAGAAAAATAATAAAAAAATAATTTTGTTTGTTTTTTTAAAAGCTACAATTTCGCTTTCTACAGTTTTTGTGATAAAATTCATATTTTTCGAGTTATTCGCAAAAAACTTTTTAAAAACATCGATTTTTTCGTCGAAAAACTGTTACTTTTAACCTTGAATAACTCAAAAAATATTAGTTTTACGAAGAAAACGTAAACAACATTTTTTTCTTAGAATTACTTTTCCCATCGATTCCTTTAGTTAAAATGTAGTAAAAAATTTCCACCCCCGAGATGGGGTGGCAACCACCCCCAAGGTTTTAGCGTACACCGCCATGATGTAGAAAATGATCCTGGGGCAATTCCCTACCTTCTGTGAAAATTTCACGTAATTCCATGCTGGACGAAAAAATTGCGAGCCAAAATGCTTCATTTCCTGTACTAAAAGGTGGTAATGCGTCTACAAAACAAAAATAAATAAAACGCCAATAATTAAAGATACATTGGTAAGGTGAATTGAGGAAGATTGCACGTTAACATTAAAAAATATATGTGATCGTGTTAATAACGAATTCCAAGTTCGTGTTTGCCATAACACTGTCAAAAACTGGCTGGATGGTAAATTATGTAGATATAATTACATACATAAATGTCTAGAGTTTCGTAGGCATAAATTAACGTCTCAAATTATTTTTAGTTTTAACAATATAAATGTAATGTACTGAGT
This sequence comes from Liopterus haemorrhoidalis, assembly GCA_963971575.1. Lineage (NCBI taxonomy): Eukaryota > Metazoa > Arthropoda > Insecta > Coleoptera > Dytiscidae > Liopterus > Liopterus haemorrhoidalis. Next base: position 43,629,394 of record OZ020618.1, on the reverse strand, counting down.
AAAAATGAATCGTTTTTCCATCTTAAAAAATGAATAAATAATCTAACTATATAATAAGTAAGTGTCTGTATGTAGTGTCGGTAACATTAACGTCAATTTTTCCTAAGGTTCTCGTGATTGGCGAACTGGGGACACCCTATTTCTTGATTGGCTGATAGGTGACACCCTCTCCCGTGATTCGCTGACCGACGATGAAATTAAGATATAATAAAAAGATAAACATACATCCAATTGAAATATTTATATTATAAATCCGTCATTGTTGACGGGTAATAACTTAGTTTTGTGAAATAATTTCTGTATCTGTCATTACATGTTATTTACAGTTTTTAGCACCTGAAAGGCTTCGATAGAATATTCGTAACAAATTCATATTATTTACTATGACAAATTTCATCTTTATCAATTGTCTTAACAAATCTTCGTCTTAGTTATACTAACATACATAAAAAATAATACATAGCCTGTATCTTTGGTTTAAGCAGAAGTAAATTTTGAATTCTGACAGTCGTCGAAGTTAAATTAAAGCTACCAGTTTTGGTTAAAAAATCTTCAAGAGTGGTATTAAGAAAGCACCATTTCCCTGCAACTATTTCCAAGCTCCAGGGAGCTTTAATAATAGCCAACAATTAATAATAACGCAAGAAAAATTATATGTATCACGATGTTATATCGGAATTTTAATAAAGCTAGTTTAAGCCATTCTTATTTGTTTATGAATATTAAAGAATTTAATTATGCAATCTTTGTTATGCCAATATTTCAACATTACTTCAACACTTTTTTACTTTTTATTGGATATATAAGTTGTCATACTAGCACTTCTAACTAGAATTCTTTAAACTCGTACATCCATTTCCTTACCAAGAGCATCGGTATTCTGAGTTTGTCCTAAAGAACCTAATTAGTTAAAATTTTCTATGTAATTAACATCTTTTGACTATACTTGTGTTTTGCATAAACATTATATAACTTTTCAAATAGTTTTAGTTGTGCTATCCTGCGTTCAAACTAGGATAAATAAACACATTCTGCTGCATTGTAGGATTCTACTTAAAAAGAATTATTGTTGCAAATTACTAATATATTTTATGGTCCAGCGACCAAATGAACCTTTTATGTGTATTAAGGAGTCAGCCAGGAAAATGCAAAATTATTGCACTAAAATCAAAGTGTATATTCACACTCAAACTAAACAATAAATACGAACTCAAATCTGGTGGTTTAGAAATAAATTCACAGAAGACTGAGTATATCGTTATCGGCGAGCAGGGATGAGACATCAAAATAGATAAAGACATAATCAGAAACTGCCAGTCATTCAAATATCTAGTCGTCACCCTATCTAATAGGGCAAAGAGTGATGTTGATATCAGTTATAAAATAGGGCAAGGAAATCGGGTAATCAGGCAAATCAACCCGGTATTGTGGAACGAAAATATAACGAAAAGACAAAAAGATTATCTACAAGACTATTGTCGAAAGTATCTGCACTTATTAGGTTGAGTAATAAATTCCCGCGTTTTTTGTATTTTATCGTTTTCCTGCAATTTTGTGTTTTGTTAGGTTAACTTTATGTATGCATCCTTAAGTGTTTTTCGTGCTCTACAAACTTATCTGCTTTAATTTTCGGAATTCATTATAATTGAATTTGAGGCTTTTGAAATGGAAGTTCCAGGAGGTAAGAAAAGTCATTTTCGACATCTGTACTATTTTGCCTTTCGTCGTGGTCAAAAAGCTACGGAAGCAGCTCGCGACATTTGTGACGTATATGGAGTAGATGCTATAGCTCCGAGGACCACGCAAGACTGGTCTTCCAAGTTTAAAAATGGCATTCGACGATGATCGTCTCAAGATGTTTTTGAAGAAAGAAGGTCGTCAAACAACACGAGAGTTGGCCGAAAATATGGAATGTACCTTTACGACCATCGCTAACCATCTTTACTCCATGGGCTTTACTCAAAAATTTGGGAATTGGGTGCCACATAACTTGAGCGATGGCCACAAGATCTCAATGATCTCAAATGGGAGGTTCTATCGCATCCGCCATACACTTCGGACCTTGCGCCAACGTATTATCCCTTTTCCGCTTCATGTCGAACCAAATGAGGGACGTACCCATCGCTAACAATGAACACCTCAAAACCAGAGGTTTTTAAGAGGGTTGGGTGGTTAGAACTTAAAGCTATGACTAAATTAATATATCTCGGCTCGCAAGTGAACATTGACAAGGAAATCTACTGCGAAATCAAAAGAGATTATAACTGGCCTATATTAAATATTATATTAAAATATTCTAAAACTATTATGTTCGTCGATGACACTACCATTTTAAATGCCAACTTTAATACGCACACAGCAATATCAGTCTTCCAATTAGAACTGGCACAAGCATAAAATTGGTTTAGCAATAATTACTTTAAATTAAACTTAGAAAAAACTAAAGTTTCAATTTCATTCAAGCATTACCCATGAATCTGACAAAGAGATCCGTTTTTTAGGCCTTACAATAAACTCAAAATTATCGTGAAAAAATCACTGTGTGTCATTTATAAGTAACGTTTCAAAGTCTCCCTTTGCTTTAAAGAAACTTACTCTAATAGTAACAAAAGAAGCAGCTATAGTAGCGTATCAATCCCTCATTAATAGTCAGCTTTCTTATGGCATTCTGTTATTGGGAGCATCCCCTTCCACCAAAGATGTTTTCATAACGAAAAAGAAAGCCATAAGCAATTTAAATAACATGTCTTCCTGCAGACCTTACTTTAATACATTAAAAATATTAACTATCCCCTGTATGTATATATACTATTGCTTAATTTATGTCAAACAAAATACCTTAAATTTCATTAAAATAAATCTGGGTGATAGGATTGTTACCAGGTATGGTAATAATCTAAAAATTCCTAAGCTCAGATTTAAATCAAGCAAAAATAGTACTAGTTACTGGGGTCCGAATCTCTTTAATAATCTTAGTGAAGAATTAAAGAGTTTAGGTTTAAACAGCTCTAACAGGAAAATAAAAGAGATGTTAGTTAATAAAGCATATTACTCTATTAATGAGTACATTGATGACACATTATCTTAGGATATATTTATGTTTGTGTTGGAAGAGCTAAGTGGTAATTGTTGTATAAACTAACAGCGCAAAGTATATGTAATTATGGATTTACTATTTATTTGTATGTGTAATTAACAGTGGCGCAGCCAGGATTTTGTCTTGGGGAGGGCTGAATCAAATTTCGAGGGCACGCGGGCCGCATACGGCCCTGAAACTTATTTTTTATGGCCCCTGAAGCGGTTTTCAAAATCACTTGAGCTTATTTAGGATAAAATATATTTAAAAATGTAAAATATACTCTCTTCCCCTTTTCTGTTTATAAAAAAATGTCAAGAAACCCTTCGGGATTTTTAAAGTTCCGTCACTGCTTATCATTTTGTATGTAAAATAGACTGCGACCCAAATCAGTTCGACAGCCCTGCTGTTGGATATTGATGTTTATATCAAATAATAATTCCATTACTTGTTGATAAAAAATTTTTATTGTTAAAACTTTTATTTTTTTTTATCTTTTCTTCAATAAATACATATTTATTTATATTTTTCGCGGGATATATTTTTGAAGTCTCAATATTTCTCTTACTTATGTTCAGTTCTCTAAATCAGCCGCTTGGCCACAATTTGTACAGAACTAACAGACTCATGTGACGGAATAAGGATTTCTTGATTATACCTATGAAAACCTAAAAATAACATGTAAATGTGCATTTTCTGTTAATTTCAACACTAATCATAATAAAATATAGCTTATTATTATTGTAAAATACATAAGTTATTTTGCTGTACGATTATGATAAAATTGTTAAATTTTCATTTCATTGGACCTTCAGAGGGGGCTTGTGTCCCCCCCCCCCCCCAATCTGAATACGCCACTGTTGTTCAGTACAACTTATATCAGTCCTTTTTGTGTGTAAAACATTATAATTTCAAAAATACCTTAGAAGATATTGATATTCACATTTATCTTCAAAACCAAATACCGAATTTTAGAGCGCGATCGTCTCCAAGACTACTCTTTTTATGATATTTCTACTATTTCTACTCTGTTTCACGTTTGAGGTGGCATTTTAAAATTACATTCTGAAGGTTAAACCGAAGTCAGATTTCCACTTTATCTTATCTGAATCGAGTAATTAGATGTTTAAAACAGTTTTATCATTTGACTGGGCGAGTATTTTAGTCGATGTGTCAGGGGGAAAAAGGATCAACGCTCCCCTTCATATAATTCGTTGGAGCATATTTGGAAAGTGATGTATTTTCACTTGAACAATAATTATGAAAAAAAAAAGAAAATGCCAATATTGTTTACAATGAAGTAATTGAAAAATTAACTATTGTTGTGGTTAAATTTTATCTTCAACTCCCCAGGCAGCGCCGTGTAATCTGCTGGTCCTGGTAGGGGCCCAGGCCCGTCTGCCTCCCCCCCTTGGCTGCGCCACTGGTAATTAATAATTGTTTTTTCTTAACTTGTACATTTAATTATTATATTATTTTTTCTCAACTTTACTTACTCTAGCACACTTTATCTTAGTATTACGAGTAGAATCTTGTGACAATTCCATAATGAATTATCATTGACGGAAATAAAGTTATTATTTATTATTATTATATGGTGTTCGACAAAGCCTTTATGAATTGAAACCTCTGAAACGCCCGTTGTCTTCAACTGCCTCTTTTCGTAATCGTCCTCGTCCAGGTCTTGTGGGCAACCGTTAACAAAGTAAAGGTTATCATTTTGATATCCCAGATCCAGAACGGATGGGCACTAGAAGAAGACGAAGGAAAAACACGTTAAAAAATGGAAGACGTTCTCTGAGAACAGACAATGGAAAAGAATCCTTGAAAATGCTAAGACCCAGGAACGGTTGTCGATTGTTTGTGAAGGATTGTGTATTTTTTGAACACGTGTTTCTATATTTATTTTATTTTACGTTATATTTATTAAAATTCTATTTTCATCGAGACATTTAATTAAACTTAATTTTTCATGTTGCAATATATTGTTACATTAAATGTTAGAAGAATATCACAAATTTTGTAATTAAATCTAAAATGACAATTATGTAAGTTAATGAAGATATATTTTGTTTCATTAATAAAAATTCTATTAGTATCATTAGACGTTTATTGTTTCTTTAAAACGTAAAGAAGATGGATGCTGAGTAAATTGTATTTTATTTATCTTGTTTTTTAGTTTGACATCAGAATTCACTACTCTGAAATATAATATTACTTTCCTTGTGTATGTTTTTGTGAAATGTAATAACTATCGTACATATATAATTAGCTACCGTGTGTTAGTGATTTCGTAACACTGTGACGTCATTTTTCCTAAGGTTCTCGTGATTGGCTAACTGGGAAACAGGGTGTTCCCAGTTTGACTTGATTGACAGGTATTTTGCAGATTTATTCTCTCAGAATCTAGGAATATAATTACATATAGAAATTTGTAGGATTTCGTAGGCTGAAACAAGAAACTCTAGATACTCCTATATCCTTTGACTGATATCAACAATATTTTGCAGATTTATTCTCTAAGAAACTGCCAATAAAATAACATATAGAAATGTCTAGGGCTTCGTAGGCATAAACAAGAAACTCTAGACACTGCTATATCATTTGACCGATATGAACAATATTTTGCAGATATATTCTCCAAGAATCTACGAATATAATTACATACATAAATGTCTAGGATTTTATAGATATAAATATGAAACTCTTGACGCTCCTATATTCTTTGATCGATATGAAAAACATTTTGCAAATTTATTCTCTAAAAATCTGCGGATAAAACATCATATAGAAATGTCTAGAGTTTCGTAGGAATAAATAAGAAACTGTAGACACTTCTATGTTCTTTGATCGATATGAAAAATATTTTGCAGATTTATTATTTAAAAATTTGCGGATAAAATAACCTATAGAAATGAATAGAGTTTCGTGAGCATAAACAAGAAACCCTAGGATACTCCTATATCCTTTGACCGATATGAACAGTATTTTGAAGATACATTTTCTAAGAATCTGCGAATATAACTATATACATAAATGTCTAGGGTTTCGTAGGCATGAACAAGAGACTCTAGATACTCCTGTTTCCTTTGACCGATATAAACAATATTTTGCACATTTATTCTCTAAGAATCTAAGAATATAATTACATACATAAATGTCTAGGGTTTCGTAGGCATAAACAAGATACTCTAGATACTCCCGTTTTCTTTGACCGATATGAACAATATTTTGCACATTTATTCTCTAAGAATTTACGAATATAATTACATACATAAAGTCTAGGGTTTCGTAGGCATAAACAAGAGACTGTAGATACTCCTGTTTCCTTTGACCGATATGAACAATATTTTGCAGATTTATTCTCTAAGAATCTACGAATATAATTACATACATAAATGTTTAGGGTTTCGTAGGCATAAATTAACGTCTCAAATTATTTTTAGTTTTAACAATATAAATGTAATGTACTAAGTAAAATGAATCGTTTTCTCATCTTAAAAAGTTAATGAATTAATAATCTAACTATATAATTAGCAAGTGTCTGTATGTAGTGTCGGTAACATTATGACGTCAATTTTTCTAAATTTCTCGTGATTGGCTACCTGGGAACACCCAGTTTCTTGATTGGCTGACAGGTGACATTCTCCCGTGATTAGCTAACTGGTAATATCCTGTCCCATGATTTGCAGACTGGACGAAATTAGGATACGTTAAAAAATAAAACCAAATACACATACAAACAATTGAAATTTTTATATTATAAATCCGTCATTGTTGACGGGTAATAACCTTGTTGTGTAATAATAGTCAACTATCTCTTCGAAACATGAGCGTAATGAGTTTGATCATGCTTTACAGTCTTTGAAAACAAAGTTTCTGGCGAATTTTTGTTCTTATTCAGATCAATAGAATACGATAGCTGACAATTAATTCCGTAAAATATTTTTTATGTGCATTGTGTGGTAACATTACATCAGCAACGAGCTGGCCGCATAATATCAGCCCTAAACTACACGCAATACAAGTTTCAGAGCGATTGAAGACATTTTGCTTAGTCAGAATTTGCAAAACTGCTTTTCATTACTCGGTAAAAAAATTGCATTACGTATTTCAAATAATAGAGAACCGTGATGACAATTTTGGTACAAAGACGGCTCAAAAATCGTGCAGCAAATGAATGAAGCATAAGGTGAGTCTGACATGAAATCTGCTACAATTTATAAGCGGGACAAGCGGTTAAAAGAGAAGAGGGAATTTGTAGACGACGACCTGAGAGAAGGAAGACGTTTAAACAGGAGGCGAGGAGAATGTAAGATGAATGGACGAATTTCTAGCAAAAAACCGTCCTGTTTCAACGACATTAATTTATGAACCATAATGAACGAGAATAATGTGAAGGACTTTTCTTGCTAAGAATCAAATCACCGTGTTGGAATATTCGCTCTATACCCCAAAATCAAGAAAGGCATGAGGGCAGTGGTGGAATTCACAGCCATTCAATAGCAGCCGTTGATGCCCTAGAAAAGTAAACGGCAGTGGGAGAGGTAAAGGGAGGAAGAGACACTAGGCATGTCAATTAGTTTTTTTTTTAATTTATTTTATTTTACATCGGCCTATTTCTGCAACGAGGCTAATCGCTGATGCCAGGGGGCGAGCTTCTACACCTGGATGAGGGGTGAATGATGTGAAAATGAGAGTAATGTACACATATTAATCTCGCTCGAATAATATCACCAGCGAAGAAGGCTCGAACCACCGACCGCCCAGATAGACTGTTTCTAACAGTCTAAAGGCCTTATCACACTAGAACGCTATCCAAGTCTTATTTTTGTAGGTTTTTTTCAGGATCCAAGTCTTCAGGTCTTGACATATCACACGGTATTTGAATATTAGTTAAGACTTGGAAATTGTTTGTTTACCCATGCGCACATCGTGAAATTTTGACAGTTGACAGTTATACAAGGTGTCTCAAAAGAAATTTTATATTTATTTAGCTTACTGCGTGAACGCAACGTATCCGAGGGGCGCGGGGGTTATGTCAATCGGTAGCCTGGCTCTTGGGAATTCAGTCGCTATGGAGTGTTTCTCGGGAGCAGACCGCGCGTTATGCGTGCGAGAGTTTTACAAAAACGGTGATTCGGCGACTGTAGCGCGTAGAAAATTCTGCAGTATTCGAGGTTTTCGCCACTTAAATGATGCGCCAAGCATTCCTCTCATTCGACGTTGGGTTAAAAAGTTTGAAGAGACTGGTACAACGCTGGATAAATCAAAATCCGGGCGACCTAGGTCATCAAGTACGGTAGAAAACGTGGAGAATGTTAATCAGTCTGTTCGTGACGACCCGAACCTTTCAATTCGGAAGCGCGCAAGTGCTTTAAATGTGCATAGATCATCATTACATTGCATTATGCACAAAGACCTAAAGCCCAAAGACAAAGACCTTTTGACATAAACAAAAGACAAAGACGCGTCAGCTGTAAGACCTGGGTAAAAAGACCGAGAAATTGTATCCTGTTTCATTTGCCTGTTCTTCAAAACCTAGGTTTTTTCTTCATACTATCACACGCACAAGACTTCGATTCGAATGCAAAGACTTTAATTTTCCAAGTTTAGACTTGAATAATAACTATAGTGTGATTAGGCTTTAAAACCGCACGACTTAATGCGCTCGGCCACTCCGTTGGCACGTCAATTAGTTCAAAATAAAACAAAATATATATTAACGACCATAGATTATTTATGGATTCAGTTGTATTTTTATCTTCAATTCGTCAATCATTGTATTTGTAAATAATTTATTTATTTACAAACACAGGGATTTACTTGCGTAAACAATGCAGCATTCTCTTAAAAAATAATAAATGGATTAAAACCCTGATAGCTTTTTTAAAAATAATTGATTAATTTTTTAAATATAGGAGGAGGTACAAAACAAAACCAACTTTATCACAGTCATCAAAACTTTGAGTATTCAAAAAAAAAAGTTTTTCGAATTTAGTTTTATCACTACAATGATTTTTTTATGCTAAATCTACTGTTTATGGTAATATGATTAAGATTAAATAAGTTACCCACATCCAAAATTTAATAGTTTGTGAGATAATTCACTTTTTTGTTTGGAAAATGTTGGATTTGCTGAGACTTGTCTGGATAACGCAGGTTTTGCTGAGATTTGATTGGATAAAGCTGGTTTTGCACAAAATCGCTTCCAATCTTATTTCTTAAGAACAATATAATAAAAACACACAAAACACATAAAAAATAACAAAATTAAACGTAACAACGGCAGTTATGACCTTGTTATGACTTGTCAACTTGTATTTATCTATTAGGTGTACAACTTTGCTTCCGCCGTTTTTTTCCGAAATTCGAGGCTTTATTGTAAAAAACTGGTTATACATTTATGATTCAAAGTATCGTCCATCGCCAGCCACAACCATTTACTTCTTCATAAGACCGGAAGTGCTGGTCAGCCAGGCCGTGTGCCATTGATCGAAACAAGTGATAGTCAGAGAGAGGAACGTTTAGAGAATACGGCAGGTGGGGTAGGACTTCCCATTTCAACGTTTCCCGGTATGTCTTTAAATATCTCTTGGTTTCAACTCATACGGCACCCAATTTTCTTTCTTCTGAATCATTCCCATGTCTTTAAGGCGTTTTGAAATTGCTTGTTGAGTCACTGACAATGATCGTGCCAATTCTTCTTTACTTTCACACAAGTCTTCATCAAGTATTGCCTCCAATTCTGCATCTTCGAAGACCTTCTTTCTTCCACCGCTATGCCGGTCTTCGACGTGAAAATCACCGTTCTTGATGCGTTGAAATCACTCACGACACGTTCTTACACTAATAGCGGCCTCACCATAAGTATTTGAAAATATCCGATAAGTTTCAGCTTCAGATTTCTTCATATTGAAGCAGAAAATTAAAACCTCCCGCAAGTGACAAGAATTTGGCTCGTAAACTGACATTTTCAATCGAGAATAACTTTATGGTGCAGACACAAATCGACTAATGTTTTTATGGGGTTATGATGACAGATGCCCTCGTTTATTGCAAAGCCATCTATAGGAAAACGGCGGAAGCAAAGTTGTACACCTAATAAATGTGTTTGTAACCTGCCCAAGTAGAGAAAATAGTGGAATGATGTGATTGGCTGAAATAGAAAGAGTTGATTTTGCACCAGACTCGCTTGTGGATAAAGTTGGTTCTGTTTTGTCTTGCACAATTCGATGCAACATTATAAAGGGATATCGCTGATTTTGTTAATATTTTTTCTGTTTTCTGAATACCTTTCAAGGTAAGAAATGATAATTATATGATATCTGGATTTTGAAAAAAATTTGATAAAGTCAGTTTTGTATTTTGCTTCCTCATATACAGTAACTGACAAAATATTATAACCACTTATAATTTTTTTAAATTTTATTGTTTTACACAAAATCAACAAAATAGTAATACACTAATTTTAATTTTCTTTTATATTTTATTATTTCAAATTATTTTAGTACATTTATAAAATGTTTTTTATTATTTTGTGTTGCCCCCCCCTTTTGCTTTTATTACTGCCGCAATTCTTCAAGGCATACTCTCAATACATGCCCTAATACAATTTTCAATTTCTGGAGAGCCATGCCATACTTTTTTAATATTATCTCTGAAAACTTGTTTATTAGTATTATTTAAATCATAAACAAGTCTTTTCAGGAGGTTCCAAACATTTTCGATAGGATTGATATCCGGCGAATTACCTGGCCAGGACAAAATCGGTATTTTTTGTTCTTGCAAATCAGTCTCAGAATAAAAATACAGAGTTGAAGATGTTTAAAATAGCTTATCTTTTAATAAATACACGATATGTTAATAATACAGAAATAAATAAAGTAGCATATGATTATGTGTCGGCATTTTTAATAATCAGTTGTTTTTGTAAGTGGTTATAATATTTTGTCTAGGTACTGTATGTTCACCATATTTATCTTAATATAAAATATATTGTTTCAGTTATCTGGTGTGGAGGAATTCCTGCTTTACAAAACACCAGGGCTCTGCAGATCACCAATTCGAAAACGCTTCAAAGGTAATTTATTTTGCCACTGCTATCCATCTTAAATTATTAATATACATATTCCATATCATAAAATTCATTTTTATCATTAAATATAGTTTCTTTTGTCCTTGATTTGAATATTGCATCGAAGATGGCTTTGAAACATTCGGATATTGCTCGCTTGGTATCATATTCTAAAGCATTTCTGACTGTTTTCCATTCTTTGCTTAATAAAGATTTCATCATACTACCTGCAAATAAAATAGTATACAATAATATACAGTGTTTGTTTGAAAAGCCTCGAATAAATCCTTTATTTTAAGATTCTTCAGAAGAAAAGTTATGGTCTTAAGGACCATATTAAGAATTCTGCATCACTTCTGGTTTCAGCGGAAATCGTTTCAACTTTTTATCTAGCATAGGGTATCGGTACTTTAATTTATTTTTCTTGAAAGTACATTAAATCAGCTTTACAAGGATATCAAAATATCACACTTTAATTTTAACCATTTCAAAATGGCGACCATTTATGTACAAAATAATAAATAACATAAAAATCGTAGAAACTAAATTAAAAAAAGATATTACATTATGTTACTAGGAAAAACAATAAAACAAAATATGACTAAAGTTCAATATGACCGCCGTTGTTATCCACACATTTTCTCATTCGTAATAAAAACTCTTCCATTACATTTAGAACGGTATACTCTTGAATTTCCCTGATGGGGTTCTTACCCTATGTTAAAATATCAAGTCTAAGTCTTCTGGATTCCACCTTTACTTTCATGATACCTTTCTTGATGGAGTTGCTTGGCCCTAGCAGAATTCATTTGACATTCCGCGAATGTCAGAACCATATCTGTCATTTCTTCATTTGAATAACGTACGTAAGCCATAATTACAAACGATTTGATGTTATCAGTTATCACCTTTGATATCAAACTCGTACTAACAGGCAAGAGAATTTGCAGGTTTTATTATGTAACAAAATCATTTTCAAAGCTTGCTATGTTTAACTTTGTACGATTTATGTTATTTAATATTTTGTAAATAAATGATATATTTTTGGTTGGTTTATATTCGGAACAAGAATAAGAAATAGGAAATAAGAATAGTACACAAGATGTTAAAACATGGCTGCGCCATATATCGGTTTATGTAGGAATGAAATTTAACTTAAACATAACAATAGTTGGTAAAGTTCAACATTTTATTCTTATTTCAAGAATAAGACACGATAAGCCTGCGCACAGCAATAAAAATGTCTGCCGTAATAAAGTTTGTTCAACAGATGTTTTTCAGTTGTGATCAGAGGGTTGTAAACAACAATAATTTGTTTTTATTATTTTTATTTATTCTTCTTGTAAGTTTTAAGAACCTGTCAAGTGACAAACGTTAAACATAGGTCAACGCAAGTACGCAGGCGCAGCGACGAAATGTTATGTCCTATATAAACGGTTTAATATTTTTCATTCTTGTGTACTGTTCTTATTTCCTATTCCTTATTCTTGTTCCGTATATAAACCAACCATTTTTATGTTCAATTAATATACTTGAACATATTATCATCTCAATTAAATAATCTTATTTTCACATGTCTAGTTATTTTTCGTGGCTACCAACAAAACTGCCACCCTACCATAGCCTGCTCAGATAAAGAAACATCGTGAATGGATTTTAAGTAAATTTTTATTATATACAGGGTGTTTGTTTGAAACGTTTTTTATTGTTTTCAAAGCTTGCTACGTTCAACTTTGTAAAACTTATGTTGATTATTATTTTGTAAATAAACGGTCGCCATTTTGAAATGGTTAACATAAAAATATGATTTTTTGGTGTCATTGTAAAGCTAATTTAATGTACTTTTAAGAAAAAAATATAAAATTATCGATTCTCTATGCTAGATCAAAAGTTGACATCATTTCCGGTGAAACCGGAAGTGCCGCAGAATTCTTATAGTAACCTTTAGATGGGCCTTTTTGTCTAGTTTAACTTTTGTTCTGAAGATTTTTTGTATCTTTACAAATAAAGGAGATTTTCGGGGAGCCCCGTTTCAAACAATCACCCTGTATATAATATATGCTTTATAAAATAAGAAAAGAAAATCAAAAAAGCGATGAAAGGGAGGCGCAGTTATTCAGAAAATCACTTGAAGAGCGAGTCTCAGAAATTCAGGTGTAGGAAAGGCATAAAACGTGTAAAGAACCGTCAGTATTATATAAAAAAAAGTTGGACGTTTATATTTCGTGCAACCCGGAGAAATACGGATCTAACCTAACCTCCGGGTTAGATACGAAGAGGTGGCAAGCCTATGTGCATTTGAAATATCTCAATTATTATAAGCACTGATCAACAAAAATGCATTTAATATAAACTGATGGGCACGTGAGGTAGTAATGGGTGTTTTTTTTAGAGGTATAGAACTTTAAATTGCAATAAAACAACGATGGATTATTCGATTGACATGAATTTTTTTTTATTCGAAAGATAATCTTGTGGCATTACGTTTTAAATATGATTTCTGGCATATGACCGCCACGGCTGGCTCGGATGTAGTCCAATCTGGACGTCCAATTTTCGATGACTTTTTCCAACATTTGTGGCCGTATATCGGAAATAACACGGCGAATGTTGTCTTCCAAATGGTCAAGCGTTTGTGGCTTATCCGCATAGACCAATGACTTTACATAGCCCCACAGAAAGTAGTCCAGCGGTGTTAAATCACAAGATCTTGAAGGCCAATTCACAGGTCCAAAACGTGAAATTAGGCGGTCACCAAACGTGTCTTTCAATAAATCGATTGTGGCACGAGCTGTGTGACATGTTGCGCCGTCTTGTTGGTATGATTTAATGTAATGCCACAAGATTATCTTTCGAATAAAAAAAAATTCATGTCAATCGAATAATCCATCGTTGTTTTATTGCAATTTAAAGTTCTATACCTCTAAAAAAAAACACCCGTTATAAACTAAATATACTTACTTTTCTCTTTATCCCCATCGTACATATTTTCAAACTGATATAAAATAATTTTGTTTTTGAAATCTGAGTCCTCATTGTACAGTTCATAATATTCTTGTCCGTCAATTTTCACTGTCTTTATATCAGCAAAGAATGTGTATGTTCCGTCAACTGGAAGAAAATCATGGTTAAGGTTACGCAATTCATTTAAAAGGTCAATGATACAACGGCTGAGAAATATATACAATATAGTTGTTTTTGTTTATTTTAGTAAGTTTAAGACACGAGCATTAGGTATGACCTTGAGCTCAATTCTTGTTCTATTAGATATAAATAAAATAAAACATAGAATGAAATTCCACAAAATAAAATAATCTATTGCTCTATATATTTCGGCTGTTAGGCTATCCACTAGAGCAGTGTTCTTAAACCAGTGGCCCGCGGACCGGTGCCAGTCCGCAGAAAATTCCTGCCAGTCCGCAAAATATTTCGACCGAATCATGTAGATGCACACTCTGTTCACGATTATATAACAATTTTTTTTTAGTCGATGCAGAAGCCAACTTTTGTCCGAACCGTGATTTATTTAATATTTACTAGCCTAGATACAACGCCTCTCGCGGCTATTTTTCATACTTCCTTAGATCGTATTTCCAGATTTTGCCGTGCATTTTAGTGCTGGCTTAAGGCGCATCCCCACTATGCCGCTGTTTGCCAGTTGGCAAGGCCAGTTGGCAAAGCCAAATTGGCAAAACTAGTAGCTGTAAAAACGTCCACATTTGTGTTGGCATTTAGTTCAGTCGCACAATGTTCATCGAGGAGGATTTACTAATTGCTTCAGCTGCTGTTATCATACTTGACAGTGAAGAAAAAATACGCAAACGGCGCAAACGACAGTTTTGGGTACGTCCAAGTCTTCAAAGTAGATCACTTAATAAAAGATTTAGGATTGGACGATGTGGACGAATTGAATCTCGAGTACATAGGATGTGGTTTCAAAAACGTTTTTCGAATGAGAAGTAGCGATTTTGAAGTTCTTCTAAATTTGGTTGCACCAAATATCAAGAAGAAAGATACGTCATTTAGAAGAGCTATTCCTGCCCATGAACGTCTAGCGGTTACTTTGCGATTACTGGCGACATGAAATTCCTACCATTCGTTAAGTCACATGTTCAAGATTTCAAAGCAAACCTTAAAACGATATAGTCCTTTTTTTATAGTCCTTTAAACGACAGTTCCACAAAACAGGACGATCCCAGTATAAATCAATCAAATTAAGCACTGTTTCGCTTGTCCACTCCATCTATAAACAACGTTGCTCATCGGCGTCTGAATCACAACCAGAATTTAAGCCTAAAGCCGCCTGATGCCAGTGGATGGCACGTCCCCACTCACCGTTTTTATCGACTTTCTTTGAAGGAAACCGATTTGGCAAGACCATTTGGCATTGCCAAATGGTATATACAAATATTGTTAATTTAAGAAATAAAATGGATACGTTCAAAAAGAAACTAGCTCTTTGGTCGCTTACAAGAGGAAGATATAAAAATGTTTCCACTTTTGGAAGAATTTTTGATTGCTGCTGATGTCAACCAGAAAGTCATATTCAACATAATAAGGCAACATTTAAGAGCATTAGCTGAAAATTTTAATGATTATTTCCCTGAAAATGAGGACCCTCGTAAAGGTAACCTCTGGATTAATAATCCATTCTTGGAAGATATAAAGTCATGTGCACTTGATCTTCGTGATAAAGAAAAGCTGATCGAGTTGTCTTCTGATGTCAGTCTGGTGTCCAGACAGAAAATGCGATCATTGTCTCAATTTTGGAAATCGGAAGAAAAAGAACATCCATCTTTGAGTTATTATCAAATTATTGGTCATTTTTTTGACATCCTATCGTTCGAAAAGACTTTTTTAGCCATGTCAATAATAAAAACCAAACAGAGAAATCGAAAGGATACCAAAGCAGCGCTTCGTCTCCCAGAAACAACTCTGCAGCTACTTGTATCAATTTATATTAACTTTCAGCCGGTCCGCGATATATTTATCCTATTTTCACTGGTCCGCAGGTGCAAAAAGGTTGAAGAACACTGCACTAGAGACTGTTATAAAAATGTTATGAAACAATTTTGTTTTCTGACGACTTGTATGCAACTGTCTCATTTCGATACTGTTAGTTGACAAGAAATTAGCTTAATTTCGCATGTTACCATCATGCGAGGCGATGCGAGAATGATAAATGCGCCCCAATACGCATGTGCGTTGTGCGGGAATGAATAAATTCGTAGCAATGCGCATGTGCAGTTTCCGAAAATTTTCATTCGCGTACTGGCTGCGCGCGCATTTTTGGCTGTTAACCATATTTATATTGTATTTTTTTGATTATTTATTTATTAAATAATGGTTATCGGGGGAAAATCAAAGTGAGCAACACGCGCAGAATACATATTCTGCACTCGATTGATTTGCCTCACATTTGCCTGCGGCTCGTTTGCAAACTTTCTTGTGCGGAATATATGGCATTCCGCGCTAGTTGCATAATATACTATTCTCAGCTTATTCACCCGTCGCGAAAAATCGTATTCCCTCTATCTTGATACAGTCTGCACATTAGTACGTGCTATTTATTTTTTCTGATTTAAGTCTGGTTTAGTGGTAAAGTTATGAGGCCACGGTTCTAGAGAGTCTTGGATTCAAAAGAGAACCAAGTGCAAGTCAAGATGAATAATTAACAATTTCTTATTTTTTTATTATTATTTTTTTTTTTTGATTTTTTGTGAACCAGATGTTTGTATTTAATACTAATTTGCTTTAAATTAACAAAATATATATTTCGAGAGGAGTATTTCCAGTTTGAAATAATTTTTGAATCAGGTTGAAAAGATAACTACCAGGTCTACAAGTATAAAATGCGAATTTTTTTCAAACTTGCCGCGCAAACAGAGTATATAGTTCAAAGTTTCAACACATATGGCGTTTTGTTAAGTTATCATTAAGTGTCAAATGCGTATAGGTTATAATTTGAAAAGTGATCATATAGTTTTGTTTTACTGTGTTAAAAATGTCAAATTTTGTGCCAAATATAGAGCATTCGCGGAGAGTACTACTGTTTTGTTTTCATTTGAAAAAAACTGCTGCTGAATCATACCGACTGCTTCGAGAAGCTTATGGTGAATATGCTCCATCGCAAGATACGTGTGAACGATGGTTTCGGCGTTTCAAAAGTGGTGACTTTGATCTTACAGACAAAGAACATGGAAAACCTCCAAAACAAATGAAGATACAAAATTGGAAACATTTCTACAGGAAGACGATAATCAACCACAAAAACAACTAGCAGAGCAGTTAGGCGTTAGTCAATAAGCTGTTTCCAATCGCCTACGAGAGATGGGTAAGATCCAGAAAGTCGGCAGATGGGTTCCACATGCATTCAATGAGAGGCTGATGGAAAAACGCAAAAACGCTTGTGAAATTTTGCTTGCACGATACAAAAGAAAGTCTTTTTTGCATCGTATCATTACTGGCGATGAAAAATAGATTTATTTTGAAAATCCCAAACACAAAAAATCATGGGTGAACCCAGGCTCACCATCCACATCAACTGCAAGATCGAATCGCTTTGGCAAAAAGACAATGCTCTGTACTTGGTGGGACCAAAAGTGTGTGGTCTATTATGAATTGTTAAAACCTGGTAAAACAGTTAATACCCAACGCTACCAACAACAACTGATCGAATTGAACCATTCGCTGCTCATAAAACGACCAGAATACGAAAGAAGACAGCACAAGATAATCTTTCTTCACGATAACGGTCCATCACATAAGGCAAAAGCAGTTTGCAACACATTGGAGGCACTCAAGTGGGATGTGCTACCCCATGCCGCTTACTCATCAGACTTGGCCCCTTCAGATTACCACTTGTTCGCATCGATGGGTCACGCACTTGCTGAGCAGCACTTTTGTTCATATGAAAATGTGAAAGAATGGCTATAGGAATGGTTTGCGGGGAAAGGGGAAGAGTTCTACTGGCGAGGTATTCACAAATTGCCTGAAAGATGAAAAAAATGTATAACTTCTAATGGAGCATACTTTGAATAAATAAACTTTTACTGCTCTTTTGAGTTTAATGTGTTTTATTTTTTAAAAACATCCGCATTTTATACTTGTAGACCTGGTATTTAAAAAAATCATTAATAATTTTGCAATTATTTTTTTTCTAACGCACAAAAGAAATATACACAATTAGATTGTTATTATTATGCAATTTTCACTAATTTGTTCTTTCAAGTAATTATAGAACATTTAACAAAAACTAAAATTGTTCCTCATAAGGTCAAACATAAATTTGTAATGTGTAATGCCCGCGGGCCGCATACAGCTCTTGATAGTTTTACATGCGGCCCTCCATGAATTATTATATAAAACTTTTTTTACTGTAGCCCAATAGTTCCCAAACTTTTTGTCAAGTCAAAACATTGGTCTAACTAACGCAATTGGAGGAATATTGGTATATTTCCGCAGCTCACAGTTTGGGAATTCCTGATATAGATAAAAAGTAAGTATTAGTTTATAAATATATTTAAAAAAGGACACAGGCTAACATTTCATCGGCTCTGAG
Organism: Liopterus haemorrhoidalis; assembly: GCA_963971575.1. NCBI lineage: Eukaryota > Metazoa > Arthropoda > Insecta > Coleoptera > Dytiscidae > Liopterus > Liopterus haemorrhoidalis. Next base: position 43,610,680 of record OZ020618.1, on the reverse strand, counting down.
TCTTATTGTGTACTGTTTTTTTTTAACTTTTTTTGCTTCAAATGTCAAAATTTTAGACCTTAACTCAAAAGTGACCACATATTTGTGATCTAAGGCTAAAAATATATAAGTATGCCAGTTTACCAACATTTTTTTTTTCTACTAAAATTTTGAAATTTTGGTCAAAAAACTCCAATTTTAGCCAAAATATTGTTTTAAGCTAATTTTTGGGTAAGGATTATGAAAAGAATATTTAAAAAATTCATGCTTTCCTAGATTTTGAGTTAGAGCCGATTTGGGTAAGATTTTCGCCAAAAATTTTGCCCAAACTTCAAAATGGACCAAATTTTGTTGATTTATGAACAAAAATACATATTTATACCATTAAAATTCATGCTTTCCTCGATTTTGAGTTAGAGCCGATTTGGGTAAGATTTTCGCAAAAAATTTTGCCCAAACTTCAAAATGGACCAAATTTTGTTGATTTATGAACAAAAATACATATTTATACCATTAAAATTCATGCTTTCTTCGATTTTGAGTTAGACCCGATTTGGGTAAGATTTTCGCAAAAAATTTTGCCCAAACTTCAAAATGGACCAAATTTTGTTGATTTATGACCAAAAATACATATTTATACCATTAAAATTCATGCTTTCCTAGATTTTGAGTTAGAGCCGATTTGAGTAAGATTTTTGCCAAAAATTTTGCCCAAACTTCAAAATGGACCAAATTTTGTTGATTTATGACCAAAAATACATATTTATACCAATTTTCAATAAAATCGGAGACAAAAATGTTTTGCTTAAAATTCACGATTTTTTTTAAGGCCCTTACGATTTTTTCGATTTTTTGGCCATTTTCAAGGGTTTTGGAGTACTGCCTATACAAAACAATAATTGATTTATTGAAGCCCAATTTTTTTTTAGACTAAACAATATAGGTAGATTTTAAAAATTCAAACCGCAGATTTCTATCCCTAACCATTTTATAGTTAAGAATTATAAAAAAAATTCAAAAAATTCAAAATAATTGAAAGTTTTAAAAGATTTTGTTTGTTTCAAAATATGGTTACACGTCAATTAGGACCTCAAGATTTTAAAAATTTCAACCGCAGGTCTTTATCTCATTTCGTCTTTCAGATACGTCCATGCGAAGATGAAAATTTCTATAAGTCATGCCATATTAAAATTTGTCATAATTTTAAAATACGCTAAACGAATTAAGCCTCTAATTAAACTACGAGGAATCCACAAATTCTAACCTCAGGTAATTTTCTCTAACCGTTATTTGAGTTGTAATTTTTTTTTAAATTCACAATTTTCACAAATAGTGTAAATTATGCCATAAAAAATATTTGTCATAATCTCAAAACACATTAAACGATTAAAGGCCCAAATTATGTACAGACTAAATAAATTATTGAGAATCCAAAAATTTCAACCGCAGATCCCTGTCTCAAACCGTTTTAGAGTTGTGCTTTTTTTAATTCACAATTTTCACAAATAATGTAAATAATACCATTAAAAAAATGTAATCTCAAAACGCGTTGAACAATTAAAGCCCCAAATTTTTCTATACTAAATAAACTACGAAGATTATTTAGATGCCTATAACCCAGTGGTGCCTAAACTTTTTCGGTTCCCGCGCTCTTAGTGTATCAGAATTTTTCCGCGGTGCCCCAAGTAAAATCTGTTCTAACGCAGTTGGAGGAATATTGTAATATTTTCGCGGCGCCCTTTTAACACATCTGCGGTGCAACTTGTGGCACAGTTTGAGAATCGCTGTCTTAGAGGATACATCCGTATATAAGATGTAAAATCGGTTGTCAATGATGATAATTAATTCAAAATTAACCGAGACTTGAACGAATGGATAGATATACAAGGTGTCTCAAAAGAAATTTTATATTTAGTGGATCGATTAAAAAAAAAAGTAAGCCGTATATAGAAAAAATGTTTATTAATTATTAAAATACACTTTTTGGGGATTTATTTCTTAAAAATAATATCGTCTAAATGTAGACCCTCGCGTTCTCGGCACTCATTTAATCGAACAGTAAAATTACTTATGACGTCTCGGCAGGTGGACTCAGGGATGGCTGCCATTTCGTGACGGATATTATCTTTCAAATGCGCCAGTGAAGTCGGTTTATTGGCGTAAACTTTAGATTTAAGATAACCCCATAGGAAAAAGTCCATAGGGGTTAAATCTGGACTGCGTGGAGGCCAATTTATGTCACCTATCCGGGAGATCAATTTGCCTGAGAAAATTTCACGAACACGTGGCAGAGACATATTGGACGTGTGTGAAGTTGCTCCGTCCTGTTGGAACCATGTTCTTTGGTTATAGCCAGGAAAGTTTTGCAGTTCAGGTACCAAGAAGTTGTCTAACATCTCCACATAACGCTCTGAATTCACTGTACTGCACGCCCCCTTTCGTCTTCAAAAAAGTTAGGGCCGATAATTCCTCGCGCCAACATCGCAGCCCATACGGTCACTTTAGGCGAATGTAGGGGTTCCTGATGTTTGCGTTTCGGATTCGTTGCACTCCAGTAGCGGCAGTTCTGCTTATTTACGTGGCCATTAAGATGAAAATGAGCTTCATCCGAAAACAAATTGTTGGTAAACGTTGAAAATCGCTCAATCACCTGATTTACGAAATTAAGCCTCTGACTGGCATCTTGGGGCTTTAATTCTTGCACCAATTGAATTTTGTAGGGGTGCAGCTTTAGGTCTTTGTGCATAATGCGATGTAATGATGATCTATGCACATTTAAAGCACTTGCGCGCTTCCGAATTGAAAGGTTCGGGTCGTCACGAACAGACTGATTAACATTCTCCACGTTTTCTACCGTTCTTGATGACCTAGGTCGCCCGGATTTTGATTTATCCAGCGTTGTACCAGTCTCTTCAAACTTTTTAACCCAATGTCGAATGAGAGGAATGCTTGGTGCATCATTAGTGGCAAAAACCTCGAATACTGCAGAATTTTCTACGCGCTACAGTCGTCGAATCACCGTTTTTGTAAAACTCTCGCACGCATAACGCGCGGTCTGCTCCCGAGAAACGCTTCATAGCGACTGAATTCCCAAGAGCCAGGCTACCGATTGACATAACCCCCGCGCTCCTCGGATACGTTGCGTTCACGCAGTAAGCTAAATAAATATAAAATTTCTTTTGAGACACCTTGTATAACTCAACAAACGTGCCGTGGCGTACAAAGATTAGATTCGCGTTGGACTAACAGCAAAGTAGTAAGTGGGGATGTATTTAGTTTCTCATTTCGTGTCTTTCTCTTTAGCTTTCATTCTCTGCGCAGACTAAAACTAAGTATACTCAAACTTACCATAACTGACATTTACTCTTCCATTTCCTTGAATTGGTTTATTTAGTAATATTCCATCCATTTCATAATTTCCCAACCATGCTGCGTAAGGCACGGTTACAGTTATTTCAAATTTTTTTGCATTCCAGTCTAATCTAAAATTTGAGGAACAAATAAAATAGTAATAACAGATTTGTTAAAGAAGCAATGAACTTACTTAGCGTCGGAAATTTTTGTTTTAAGAAAACCAACTACATCTATATCGGAAAAGTCAATCTGAAATTTTTTATCAGGAGATTCCATTCTGAATTTTTTCAGAAAATATGGATAAAGATGTGGTATACTCATATGTTTACTTCCTGAAAAATATATAATATTAATATTACTGTTATTATTCTTACTTTCTAATTTTGAAGAAAGGAAAGTAGATTTCAAAAGTATTCGTTTGACCACAATATTTACCGTACAAACAGACTTATTATCCATACGACTAGTTTCATACAATACTTTATTCTACGACCATCCAAAAGGTTGCGAAAAACGAGTGTGAAAAACCATATTTTTTGACAATTCGAATGAGCGGGAAATTCAAACGCCTATGAATCATTTATTAATGCTCTGTATATGTTTTAATGTTATATTTATGTGTTTATTGTATTTCAGTGAAATATAGCATTAGGAATTTAAATTTGTGTAGGTGCACTTATATATGTATTTAAATTATTTTCACTATAACTTCAAAAATGTACATCAATGAATAACCACGCACAGACTGGAAGCAGGTGGTATTTAGCTTTATTTTAGTGTTAAGTAACTAGTGTACAAACTTGAAAATATGTATTTATACTTAATAGTGAAATAAATTATTATTATTATTATATTTTTTGTTAATAATTTGTAGAGGTTATTTTTGAGTTCGTTTTGTTTAAAAATATAAACATGACATCTTATATTTAAATGACATATCACATATAAATTTTGTAAGTTTCATCTATTTGCAGATGATACAATCATTTATTACAGTGGTGATGATTTACAAAATGTGATTGGTCTAATTAACATAGAGTTAAATGCATTAAATGATTGGTTTTGTGGTAACAAATTAAAACTAAATGTGAAAAAGCCTAAAGCCATGGTAATGTGCAATAGTAATTTATATAGTGTCTTTAGAGATAGTCAATTGAAAATAAAAATTAATGAAGAAGTAATAGATGTTGTAGATGAGATAAAATATTTAGGAATCATAGTTGACAGGAAGCTAAAATTTAAGGGGCATGTGGACTATATTTGTAAAAAGATAGCAAAAAAATTGTCTCTGTTGTATAGAATAGGAACTTCTTTATCTTTATATTCCCGAAAATTGGTTTTTAACACTATAATATTACCACATTTTTATTATTGTGCGACTATTTTGTATTTAAGTAACGAGACTGACCTTAATAGATTACAAAAATTACAAAATCGAGCAATACGAATTATACTGCATTGTAACAGACGTACTAAGATAGATGCTATGGTGACAACATTGAACTGGTTAAATATTAAAGATCTAATTGAATACCAAACTCTTGTTTTTTTACACAAAATTAAATTGGGCTTGATGCCATCATGCCGGCAAACAAATTGTGGCATACCATTCAACCGTGACTGTACAGCAATGTCCCAGTGGAGTAATGGCAATATGACCCATACGTCCGAAGAATGAAGCAACCATTTTCTTGCCAGTGCTCCGTGTACGTTTCACTTTAAGTGGTTCTGTTTTCGTCTGGGAGATCCGCAGTAAATTCACGTTTCGTCACCTATTGCTATGACGTAGACACCTTTTGACTAGTCTCTGTTATATTTAATGAACATTTTCTTATTCTACTCCACACGCGCCTGAATTTGAACTGGTGTGGTTAATTGGGCGGTATATCCCTTACTCTTAAGAGAATATAAGGAGCGAACTCTGGCTATTCAAAAAATGATTCATTAAACTTTTCTCAACAAGTCAACATCTCCAGAGGAAACTCTGGTTCTCTCTATGGTAGAGCTGAGTATGGCCGGTAATTACGGGTTTCATAAGTCTATGATAACTGGTAACGGGGTCGTCTGTGGAGTACGTGCGCAATTCCGCACGCATTCTTTAGAAGCTTTCTTGGGTCCACGTTGTGTTGGCGAAAGCCAAGTTGTAGATTGCACATCGGGTCTGCGCGTGCTACTACGTGCCCGTAGCCTAATGCTGTTACAGGTAAATTTTATCTGGAAGTTTGCCATACTAGGGTTAACCCCCCGGCATCGGTGTCGATTCCCTGGGACCTCTAAGTTATGAGATACACCTTCCTAGTGATGGAGCGTTCTTCAAAGTATGTGCTCAGTTGCGCATGTATTCTATAGGATGATAGCTTGGTCCGCATCGTGATGGCGTAAAACGGTTCGTAGATAGCATTCCAGGCTACGCAACCTACTTATGGTCATACATAGGGCTGCTGTATTTATGAGAGTATGTGGCCACCAGCGTTCTGTTGACCTGTACATACTGAATCTCCCGCCAGGCATAATGGGTCACTGCCGCATCTGGTGTTGACTAAAGTGAGCCAGTGATGTCAAATATGTGGTCTGTGATGGGAGTACGTAGTCAATTGCGCACGTATTCCTAGGGGTGCTTTGCTTGATCCGCGTTGAGTCGGCAATAACCGATTCGTGAAATAGCTGAAGGCTCGCAAACTCTAACAGATGTCCAGTTATGGATTGGTGCCGGTCTGAGGTAGGTGTCTGATTTAAAATAAGCTGTTAGTAAACATCACTACTTGGGCCATACATCACCACCTAATTACCATTGGATAACATCACCGTAAACTTCGAGTTCTATTCACCGTTACCGACATCAGGGACCGCTAGTCCACCCAAACCGAAGTCAGACCAGTACCTGGATAGGCACTGCCTGCCTCTATTTTACTATGCATGCTTTCTGAACCATCATCGCCGAGATCAACAGCCTAGACATTCTACCTAGACGCCATCTCCAAGTGCATCACACTCTAAGATTACAAGTATAAAAGACACGAACCAGTTCATTCACACGTTAATAAGTATAATAATGTTCAATTTGAAATACCTTTTGCTGAATGAAGTACTTAGATTGACTTGTAATACGAGGGAAAGTCAGTAATTAAGTCACAAAAGGCTATTAAAAAAATACTCAAAGAAATACTTAGCCGAAAACAAGTTTTATTTTTCAAAAAAGTCGCCACCATTAATACACTTATTTCATCGCTCTATCAATGACTCAATGCCTGCTGTATAAAAGTCTTTGGGCTGCAGTCTCAGTCACATGCGTACCTCTCGTTCAACATCGTTATCACCCGCGAAACGTTTGACGCCAAGATGCTTCTTTGTAGACCAAACCATGAGAACATGCTATTACAGTTGCTATGCAGTCTATTGTAACCCACCTGTTAGCTCGAATCATCTCGGTCACCTGTCGAATTGTTGCATCATTCGCTATCTGAGCCCAGTTCGGTGTTCGTCAACAACTTTTAAACGCCCTTGAGAGAATTTTTCTACCCAATTGTACACTGCTTTACGCGATAAACACTCTTCACTGTAAACAAGATACATTTTCTTATGGATGTCGTTTGCAGAAAGTGCTTTTGTCCATAAAAAACGCACAACAGCACGTTGCTCTTCCGCAGTATACTCTTCGAGCACTGCGCCATTTTCACTCTGCCTGCGCACGCATACCGCAACTGTCACTTAAGTGTTATCAAGCTGGATTGTGCTGCCACCTAATGACACTTTTGGAAATAGCTCACTGCTATTTTCAGCTTTACAACATCAGTTTGTGACCTAATTACTGACTTCCCCTCGTATTAACGAGTCAATAAATCATGTTAATCTTATTCTCTTGTGCTTCAACTACCCACAAGAACTTGACCAATAAAGATAAAGATCAAAGACATAAATAAAGTCAAAACCAAAACTCTCGACATTCCGTTCCGTCACAATGTGTGAAAAAATCATAAACAACTTATTTCTGTGACTTGTTAATACAAAATAACATGAACAATTTCAAAAACAACTTGTCCAAAACCAACATCTATAGTCCAGTAACCTAGTACATCATAAGTTGCATCAAGTGGGGGTAGTTAGTTTCGTTTTTTTTTTCTTGTATGGGTTGTGCCTGAGATGAAAAATCCAAGTTTTCGACCTCGGCAGCCTTCCGGAACACTTTTGAATTTCGCAAAAACTGCTAAATTTTCGCACTCTTTTCGATTTCTGCCCATTTTGACCATAAAGGAGCATGTTTTCGACAAACACCATTCTATGCATTTTTAAACTAGATTAAATTTTCTACAATTTGAGACCAAAATGGGCTCGGTAGTCTTAATAGTTTCCGAGATACAGCTTTTCAAAGTTTGAAATAATCTCCAAACTTGAAAATTGTATGCTATATCATGCTCATGGGCACTGTTTATTTTTAGAAGTGAAAACTACCCCTTATTGTCAAAAATTATAAAATAACATTGCAGAACCTTATATTGCTGCCGAAAATACTGGTTATGTAGATGTTTCGAAAAAAAATTTATTGGTTTTTTAAACATAGCTCCTTCATTTTTAGTGATAGAAAGTTTTTTCAAAAACGATTTTGTAGGGCGGGGTAAATTGGGTGAGTTTGAAGGGCTCGAATAAGGTGGTGTTCGCTTGTAAATAGAGGTTTTAAACGGCTATATCTCGCCAAATATTCACTGTACAGAAAATATATGCACAGGGAAATTTAAGTCATTAAAAAAGCTACAATTTAGTGGTCTATCATTTTTTTCGTATCTCCAGTAATTTCGGAGATATTTTGAAGAAAAGGGTGAAAAATACGAAATCGCAAAAAATCGTTTTTTCTTTAAACTCAAATTTTTCTAAAATTAGGCATTTTAAATTGGTCAGACTTCTTGGGTGTACTGAAAATACATATATGAAGAGAACCACAGAAGGGTGAGGATCAATTTTAATTAGGGGGGAAAATAGGGGGTTGTTTTCACTGATTTTTTCGTAGAAAAAAGTAGGTACCGACCTTATTTTGATCATAAGTCGCTTAATTTTTATACTAGAGACTTTTTTTTTTGTTTGAAAGGTCTTATCAAATACTTTAAAAAAGATTCAATGAGTTTTCTTCGAAAAATGCAAATTTTTCCTGTTATTTGACTTTGAATCTTTCAAATTATGCATTTGGCGAAAAAAAGTTAACCATTAACATGCCGTACCTCGGTTCGTATTGGTTGTAGAAAAATAATAAAAAAAGGATTTTTTTTTTTTTTTAAAGCTACAATTTTGCTTTTTACAGTTTTTTTGATAAAATCCATATTTTTCGAGTTATTCGCAAAAAACTTTTTAAAAACATCGATTTTTTCGTCGAAAAACTGTTACACTCGTATTGTAGTTGAAAGTTAGCTGTATCTCAGAAACTATTGAAGCTACTGAACCCATTCTGGTCTTAAATTGTAGCAAATTTAATCTAGTTTAAAAATGCATTGAATAATGTTTGTCAAAAACGTGTTCCTTTATGGTCATAATGGTAAGAAACCGAAAAATGTTCGAAAATTTAGTAGTTTTTCAGAAATTCAAAAGTGTTCCGGAGGGCTGCCGAGGTCGAAAACTTGGATTTTGCATCTCAGGCATATCCCATACAAGAAAAAATGACGAAACTAACTACCCCCACTTGATGCAACTTTTGCCCCATAATCATGACAAGGTTACTGGACTACTAACAGGCAACAGCTAAATAACAAAACTTATGTAGCAACCCTCTTAATTTAATATTTTAGATTGATTTTTAACTTACCATATTTAATAACAGATTCCATGGCCAAATTACCATTCTTGATTATACACTCGTTAAGATTTGGATCGTTTGCGGAACACGTTTGAATATAGTGCGCTAAAAAAGAAAAATTATTATAAAATTGTTTACTAATATTTTAATAATACTGACGTAAACAGGTAGCAACATTTATGGCGATAATTGCAAAAACAATACACTGGAATTTTTTAGACATATTTGTTGATTATTCAACAGTTAAAAATGAAATAAAGATTTATACAGTGTGCCCAGTTGGTTAAAATTTTGATAACCTATTAAGTGATAGCCTATTTTAAATTCTGAGTTCACTGTATATGAATAAAAAACATAATGATAAGTGATAAATTTGCAATTTATAAACATAAAAATGTAACTTTTTCTTTTCAACTTCATAGATTAGTCCAGCGATGGGAAACGTACGGTCTTTCTTGCCACCTTATCATAGATTTAATATTTACCACGTCACTCAATAAGTCTCTGGTCTAACTAAGAAAAACATTTTTTTTTTTTGAAATTCTACTTTATTCATCAACATACTCTCCTTCAAGAGTGATACATTCATTCTAAACTCCTAAAATTAAAAAAATTAAAATTAATTAATTGATTTAAATGCAGCCGCTTATTTGGGACAAATCTCAAAGAACAGAAACCAAACCAAGGAACCAACAATAAATTTACATGTTTAATTGGGACAACATTCCGCTTAATTGGGACAGTTAAGATCACAGTACATATTATGTTACACATATTCTCAAGAAAATGTACAAAGAATTTAATATTACAGCGTTATTTTATGCAGGAAGGAAATGAAGGGAGCCCTACATCCGCACTGAATACCTGTGCTGATTTTGTAGAAGTGAAATGTTACAAAAACAAAAGACTGACTACACTTGACACATTTTTGCATTGAATTAAATTGTATGTACCTATTTATTATTTTAATTTGGAATTTATTATTATTTTTTCTTAAAAGTTTATATTTTTTGGTTATATGTAATTTATAGTTTTGTCCAAGAGTTTATAAAATAAAATTATTGAAAGAAAAATATACATAGTTTAATTTTATGTGAAATTCGCTTAATTGGGGCAGCCGCTTAATTGGGCCAAAATGCCTAAGTCCCGATGTGTCCCAATTAAGCGGAATCGACTGTAGTTGATTTGCCTGGTGCAGAATCTCTATAGGGAAATCGGCGAAACAGTGCAGTTGCGTAACTTGAAACTTCACAAAAAAATGTGACGTCAAGTTTAGTGCGTTTACATTCATCTATTTAACTAATGTAACATATGAACGCTGTCACTTGTATCGAAATGAAATGAAAATAAGAATAAGAACAAAATAGATACAAATAAACTATTCTAATAGGCAAAATAGTCCTACAAAGGACTGATGTGATCCAAAAATATGATCAAAGAAAAGAAAATAAATATAAGTTGAATATAACCTAAAAACTATGCAGTACACACAAAATCAAATAAGAAAATATATAAGAAAATATATAACTAAATACAAAACTGCTAAATAAACAACAAACTAAATATAAAAGGTTTTTAGAAATTACTATAAGTTAGATATTTGAACACAAGTCAGTATCAAAACACAACAGACGTATTATTAAATGACAAATGTAAACATCGTTTTATTCAGAGATACCAATAAAAATGTCCCTATATTAAATAAACACTTTTAAAATTTGTAAATCTTCAAAATGACTATCGAACACAAACTAAATATGACTTCAAAAGGTACGTTTTAGTAAAATAAGAGCAATATTAGTCTATTATTCACATGCAAAAAAAAAACGATTTAGTTATTTTTTCGCCACTAATTTTGTCATTGAAGTTATGACGCAAAATGACCAACTGCACTGTTTCAGCGACGGAGCTATATAATGCTTATCAAGCCACTGTTCGGTTCAACAGTATTTTTTCCCATCAAAAAACAGTTAAATCAACACGCGAAATTCTTTTTATCCATTCTTTTAAAAATTACAAAACTGGAGTCACTAAACCCACTGTAACCCCTAAGCTAATTGACAGAATGTCATGAAATTTTCACACGTATCGTTTGAAGGTTGGCACTATCCAGAAATCATATGGGTCTGTCAACAGTGGTGCCATATATATGTCAGACCGGAGATTTATTGAGTGAAGTGCTATTATATACTAGATGAAATGCCCGTTGTCTCACTTAAGCTGCATCTCCCCTTTTGTGTCTCTACGTCACGTTAGGCTTTTTGGTCTGAGGACTTTCGACATTTTGGGTGATATTGATTTTAATATGCCCGAAGTTTCGTTTTGTGTGCTGTTCCACCATGGACGCTGCCGCGTCCGCTTGTGACTCTCACATTAACTAGGTTTGATAAAGATACTACGTTGCCTATCGAATACCAACATGAGTTACAAAGAACACAGGTCCCTAGGTTCGAGGATACTGTCATTTTTACTGACGGATCAAAATCCGGAACCAGGGTTGGGTGTGTGCTTGTTGTCCTGAACCCACGTCAACAGTTTCAGTACCGTCTGCACTCCATAACGAGTGTGTACACTGCTGAGCTTTACGCTATTTTCAAGGTCCTGTGTTTTGTTTCGTCAGAGCAAAGTCGGTCAAGTGTTATCTTGACTGACTCGCTGAGCGCTCTGAACAGTATCCAAGATCCAGATCCAGTGCATCCTCTTGTACTAAAGATCCGGTTGCTAATCCACAATTTGAATGCTCAGAATGTGAGGGTAGAGCTGTTTTGGATACCGGGACATTTTAGTATTAAAGGCAACGAAGCGGCAGATGCAGCTGCAAAAGCCGCCTCTCACAGACCTATGATTGATGTGAGTTTCATTTTTCCAGATGACGCAAAGAGTCATCTGAAACACCTGGTTTTAGACATGTGGCAACATGAGTGGAGCCGCACACAGAACGTTAAGTTGCGATAGATTATGGGAGACGTTAAACCATGGAGTTCTTTCTGCAGGATTAACCGCAGGGAGGAAACCGCCATCACACGCTTCCGTATAGGTCACTGTTGGTGGACCCATGGACACCTCCTCCGAGGTGAAGAGTTCCCTATCTGTGAGACGTATAACACAGATTTGTCTGTGTTATCTCTAGCTTCTAAGAATTATCGCCGGCGCTGCCTACAGAGCCGAATGTCGAGATTATTTTACAAGTCTCGAAATAATGACCTTACCAGCATTATTCATTTATAATTGCCTCTTGTTAATGCATAAGAATTTGACCAAATTCACTACTGTTGGAGACTCATGAATACAATACCCGCTCAAAAAACGATATCCGTTCTCAGTACTTTCGCATGAATAAATCCAGAAATAGCTCTAATTATTATTGTATAAAATTTTTCAATGTGTTACCCGAGGAGATTAAACAACTATCATGCAGAGAATTTTCAAATAAAGTTAAGGACATTTTGTTGAAAAATGTCATTTATGATTTTAATAATTTTGAAAATATTGAATTTAGTATATGAAATCTTATGTACCTAATAATATGACTAAAAACAATAGATGTATACAGTGGCGGATTAAGCCTTCGCCGGGCCCAAGACATTTTTGATTTAAGGGCCCGCAACCAAGGGAAGAACAAAAAAAAAAGTCCTCACCTCCCTAAACCAAGTGAAGAGCAAAAAAATTGATGTAAAGTGTAAATTTTCACACATTTTAGGGTTTTGCAGGTATTTAGTAAGTGAATGATGATTATTTTGGATGCGAAAACAAATTTTATATTAAAATATTTTTGTTGTTAATTTTAATTCGAACGCCTAATACCATTATTTAGGTTTCTAAATATGTGCAGTATTTTTTTTTTATATAGCAAGGTTCATTAAGAATTTTAAAAATTGCGCCTATGGCTTCCATTGGTTGTTATAAGTTCCGCCCCTCTGATTTCTTGTACATTGAATCAGAATTAAATTATAATTTAAAAAATTTCCACTGGTTATTAAATTTACGCTTTTAAAAATTAAATGCAACATTTGCCAAAATATAACTAGAATTTTGAAAAAATAATTTAAACAATATAAAAATTAAAAAAAAAAAACAAAAAATAATATTGTCTCTTCTCGGGTTCGATCCCTTTCGGATCGAGTTACTTGGGTGAGAAACCAGCGTCAAAAACCACTACACCAGCATAGACGTTCCAGTGTAGCGTGTTACAAAGCTATAACTTGTGTACATTATTAGCCAAAAATCATAAAAATTCGTTTTTTCCAAAAACATAATCTGATCAAAAATTCCTGTTTTACTATTCCGTTTCACACCAATGTACATTACTTAGAATTTTTTCAAATTTTTAGTTTAAACCATCTGGGCTACAGGGTGTGGGACAAAAATTTTTTTGCACAATTTTGGCAAAAATCTCTTCAAAATAATTTATTTTGCAAAAATAAAAATTTGATCGTTAATCCACGTACCAAGGGCTTTCATTTGATACCCTACTAAGAATTATAAAAACATATTTTTTTTTTCGATGAGCACATATTTGTTTATATTTTTAGGGGGATATGTTTTTTAGATGTTTTATTATTTTTCCTATGTGCGGGTCAAAGAGTTGTATAAGCATGCCAAATTTCAACTCTCTAGGTTTAGCCGTTTGGCTACAATTTTTACCGAACAGACAGAGAGACAGACAGACAGACGACAAAATGACGGTATAAGAGTTTTTTGGTCATACCTACAAAACCCTAAAAAGGTGCTCACCTCCCAAATCCAAGCGAAGACCAAAAAAAGAAAGGTCCTCATCTCCTAAATCTAAGTGAAGAGCAAAAAAAAGGTCACCTCCTTCCAAGTCGGGCCCTTGAAAATTACGGGCCCAAGACAATTGTCTTTTTTGTCGCTGCGAAAGTCCGCCACTGGATGTATATGTAATTTGGTCAATGAATTATTATTATTATTATTATTATTAAATCCATGTAACATTCCGTTTAACCAATTGGAACTATTCCTGTTTTCCAATCTTCGAACATTGTTAATTCCTAATAAGTTTACTGGTCAGTCATAAGACCCACCCTATCTTCTCTGATGGATGTTGTTGATGATGTTAGTCTAACGTAACATTAGAATAGGTTATAGTACAAGGTGTCTCAAAAGAAATTTTATATTTATTTAGCTTACTGCGTGAACGCAACGTATCCGAGGGGCGTAGGGGTTATGTCAATCGGTATCCTGGCTCTTGGGAATTTAGTCGCTATGGAGCGTTTCTCGGGAGCAGACCGCGCGTTATGCGTGCGAGAGTTTTACAAAAACGGTGATTCGGCGACTGTAGCGCGTAGAAAATTCTGCAGTATTCGAGGTTTTCGCCATTTAAATGATGCGCCAAGCATTCGTCTCATTCGACATTGGGTTAAAAAGTTTGAAGAGACTGAAGAAAAGTTTGAAGGTACAACGCTGGATAAATCAAAATCCGGGCGACCTAGGTCATCAAGAACGGAAGAAAACGTGGAGAATGTTAATCAGTCTGTTCGTGACGACCCGAACCTTTCAATTCGGAAGCGAGCAAGTGCTTTAAATGTGCATAGATCATCATTACATCGCATTATGCACAAAGACCTAAAGCTGCACCCCTACAAAATTCAATTGGTGCAAGAATTAAAGCCCCAAGATGCCAGTCAGAGGCTTAATTTCGTAAATCACGTGATTGAGCGATTTTCAACGTTTACCAACATTTTGTTTTCGGATGAAGCTCATTTTCATCTTAATAGCCACGTAAATAAGCAGAACTGTCGCTACTGGAGTGCAACGAATCCGAAACGCAAACATCAAAAACCCCTACATTCGCCTAATTACTTACTCGCCTAATCGCAGCCCATTCGTGACCGTATGGGCTGCGATATCGGCGCGAGGACTTATCGGCCCTTACTTTTTTGAAGACGAAAGGGGGCGTGCAGTTACAGTGAATTCAGAGCGTTATGTGGAGATGTTAGACAACTTCTTGGTACCTGAACTGCAAAACTTTCCTGGCTATAACCAAAGAACATGGTTCCAACAGGACGGAACAACTTCACACACGTCCAATATGTCTCTGCCACGTGTTCGTGAAATTTTCTCAGGCAAATTGATCTCCCGGAGAGGTGACATAAATTGGCCTCCACGCAGTCCAGATTTAACCCCTATGGACTTTTTCCTATGGGGTTATCTTAAATCTAAAGTTTACGCCAATAAACCGACTTCACTGGCGCATTTGAAAGAAAATATCCGTCACGAAATGGCAGCCATCCCTGAGTCCACCTGCCGAGACGTCATAAGTAATTTTACTGTTCGATTAAATGAGTGCCGAGAACGCGAGGGTCTACATTTAGACGATATTATTTTTAAGAAATAAATCCCCAAAAAGTGTATTTTAATAATTAATAAACATTTTTTCTATATACGGCTTACTTTTTTTTTAATCGATCCACTAAATATAAAATTTCTTTTGAGACACCTTGTATAACATATCAGTATATGATTTAGTATTACTATGGTTATTGTTTTTTATAGCACCTGAGGAAGCAAACAATGGTTTAGCGAAACGTTGTGTTTCTAAAATATACGTATTGTCCAAAAAGCTGAGTGACTGTTTTTTTCTTACCATAATTTGGGACCTCTGGCTGCTATCCAGTAAGCCCTGCCCCCGTCTTAATCCATCGCTGAACACATCAGATAAAAAAAATTGACCTGTTGTTTGCTGTCTTAAACCCACAATGATTTACCTGTAGTTTAACCTTCAAATTCCCAATTTTTTATTGAAAATATTGTTAAAAAACCCATGGATATCCTGTACAAATAATACTGAATTGATAAACTTTATACCAAAATGCCTTTAAAAACCTTCAGTCTGGTTTGCCATGATAATGGTACAAGGTTAGGTAGACACCTCAATGTTTATGTGAACCCAAGAGACGCGCATCATTGTTTCTTAGACTGTGATAAACGAAACAACAAATGTGTTACAACATTAACATAATAAATTAATCAATGAATTCGTGTTTAAATATTAATTTGAAAAGTTAATATTTTTGATATTATTTATAAATAAGGTGAGTCTTAAGAAATTAATATAATTGTATATAAGAGATTCCCAACCTTTTTACCGACCGCATATATATATAAGGGAGGTATTGTGATCATACCGATTTTGACTTTTCGAGATTTCGATGGATCTCCACGAATTGAGGTCCCTACATAATGTTTTGACTATTTTTAGCATGATGTCTGTCAGTCTGTCTGTCCGTCTATCTGTCTGTCTGTCCGTCTGTCCGTCTGTCTGTCCGTCTGTCCGTCTGTCTGTGTACACGTGCAGAGCAAATTCGGCTGAAAGGATTTTTATGAAACTTCATATTTAAGCTTTTGCCATCAATGGCACGAGTTGATCAACTTTTGGTAAAAATCGGTTGACTAAAAATGGGAGTTTACTCGTGTCGATTTTAAGACTTTTGTGAATACAGACGACTCCGCTTAATTGGGCCACCGCTTATTTGGGCCAAATCTCAAAGAACAGAAACCAAACCAAGGAACCAACAGTAAATTTACATGTTTAATTGGGACAACATTCCGCTTAATTGGGACAGTAAATTTAAGATCACAGTACATATTATGTTACACATATTCTCAAGAAAAAATATGTACAAAGAATTTAATTTGATAATTTGATGCGCTTCATATCTTTTTGATTCACAAGATGAAAAAATATATTTAAATAAAGCAAATGTTTTAAGCAAATATCAATATAATTACACAAGTATCGCGCGCTGTGAACTTTATTCCCAAAACATTCATTCACGTATGACCATCCGCACTGAATACCTGTGCTGATTTTGTAGAAGTGAAATGTTACAAAAACAAAAGACAGACTACAATTGACGCATTTTTGCATTGAATTAAATTGTATGTACCTATTTATTATTTTATTTTTGAATTTATTATTATTTTTTCTTAAAAGTTTATATTTTTTGGTTATATGTAATTTATAGTTTTGTCCAAGAGCTTATAAAATAAAATGATTGAAAGAAAAATATGCATTGTTTAATTTTATGTGAAATTCGCTTAATTGGGGCAGCCGCTTAATTGGGCCAAAATGCCTAAGTCCCGATGTGTCCCAACTAAGCGGAATCGACTGTATTTCACAACAGAAAAATATTTAGAAAAAATGTATTGAACAAAAGTTGCTATAAAAGCAATAATTAATAACTTTTATTTGTGACGTTTTTTGATAAAAAGAAAAATTTCGAATAATTTTTGGAAAATTTTTTGAAATTTTTTCCAAGTCTCAATTTTTTCATACTTATATGTAACGTTTACATGGTCATGATAAATAATATCTCTGTTAGAAAATATTAGGCCAAGTTATTTTTCTGCTGCTATAAAGTATTTTATATAAGTACTATTTTATTATAAGATTATATATACAATGCCCGAGCCATATATCCCACATTTATTGCGGCCTTATATCCTTTTTCTATGGGATAGATGCCCCATCTGTTTATTTCGAATGTATACAATATTGAGCATTATTTTCTACTCTATAATGTGAAGTTAAGTGTCTTCTGATACCTAGTAATGAAACTAATTTTGTTACAGTTATAGTTACGTCATAAAACATTAAGACAAAATGTCGTAATTATTGAAATACAACCACTCATATGAGCACCTATCTTTACAATTTAATTTTTCATAAGCTATTAACATTGATGATAATTTAACACATTTATTTCAGAAGACTGTCTTTCTCATACAAACTGTCAGTACTGAAATGATACAAACACACACCGTTATGGATATATGCGAAGTGGGGCTTTTATCCCACTGGGGCATCTATACCCACTTTACTATATATGCATTTTAAAGTAATACTTTACAGTTAAGCCTGGAACAGAATGCACAGCGCGCTACGGCGTCAGCGCGGCGTCATTTGCGACAACGTTGCGTTAGCGCCGTTGAGAATTTTCGCCTGCACACAATGCAATAATTTTTAACGCCGTCAAGTGTCACTTGACAACCTATATCTGTGTTTATACGTGCGCTTTCTTTTATTAAAAGTATAATGGATGATGAAGACTTGTGCGTGATGTTATTTATGTTGTATGCAAGTTATTTATACATACAAACACTTTATTATTCAGTAAAAACTGAGGTTAGGTGTTCTGCGTCAACGTTCAACAGCGTCAAAAGTTGGAAGTTGACGAACATTCAGTATCAACGGCGGTCGAACGCCGGAGGACGTTGTTCATTCTGTGCACTTGCGTACGACAGCTGGGGTTTAACTTTCTCCTGACAGATAGCGCCGTACGAACGGCGTTAACGCGTCGTAGAACTCGGTGCATTCTGTTTCCCACTTTAATTCTATCTTTCTATGAACTGTGATAACAGAGACAGTTTAATTTGACCAAACATGTAACTTATTTAATTATTATTTGTTGCAGATAGACTTCACTGTTCGGCTAACAACAGCCAATTCCCATCAATTCAAATAATATAATTACAAATACGCACTGGTTAAAGACTTGTTTATAAAATCAATTGACCTTATTTTTATTATATTTAATCATAATTACCTGTAATTATTAAGCAAATAGCTCAAAATTCGATATATAAAATAAAGCAAGTAAGTAAAACGCTTAATTTCTCAGTGAACTATCGTACATAAGCATATTTATAAAAACGTTACTTTTTAGATTATCCATGCCTGATATATTTGACAATGTTTGGTAAAAAACAGGCCCTAAGCAATAATGTAATTATATTACACTTATTAACAGTGATTAAATTTACAAGTCCTTTTCTTTTTGGTAAGTGAAAGTTTCTTTTTATTATATATAGGACTGGAAACAGGTTAATCGATATTTTTTTAATTTTTCATTAACTGTTTAATCCCTAAAAATTTCGGCCATCAACATTAGACAATTTTGATTTGGCCTGCATCTGAAAAAGATTGCTAACCTCTGCATTGTAGGATCGGGTCACTAATGGAGACCCAGATTCAGATATTCATGTCGGATAAAAAAAATAAAATAAATAAAAAATTGATAGATCAGAAAAACTACCATATGTAATTTAAAAAATAGTCGACAGTTTAACTTTGCGAAACTCACTTATACCATGTGTTCAAAAAGAAATTACATAAGGGTTGGCTGTGGAACAATAAAATAATGTGTACTGCAAGCTTTAATTGTCAATTAATTAACTGTCATCACTGTTGTTGCCATAAGTTTCTATTGAAATTCAATTAAGCTACAATTATAATGGTTTTTACAGCAAAAAAATTATGATTGAATCATATTTTCGAAATGGTGTACGAGTGAACGGCGAATGGATTTACAGTGCGGTGTCATGTTAAGATGAATCTCGGCTACAAATTCCAGATATTGCTTTCCTTGAAGGAGATTTTTACAGCGCACTTAGAAGATGTGTTGATTTATTCCAAGATACAGGGAGCATTACTCATAGAGATAGAACTGGAAGGCCAAGAGTTCGTACTCAAAATATGGTTGACGATGTTCATCAACGTATGAACGAGCAACCCACTACATCACTATGTACACTTTCGCGAGAGACTGATTTATCATTAGGAACTTGCCATACTATTGTCAAAAAATATTTAATGCTGTTCCCATACAAAATTATTGCTTTACATGTGTTGCTGCCAGCAGATCACAATAGGCGAATTGTGTATTGCCACTGGTTCCAACAAAATTGAATTAATAATGATGATTTGTTAAATTTAACGTTTTTTTCTGACGAGGCCTGGTTCACCCTTTCGGGGTATATTAATTCACAAAATATGAGGTTATGGAGTGCTCAAAATCCTCATACTTTTCGTGAACTCCCCTTCACCCGTTAAAAGTTGGTGTTTGGATTGCTGTGTCTCGAAGACAATATAATTTAAAAAAATAAAAAATAATTTCAAATTTTAATGATTACAAAAGCTGTGCCTAAACGTTAGTCAATTGTTATATAAAGCTTGCAATAGACATTATTTTATTTTTCCACAGCCAACCCTTATGAAATTTCTTTTTGAACTCATGGTATTTAAATTTAAGATTTTAAGATTTTTGCGAATATTTAACAACAGAAAAATATTTCGAAAAAATGTATTTAATAAAAGTTGCTATAAAAGCAATAACTAACAACTTTCGTTTGAGACATTTTTTGATAAAACGAAAAATTTTTGAAAAATTTATATGTAACGTTTCCATGGTCATGATAGATAATATCACTGTTAGAAAATATTAGGCCAAGTTATTTCCACTCTGCTGCTAGAATGTATTTTGTACAAGTACTTTTTGATGGTCGGTCCTGTGATGGCCACAGCTGATTTTTTTAAATATTGGATTTAGGCCCACAGTGTCTTGATTATCTATCAAAGAGATACATTTAGATTTTCTATGCGATAAGCTAAAAAAATAAAAGAAGGTTCAAAGCAATATATATATATATATACACAGTCGATTCCGCTTAATTGGGACACATCGGGACTTAGGCATTTTGGCCCAATTAAGCGAATTTCACATAAAATTAAACAATGCATATTTTTCTTTCAATAATTTTATTTTATAAACTCTTGGACAAAACTATAAATTACATATAACCAAAACATATAAACTTTTAAGAAAAAATAATAATAAATTCCAAAATAAAACAATAAATAGGCACATACAATTTAATTCAATGCAAAAATGCGTCAAGTGTAGTCTGTCTTTTGTTTTTGTAACATTTTACTTCTACAAAATCAGCACAGGTATTCAGTGCGGATGTAGGGCTCCCTTCATTTCCTTCCTGCATAAAATAACGCTGTAATATTAAATTCTTTGTACATATTTTTTCTTGAGAATATGTGTAACATAATATGTACTGTGATCTTAAATTTACTGTCCCAATTAAGCGGAATGTTGTCCCAATTAAACATGTAAATTTACTGTTGGTACCTTGGTTTTGTTTCTGTTCTTTGAGATTTGGCCCAAATAAGCGGCTGCCCCAATTAAGCGGTAGCCCAATCAAGCGGAATCGTCTGTATATACATATAAATAAATATATATATATATATAAGGGGGTTAATTTAGAAAAGTATTTTACTTCGAAATATTAAATTAGAAAAACATATGAATATCAAATAAAACTGTTATTTAATATATATATACTTATATATATATATATATATATATATATATATATATATATATATATATATATATATATATATATATATATATATATATATATTAGTTTTATTTGATATTCATATGTTTTTCTAATTTAATATTTCGAAGTAAAATACTTTTCTAAATTAACCCCCTTCGTATCTCTTATAATAAAGTAGTTAGCAATGCTCCAACAGTTCTCAAAAACAACTTGTATAATTTTGTAAATATCTAATATTCTAACGTTTTTCTTGGCTTATTATTTTTGTCTATTATATGTTATTTTGTTGTACTTAATTTTTTTGTTTTGTTTTTGCTTACTAGTTTTTGTTGTTTACCTTTGGTATCCTTATTATCATAGTCTAATTGGAGGTAAGTTTTTTTTGTTAATATTATGAATTATGACTAATGTCATAACAGGACCGTAATGAATAACAGACAATCTTAATTTCTGCAAATTTGTTTGTGTATTGTTATTCGTTACGGTATTATATATTTGCGATAAATGCAGTTACGGGATAACATTCTTATATTTAAATAATTATGATAAGAAGTGCGTAAACATTCCAAAATACTTCCTGTCACTTAATTTTTAATATGTTAATATTTTCTTTGAATAATTATATATAAATTAAAGACTGTATAGTGACATGGGCTGCAACTTGGGTTGCCAACTTTTTCTGAGACAATTCCTGGACATATTGCAGGTAAATGATGAAAACGGATATTTGATCAAATCCCTAAGGTAGATGATCAATTCACGGAAGATGTTAAAATTACAACTCTATGGGGTGATTTCCCTAAAGAAAGTAAGTGATTTGATCAAATCCCTTAACTGTTTTAGCGAAAAGATGAAATAATATTGTTTAGATATTAAAAGTATTTATTTAGTAAACCATGAATTATTAAATGTAGAGTAGGTAATACAACAATAGTCATTGAAACACAAATTATTTATTCGAAACTAATTAACAAAAGAAATAGGTACTTAAGCTGATATTTTTAAAAACAAAAAGGATATTTTTGGTGAAATTTTAAACAATTTTTCCGACCGTCAACATATATAAGGGAGGTATTGTGATCATACCGATTTTGACATTTCGAGATTTCGATGGATCTCCACGAATCGAGGTCCCTACATAACGTTTTGACTATTTTTAGCATGATGTCTGTCGGTCTGTCTGTCCGTCTGTCTGTCCGTCTGTCCGTCTGTCTGTATGTCCGTCTGTCCGTCTGTGTACACGTGCAGAGCAAATTCGGCTGAAAGGATTTTTATGAAACTTCATATTTAAGCTTCTGCCATCAATGACATGAGTTGATCAACTTTTGGTAAAAATCGGTTGACTAGAAATGGGAGTTTACTCGTGTCGATTTTAAGATTTTTGTGAATATTTCACAACAGAAAAATATTTCGGAAAAATTTATTGAACAAAAGTTGCTATAAATGCAATAACTAATAACTTTTATTTGAGACGTATTTTGATAAAACGAAAAATTTCGACAAATTTTTGTAAAATTTTTTGTCTCAATTTTTTCATATTGATATGTAAGGTTTCCATGGTCATGATAAATAATATCTCTGTTAGAAAATATTAGGCCAAGTTATTCCTACTCTGCTGCTAGAATGTATTTTATACAAGTACTTTACGATGGCGGTCGGTCCTGTGGTGGCCACAGCTGATTTTTATTAAAACACGTTGTGGATTTGTGACATCTCGAGTTACAAAGGACGTTACGTTTTTACAGGCACATCTTTTTGTTTTTCATTGTATTTTGGATTGTTCCAGGAAACCTTCTTAAATCCTTGATCTCCAAATAAGGATAATTTTCCTGCAATCTCACGCAGACTTAGGTTAATTTGTGGAACTGTTTCGGTAAATGTTGTAGTAGCTATTTGAAGAGCATTATTTGGCTACCTAGCCAATCTTTTATCATTTCAACTCAGGTTCCAATTTGGTATAAATTATTTTTACGGATAAGGGAGGTAATGTGATTATACCGATTTTGACATTTCGAGATTTCGATGGATCTCCACGAATTGAGGTCCCTACATAACGTTTTGACTATTACTAGCATGATATCTGTCGGTCTGTCCGTCCGTCCGTCCGTCCGTCTGTCTGTCTGTGTACACGTGCAGAGCAAATTCGGCTAAAAGGATTTTTATGAAACTTCATATTTAAGCTTCTGTCATCAATGGCACGAGTTGTTCAACTTTTGGTAAAAATCGATTGGCTAAAAATGGGAGTTTACTCGTGTCGATTTTAAGATTTTTGTGAATATTTTACAACAGAAAAATATTTCGAAAAAAGTTGCTACAAAAGCAATAACTAACAATTTTTATTTGAGACATTTATAGATAGAACTAAAAAAAAATTCAATTTTTTCATACTTATATGTAACGATTCCATGGTCATGATAAATAATATCTCTGTTAGAAAATATTAGGCCAAGTTATTCCTACTCTGCTGCTAGAATGTATTTTATACAAGTACTGTGATGGCGGTCGGTCCTGTGGTGGCCACAGCTGATTTTTTATATCTCTAATAATAAAGAAAATAATGACGGTGTCCCATTTCGCTGTTACAACTGTATAATAAAACTGCATTTATCAAAAAGATGTTATTACTAATTTTCAGCATTTATAATTTTTCTGCTTTTTATGCTGTTAAATCTTATTCTTTGCCATGTGTTTTTATAATTTGGTTTTAATATGCTTCAACATTTTACTTATGCTTCCTTTGAAAAATTATATAAAACACAGCGGTTAAAGTCTAACTATAGCCAAGGCTTTCTTTATATCAGAGTCATGCCGAGAGGTGAAAGAGGGTTAAAAACAGTGACTACTACTCGGGCTGACTAGATTTTTCCCGGGACTCCTGCTTCGTGGGGGGGGGGGCAGCGATAAGTGATACAAATTTTAATATGCATGCATATAAACGAGGGTTACCTTTTATGTTTTTATAAACAACCACTAGATGGCAATATTAAAATATGTCATTATTGACAATGAACAAAGAAATTTCCATTAAAAAATTTTTCATTATTAAAAATTATTGACAATGAACTTTTAAAAAAACAAGTTTGTGAAAAAAAAATGGAAATTACTCGTGAAGGTTTTCGTTGGATGATTTTTTACGATCTTAGTAAAGGCCTAACTCAACAACAATGCATAGATTCGCTTCGTTCAACTTTTAGTAATGAAGCATCACCAGAAAAGACTGTTTACAATTGGTTTGCAGAATTTCGTCGTGGTCGTGCGTCCGCAAGTGATGAATCTCGTGAAGGTCGACTAAAATCGGTTGTGATTCAAAAAAACATCGATGCTGTGCGTAAAATGATTGAAGAAGATCGGCATGTGACTTACCGTGAGAAAGAGGCATCCTTTGGCACATCGCAGACTGCAATACATTCGATTTTGCATGAACATTTAGCTGTGAAAATATCTGTTCCTAATGGATTCCGCATAATTTGACCGAAGCTCAAAAAAAGGCTCGTGTTGATTGGTGTAAGGGAATGCTAAAAGAATTCAACCTAGGCACTTCAAAATCCGTATACAACATCGTTACAGGTGATGAAACTTGGGTTTATTGATATGAACCGGAAACTAAGCAACAATCACTTGCTTCGGTCTTGCGTTCGGTTTCAATGTTTCGGTCTTGCAAAATGAACCGAATCCCATAAAAGTTGTTCGTTCACGAAGCACTTCCAAGAAAATGATCGCTTGTTTCTTCGGTTGTACTGGACATGTCGCAACCATTCCTTTAGAGCATCGGTTCCCAATCTGAGCTCCGCGGAGCCCTAAGTGCTCCCCGTGCACTTCTCAGGGGCTCCGCAGCCGTTCTAGGAAACAAAATAAATTAAAAAAAATTGAATAAAATTAAAAGAATTAAAAATAAAAAACATAATCAAAATAAGAAAATAAGAATTTCATTCTAAACGAAAATTTGCTATGTTGAATGTATGTCCGAGTGATTTCTGACTCTAGCCGGTTTATTAGTCTAACTGGAATGTGATCGGCGAGATGCATTGTTTTTTGAATAATCTGCGTGTATTTTGATTATTTGCTTCATTTTATAAAAATCTGTCTATCAATAAGTGAGCTGTGAAAGAGAAAATCGAACTTATAGTGAAATTTAAAAATGCCATTAATTTGTAACACATAGGGTAGGCCTAAAGGGCTCCGCCATTGAAATTGATCCTAAAAAGGGCTCCGCGAGTCAAAAAGGTTGGGAACCACTGCTCTAGAGGAGCGGAGAACAGTTAATGCTGAATGGTATACAACAATTTGTTTGCCAGAAGTCATCGACAAAATCAGGAAAAACAATCAAGAACATCGCATCATTCTTCATCATAACAATGCAAAGTCCCACACAGCACGTCAAACAATTGATTATTTGAAGGAGAAAAACAACGAATTAATGTCTCATTGCCCGTATTCATCTGATTTATCCCTTAACGACTTTTTTTGTTCCCCAATATCAAACAAAAAATGCGTGGACAGCAATTTTCATCAACTCAAAAAGCTGTTGAAGACTTCGAAAACCATGTTTTTGAGATACCAACTTCAGAGTGGAAAATTTGTTTCGAGAATTGGTTTGAACGCAAGCAAAAGTGTATAAATCTTAAAGGCGAATATTTTGAAAAGCAATAAAACAGTTTGTTCAAAAAAAATGTTCCTTTCTTAGTTGTTGTAAAAACTTAAAAGGTAGCCCTCATATAGGGAAGCGCGAAATTCTTTAATATTGCCTAAAAGGACTCGGCACAGCTCTGTTATCGCTTGAAATTTGTTCTACCCAAATAATAATATATTGAAATCTTTTAGGACCACCTGTTATGCACAATGGACATGCATTAAATAATTTTTTAAATCCAGAAAAATTAGATTTTGATTATCTAAAAGAATTTCAACTTAATTTTACAAATATAAATATTTACGAAATGAGGCCAAAACTAAGTTCTGCTCAGTGAGTATATCTTATCATAATAATTGTAATAAGTTTCCGCCGACTAAGGCCCGGTCTTTCCACCTTCAGATAAAGTTCCAGGTAACTATCTGACAGATAAGGTTATTTGTAACTTTATCTGCTGAATAAATGTACCAATACCAGTCAGTGAATTCAATACGTCAGTCTCATTATCCGTTAGATAAGTATATGATAGATACATTTGTATAGAAAGAAGGGATGACCTTTACTCAGCAGATGAAGTTAAAAATAACCTTATCTGTCAGATAGTTACCTGGAACTTTATCTGAAGGTGGAAAGACCGGGCCTAAGTGGTGCATATGTCAGAGATTGTAAGTTCTCTGACTTTTTTAGCTTTGGCGCTAATTGAAAGCGACGTTGTTAGATAAACTTTGAACGATTATGAACGTTACTCATGTGTCTGACTGTACGATAGAAATTGTGGCTAAACAACTAAACCTAGACCTAGACCTAGAAAGTTGAAATCTGTCATGCTTATAAACGCACATGACCCACATGATAACCAGACAACTGGGGCCGTAAGACAATTCGGGCCGTTCACAATTGGGGCTTTTCACAACTAGGGCCATTAACAACTGGGGCGATGGACAACTCGGGCCGTACACAATTGGGGCTTTTCACAACTGGGGCCAATAACAACTGGGGCGATGGACAATTCGGGCCGTTCACAATTAGGGCTTTTGACAACTGGGGCCATAACTATAAGAGCTAGAGCCTTCTTTTATTTAAAATAAAAAAATATTATTTTACAAGTTGGCATAAATTTAATTTGCGTATTGTTTGAAAAAAAATATTTTAATGGTTTGATTAAGTACATTCTTATGTTACATAAATATAAACTATTTACATGTTATATAAAATATAAACTACGTATAAACTACGTACTACTATACACTACGTACATGTTATATAAAATATTTTCGGACGTATATTTCGGACAGAAAATAACACTGGTAAATAAAAATTGATGTGAAGTGTGAATATTCACACATTTCAGGATTTCGCAGGTATATAATAAGTGAAGGCGCTATGCTGAGTATGTAGGACAAATTTTACTTTGTAGTAATCACGGCAAAATGAACGATATTTTTAAAATAATTTATCGTCTGTTAATCATATAATAAGACTGGTTATTAAATTTACGCTCATAAAAATTAAATACAACATTTGTCAAAATATAACTAGAATTTTGACAAAATAATTTCAACATAATAAAAATGCAAAAAAAAAACAGAAAAAATAAAATTCACTCCGTACTCGAACTCGAAACCCTTCGTTTTCCAGCCAGTTTAAGAGCGCTCTAACGCATGTAGCCATCGCACGCTATGCATGTGAGTGTCTTACATTGGTATAACTTTTCTACTTTGTGAACCAAAAACTACAAAAAATGCGTTATTTTCCAAAAACATAATCTGATCAAAAATTCCTGTTGTACTATTTCGGTTCACACCAATATACATTACTTAGAATTTTTTTAGATTTTTAGTTTAAACCATCTGGGCTACAGGGTGTGGGACAAAATTTTTTTTGCACATTTTTGGCAAAAATCGCATCAAAATAATTTATTTTGCAAAAATAAAAATTTGATCGTTAATCCACGTACTAAGGGCTTTCATTTGATACCCTACTCAGAATTTAAAAAAAATATTTTTGTTTTCGATGAGCACATATTTGTTTATATTTTTAGGGGGGTATGTTTTTTAGATGTTTTAGTATTTTTCCTATGTGCGGGTCAAAGAGTTGTATAAGCATGCCAAATTTCAACTCTCTAGGTTTAGCCATTTGGCTACAATTTTTACCGATCAGACAGACAGACAGACAGACAGACAGACAGACAGACAGACAGACAGACAGACAGACAGACAGACAGACAGACAGACAGACAGACAGACAGACAGACAGACAGACAGACAGACAGACAGACAGACAGACAGACAGACAGACAGACGACAAAATGACGGTATAAGGGTTTTTTGGTCATACCTACAAAACCCTAAAAATGAACTTAATTTTGGTTAATGTTCCGTATAAGTCCACCAGGCATAACTCGTCAGACAGAACGTGTATGTTAGTTGGAATGAGATTTGGTCTTGACGAAGCGCCGCCCCTTTCTTTCAAAATATAACATTTACGATTCTGAAATCTAAATAAGTACTTGATAGTTATACGTTTTGAAATCCAAGCAATTATTTAATAAGTGTTTGTTGACATTTAGCTCGTATTAAGGTTTTTAAAGAAAAACTTGAATAACGAAATTTCAGTATTTATACGCTTAAAGTCATATTTAAATAGTTTGAATGAGATTTATAGTATACATATGTTGAAAAACACTAACTTTATTAAAAGAGAGAATCCTCAAATTATCAATATATTCCGACCTACCAATTTTATGTCTAAAATAGGACGTTCCGTTTTTCATCGCATTCATACATACCAAATTATGTAAATGTATTAAAAATGTATAAAGCATTTATATATCTTCACTATATGCAAACAAACAATGATAAAACTAGTAGGCAAATCCAGAGCCGTGACAATCGCCACGAAATACCTTTTTATATAAAATTATCCATCCTTTTTATAACTCTTTGAAGTTGTACGCGATAAAATTTAGCTATCACATTTTGGGTTTAAAATCATATAAAATTATATAAATCAGGGGTCTGGGAACTTTTTGGGACATTTACATTCAGACACAATCAGACCCTCATTCATACACCACCTTAACACCTCTTTCATATCCTTACTCTCCATATTACTTAAAAAAATGAAATAATTATCAGCCATTTTCCAAGTTTCAGGAACTAACTATGTAAATAACACCTGTGTAGACACCGTCCTACCTTGATTCTAAATTGCACAAAAGTTGTGTCTGATTACACCGATCACATATGCAAGAATGATTACTATTGGTTCCCCACTCTTCCATATATTCTATTCTAAACATACAGCCTAGTTCTAATTTGACTTGGTGGACTTATACGGAACATTAACCCTTATTTTTTGTGACACGGACAAAACATGGTGTAAAATATGACCTAAAGCCGAAAATGACCACAGATATTTTATATCACCTATCATTTTTTTTTTTGTTATGAGGTATTGTTGCTTTCTAATGAAATATAGCGATAGACGTATTATTATTAATTTTAACTTACTTCAAAATGTTGTTTTTGATGTTTTACGTCGATATTTTGTTTTTGCGGCATAACTTATTAATATCCACCAATAATCAGCAAGCAAATTTGGATTCCATTTACCTTGATATCGCTATTCCATGGCGGAAATGTCTTGGTGGAACCGTTTCCCATGCTCATCACTTACTGCACCCAGATCTTCTGGGAAGAAATGTAGATGAGAGTCCAGAAAGTGAATTTTTAAAGACATCCTACATCCCATTTCTTTGTAGGTCTACATTCCATCAAGTAGTTCATTCACGATATCTCTGTAATTTTCAGCTTTAACATTTCTAAGAAAATTTGACTGTTTTAAAACATCTCCAAGCTTTTATTTCAGCTTCATTTAACATACTGTCAAATCTTTCATTATTTCTCTTATTTGTGGGCCCACAAATATGCCCTCTTTAATTTTTGCTTCACTAATTCTCGAAAATGTTTGTTTTAGATACAAAAACCCTCTTCCGTTTTGATCCATTACTTTAAAGAAATTCATCATTTAGCCCAATTTAATATGTAAAGTTGAGAAAAATATGTTTTTGTGATCGACCAGTGGTTTACTTCTAACGTTTTTCAGTCCAAGAGTTAGTACCTGACGTAGTGGTCACTCCTTTTGTATAGTGAATTACTAAGAACTCAAAAAGTAACCCGTCTCTAGTCACGACATAGAAAATGTAACAGTATCGGATACCTCTAGTTTACTAATGGACGCAATCTATTTTGAAGCATACTTTTTAGACCTGATAAACAAGAACAAACTGATCTTAACCACTTGTGTACCGTCACCGCAGATACATGTCGTGAATTTACGCAATATGAATATGTTGCATATTGCAAAATATAAATTTGCTTGTTACAGAAAATCTATGGGTGATAGAAAAATTCACTTTTCAGCGTATCAAAATACATCAGAAATACCCAAAAATTGCCATGCCACAAATATTGTGTTTATCAGTATAATTATTACACCGTGCTTTCAATATTTATCTGACTGACTAGAGGACTGGGTACAACAAGTTTTTATGCAGATGGAATTAAAAAATTGAAATGGCAACAAGTTCTTAAAAATGAATACCTAATGAATGATTAAAAAATATGCGTTTTATTTGTCTTTTACACTTGTCCTAATAAATTTGCACGAACTTACGAACTGACCCATTAGTTTTTTGTTATTTTTGCTTAATTCAAATATTATTTTATGATTATTTAGTATTTTTAGCAAATATGTTTATTGTACATTTCCATATGTTTTTGTTTGTAAATAATATATTGATATACTTTTTTGTTCATAAAAACTGTGAATTATTTACATTGTAATTTACGTGCAACTTTTTATGATCAATATTGGGTCAATAAGTTACCTTGACCATAAAACTAACCTTACTTAACTGTTGAAATATTCACATTAAAAATATTCGGTTGACCATAACCTTCTGATGATAATTATTACATATAAAAAATTTGGTATCGTCAAATTTTCTAATAGACGTCACACGCAATATACATTTTCCTACTATTATGGAACTGTCTCATTTCGATATTGTTAGTTGACAGCATTGACGTCATATTAAGACAGCACGCTCTATGCCTTAGCCTTGTTTGTTATGAAGCCAAGACCTTGCGGAGACGGAAGTAGGATTTGCCCCGAGCAGTAGAACAAGTTGCCTAATTTCTATTTATTTTATTCAGCTATTGCCAAGAAAAACGCCGGCGCCGTATTCTGTTTATGATTGTTTTGTTGTGTTATTTGTTCTATTTTACTATTTTACCTTTTCATCATCTTTGAACTTTTAATAATATTGCCGTAAATTGTATTTTAAGAGTTGCGAACTGTATTTCAACTACGTAGTATTTTAAATACTAAAAAGTAATGTTTAATTAAATTGTTATATATAGTTTTTCCTTTAAAAAAAGTATTTGTATTCAGTAATTGGAATACATCAGAAAAGTATTTTACCCAGCACTGATTACACTGATCAACACAATTTTTGCTGACTTACATCTAAAGCTGCATTCAGAGCTCAGTAAATTAACACTCTGTGCGTTATGGATAGTTTTTAAACGAGTGCAATTGGTATGATCGGACAAGCTCGTACTATATCGCTCAACAGTAGTATAGCAACGACAAAGCACGAGCATGTCCGATCATACCAAATGACCTCGTTTAAAAATTATCCATAGCGTACAACGTGTTGATTTACAGAGGTGTGAATGCAGCTTAAGACTTGTTTTTTACTAATTTGGTGCTACTGAACTTAAATATCACATCAGTTTTTGCGTATCACGTCAGATTCTTGCTCTACAACAAATACATATTTTCGGCCAAATACTGCTTCTATCGTTTAATTTTAGACATCGATACTGTAATTGGTACAAATTTGGCGAACAATAAGGACTAAATAATTAGAAAATATTCTTAAAATTTTATTTATATTGAAAGAAAGAAAATTAGAACAGTTTTAATTACATTTTAATGCATTGAGTGTTAAAATAAAAATACAAAATAATTTAAGGGTTAAATGGTCGTTTGTAACATCTTCTGGAGTGCACCATTCCCGATAAGTCTCTTTTAATACTCCAACAGTAGTCAGCCATCATGTGAGTATCCCACCTTCCTTGATAACGTCCCTCCATCTCTTTTAAATCCTGATGGAAACGTTCAACCTGTTCATCACTAACATTTCCAAGATTGATAGGAAATTTGTCAAGATGACTGTTAAAAAAATGAAGTTTCACGCTCATGTTGCACCCCAAATGATGATAATTGGACAACATTGGATTAATATATTGGACAACAAGAACGAAGTTGAAATTAAAGTAGACGTATATCAGAACGTGAAAAGTTGAAAAAAAGTCAAAATACGATAGAACAAAAATTTTACGTGATAGGAAGAAACTGTTAACATTTTTGAAATCAGCACCCCAAAATTAGTTAAAAACAAGTATCAGATCTAAGTCAGCAAAAAGTTTAAATTTGTTGACCAGTGTTATAGATATACATTATAATTTGTCAGATAAATTTCATGGAATAAATGATGTAATATATGCCCGTTTTAAATTTAAAAAGTGTCTGAAGCATTGCTATACAATATGATCGAGAAAAAAAGGTGTCTAGATAGACATGGAATGATTTATTTTTATATTAACAGAAATGTCCACTTAACATTTTAAATTCAGGGCCTATTAAACTTTTTTTTCGATCATATTGTATTTTAAATGTATGCAATTTAGAAACCTACTAATTATCTTAAATAAATGCTAATAAATTCAGGTTAATTTAATATTATTTATGGAATTATTTTGTTCAAATTTGCAGTTTACAGTATTAAAAAAATATATTTTTACTTTCAATTCTTATCGGCAAAACATTGATGTATGCAAACTGTACAACTCCTCGGGGCAACCCCCGTTTCCCCACCTAAAGAGGTGTTGGCTTCATAACAACTCGTCCTCGTTCAGTCTCTATGTTATACAACCTCATTGGTTGACAGTAAATTAGCTTAATTTCGCATGTTACCCTCAGGCGCGCGCAGGCGATGCGGGAATGATAAATGCGCCCCAATGCGCATGTGCGTTGTGCGGGAAAGAATAAATTCGCAGAAATGCGCCTGTGCAGTTTCCGAGAATTTTCATTCCCGTACTGGCTGCGCGCGCATTAATGGCTGTTAACCATATTTATCTTGTATTTTCTTGATTATTTAATTTTTGTCAAATGGTAATCGCAGGAAAAGCATAGCGAGCAACACGCGCAGAATGCATTTTCCGCACTAGTTGCACAATATACTATTTTATAACAATGCGTTTCATTGTAACTCTGATCATTTGCTATGCAAATCATATTATAGACCAGATTTTTGAGCCACGGATCTCTTTTCACGAGAAGAACTCGTCGCGGAGCACTATCGTTGCTTTATATTTATATATATTTTAGTTGGATCTTGACGTGTGATATGTTACAAGGGTTGCCTTTATATTTCGGGATTTGAGATCAAAAACAATTATTTATCAACAAAAGTGACTTTATTGTTTTTCAAAATATTCTCCATGAAGATCAATACACTTTTGCATATGTTAGAATCAATTTTTGAAGCACTTTTTCCACTCCAATTGTCAAATTATGTGGGATCCATCACGAACAAATCTTTTTGACGGCCAAATATTCACAAAACCCTAAAAAAGAAATATAAGATGAGAATAATATAAGAAAACACAATTTTTTTGAGGTTTTTAGAAAATATACATTCAAAATTATCAGAAAAATATATCTGAAAAAAAGAAATCATGTTGAAATGCAATTATCTTAGCAATTTTATTGGCCATGTTAAGATTTATAAAAGTGGGTAATTTTCCATGTGAGCATTTTTCAGTGTGAGCAATTTTCGTGTGAGCATTTATCACTGTGCGTTATTTTCGGTGTGGGGAATTTTTGCGTGAGCATTCTAGTTCTGCGGATATGTCACCGAACCGAATTCCGGTTAAATTGAGCATAAAAAAATTGTGACAAAAATTATGTTTCTTCCGTTATTGATTTTGGTTCGCATACCAAATCGGTTGTATTTTTATGTGTTTGATGCATGCTATTATTTAATTTTATTTTTGTTTTAAGGTTGGATTTTAAGAATAAGAAAGTAGAAAGCATAATCTACAATCCATTTGTACAATATCTAGGAAATTATAACATTAATGGATCGTTTAATTCAAGAGAAATATATGGAAGTGGATATGCAAATGCTAGTTTTGGTTGGTATTATTTTTTCCTATACAATCAACAATATTTTCGTTATATGGTCTGGGAAAAAGTTCGTGGCATTTTTTTAGTAAAATTCAACTGGTTTTGTTATAGTGTGAAAATGAATTTATTTAAACCAAATATTCTCCATTATTATTAACAACGTTTCGCCATTTTTCGGATAGAGCCATGATGCCATCGGTGAAGAACTTCTGTGGTATCTGGTTGAAAAACTGAATCAAGTGGTTTTCACAGGCTTCTTCTGATACCAGCTTAATTCCATTGAGAGAATTCTGTAGAGATCGGAATAGGTGATAGTCAGAGAGTGCTATGTCTGGACTATACGGTGGATGCAACTAAATTTCCCAACCAAGCTCTCGCAATTTTTGACGGGTCTTCAAAGACGTGTGCGGTCTTGAGTTGTCATGATGAAAGACAACACCTTTCCTATTATTTAATTCGGGCCGTTCTCTGTCAATCGCCTGGCGTAATCTCTCTAGTTGTCCACAGTAGAGTTGAGAATTAATCATCTGACCAACTGGAAGAAGTAGCTCATGGTGGACGATTCCCTTCTAGTCCCACCACACACACAACAACACCTTGTTCGGCATCAATCCTCGCTTCGCGAACGCTTGTGACGGCTCATCATCTCATGTCCACGATCTTTTACGCCTCTGATTGTCGTACGTGATCCATTTTCATCACCGGTTATGATACGTTTCAGAAATGGCTCGATTTCATTGCTTTTCAGCAGCGCATCGCAGATGTTAATTCGGTCTATCAGTCTTCAGTTTCGTTCAAGCTTCTTTTTGTAGCCAGCTTTCCGTAAATGGTTTCAAACAGTTTTGTGGGCAATGCCTAGCTCCGTACCAATATCGACACTGCTGATGTGTCTATCTTGCTGGACTTTTTCAAGAATTTCATCAGCTTTTTCACTGATTGGACGACCAGAGCGTGAGTCATCTTTCACATTAAAATTACCGGAACGAAAGCGAGCGAACCATTTCCGCGCAGCAGATTTTGATAAAGTACTTTCACCGTACACAGCACAAATTTTTTCATAAGCCTGCGCAACGTTCTTCCTTTTGTCGTAATAATATTGCAAAATATAACGCAATTTTTCATTACTTTTCTCCATTTTCAAACGCAAACAACTTTCCAACCACTACACAAATTTTGATGTTTAGAAACTCAAAATAATTCTCGAACTGTCACCTTTCCAACGAGCGCTTAGTGGTGTCGGTGCGATCTGTGTTTTCTGAGTTATTTGCAATTGGAGCCATCTATCGGCAAAAATGCCACGAACTTTTTCCCAGACCCATATTTATATAGTCAATAATTACATTTTTTTTTTTTTTTTTTAGTAAATGTTACCATAAAATATGGGGCAAATTTTGATATATTCAATGGAAGGATAAAATTGTACAATTCCAAAATTACATTATTTGACATTAAGGGATTAAATTTTAATTTACGTGGTTTATATAATGGAGACAAATATAGAGGTAAGTATGTGAACTAAAAAATTACTTCCTCTTTACCAAAAAGTTTTATTTTTTCTGATTATTGATAATTTTTATTGGAATTAATATTTAGCATATTTTAAAAACATTGAGCAGATTTATGTATACTTGTTCATGATGAGAAAAGAAAGATGAGAAAAATATGAAAAATCAACAATATTGTTACTATTCCACTCCATTTTAAATGAAAATAATAAAAACAAAGAATCAACAATTGGAAATCAATGCTGGGAAAAGCTTGTTAAGAATTTTGGATCTTTTGCGCTTCTTGATATAAATTTTTTTAACCCCTCTTTTAGCCGTAATATTCCATGCTTTTCTTACCCATTTCGGTTTTCACTACCAAATAATTATTTCATAGCTGATCATAACATGATACAAATATCTTCCTCAAATTATCGGGAAAACAACTTGGCATAGGTTGTACCGTTTTAGATCCCCAGCGCAATTTTAGCCTAAAATTTAAACTCCCAGATAATATGTTTATCTATAATGCGGAAATGGTGGCCTTAAAGTTGAGTTTAGAATACTTAGGCCCAGTTGCACAGTAACCGCTTAAGTTTTTATTTAGGTTTGAGTTTTAGCTTATGGTTTAGTTGTTGCACAGTTACAGTTTTTGGTTTAAACTTAAGCCTAAACATGAAAATACTTAAGTGGTAGATTTGTTTGGTTTAAGCCAAAATAAACTGTCAAATAGGACAGGTTATGTGTCATATTAAAATTAATCAGATGAATTTGATGGAAAGAAAATGTTATGTATTAATATATTTATACGTGTTCGCCGCATACCCTATATAGCATACCCCTTCTATAGGCACCGGTATGATTATAATAATCAATGGGATGATGAAAAATTTTATAATAGATTTCCAGTAAATAGTAATTTTAAGTAAATAAAGTTGTAATACAATATTATATCAAATATCGCAACTTGTACCTTGCGTCATTAATATATTAAAATGCCTAATATTCAAATGGAACAGTGTAATGTACGCCAAGACTTTTGCTATATCGCACGGTTTTCTTTAGTTCTGGGAGCAATAGATTGAGCAATCTTAATCCAGATCTAGAAACAGATGTTAATTTTATAAACGATGTACCTAACAGTAATAAATCAAAACAGAAGATATAATGACAACATTCGAGTTAGGAATAATAATAAATACTTATTTTTCTAATTTATAATGTATAAATAATAAAATTCTTTATAAATGTAAATATCTTGTCTATTACCAAGGTATTTACATTTATAATTTAGGTAATTTAAAATTTATTAATTCTAACTCTTTCTCTGAGCATTCTGTGATTGAACCACCTCCAGTCACTTTCAGTGAATACTTATTGTCGGCATTTTTGTTTTCTTATATATATATATATATATATTATAATATTCTGCTTCTCTGTAAGAGTGACCGCTTATATTGTTAAATTCATCATGTATGTTCGTCCAAGGAGATTTTTTCTTCTTCCAAATCATTTAATTTAATTTTTTACACACAATAATATATTTATATTTTTTTAATAAATTTTATAGAAGACCAACTCTTCTGATAAGCTCGTCGTATATTTATTTTTTACGTTTCTTTTAGCGTATTTTCCATTGCTGGTAAAATTTGCATTATTTGTATAATAACTACTTGACAAGTGACTTTGACAGTTATGTTTATATTGAATTTTAAAAATTTCCCGCCAAATATTCATTTTCCATATTACCAACTTTGTGAATTTATCATATCAGTTGGCTTAGCTAAGTATTTTTGACTGTGCAACATCTGGCGCTTAAGTATTTGGTTTAAGCTGAAGCTTAAGGTTTAGCTAAGCTCATACTTAAGTGGTAACTGTGCAACTGGGCCTTAAAGATTCACTTTCATAATGAATTTGTAATTTTTTCTGATTGTAAAAGCGCCGTCCTAAAATTGAGTTGCCCTGGATTTGAGAAAAAGAAGTATTCACTAATTTATGATATTATTAAAAGTCTAAACGATCTCACGATCAGCGATAAAATTATTAAAATATTCTGGATTAAAGGCCACTTAGATTTTGAGTTCAACATCGATCTTCTAGCCAAAGAAGCAGCTGTAAATGGCTCCCTCTTAAATATTCCTCTAAACAGTAATGAGATTATGTCAATCTTTAAATCTTCCATATACAACCAATGGCAACAAGAATACATAGATTCTCTACAGTTCAAAGGATCATACTATGGTTAAATGCAACCTCTTCTTCCTAGAAAGCGTTGGTTTTCTTCTCAACAAAGCAGATCTTTTATATCCACTTTTATCCGGCTTAGATTTAATCACACCTTCTCTCCATATCATCTACATAGAATTAATATGGTTTCGTCTCCTTTCTGTCCTTGTGATAATTTGTCTGTCAGCGATTCGAACCATTTATTGTTCGAATGCCCAATTCATTTTCGCAATCGTAACTTGTTCATACAAAATTTAGTTTTCCAAAAAATATCCTTACCTACCAATAGTCAGACGATTCCTGCTACTAACTCTCTAGATCATAGGTTCTCAAACTGGGGTACGCGTACCCCTGGGGGTACGCGAAGCATCTATTGGGGGTACGCGAGATCATTCACATAAACATACACTCATAAAGCCATATATACAAGTATTATTTTAATTTATCGAAATTGGAAATTGATTCTAATATTTTATTTAAAATTTTAATTGCGTATTTTTATTTAGCACTTTTTGTTACGCCAATGTGCATTAATGTTGGCGCCATCCCATGATATTTGTACGCAGTGTTGCCAGATCTTTCTGCAGCGTTTTCAGGTTTCATCTACCGTTCTCCCGTTTTTCATCATAATCTACCGCTTTTTACTACTTATTATTCCTAATTAAAAATAATTTAAATGAATTATTTTTTTCAATTTGCTACATCGATATTTTTCAGTAGATTGTCAAATGTCAATCGAATCTTTTGAAAAATATTTTCAAGAAGACTTTTCCGAAATGCTATGGATAAGGAATCCATTCGCTATTGAAAAGTATCCATCAAATCTCAGTAATAATAATAAAGTCATTGATTGAAATATCGTGCGATGGAGATTTAAAAATGAAGTTTAATAATTTTCAACAACTTATCTCTGTGAATGTGGGTTTTCCTCCATGGTGATTTTAAAAAACAAATATCGAAATAAATTAAAAATCGATCCTAATATGCGGTTAAAATTGAGTAATCGAGAGCCCGATATTGAATCACTTATTTCAAGCATGCAGCTTCATCCTTCCCACTAAAGTTGGTAAGTGTATTTTCATGTATGTTTTTTTCAGTCAAGTCTGCTTTGTTTAACAATTTTCAAATTGTTCCGATTTTTTTTTACCTTTTTGGGGGTACGCGCCTGTTCTGGAATTGAATAAAGGGTACTAAAAAAAAAGTTTGAGAACCTATGCTCTAGATATTTATGAAATTATTTATAACTATATTAAAGCAGAAAATATCAAATTATAAATGTAATTTTAAAAACCTGTAATGTATTTATTTATATCTGGCTAATAGCCAAAGCAGCTAAAGCCAACAAATAAAAGGAAAAAAAAATTTTTTGTTTGTTGGTCACGGTCTGATAATCAGGACTGGTACGATCAGCAATACGGTTGTTTTTCTATTTATTTTCTCTCTTTCAAATTATTGCACTTGTTCGATATGTATATCATTTTCTTACTATTTTATGACTTTCCCAGGTTTCGAGATGAATGAATATTTAGAAGAGAACTGGGAAACATTGTGGAATCAGCTAAAGCCTGGATTTACGATATATTTAACAAACGAATTTGAAAATCTTATTAATAGCGTAACTCGATTTTTTCCATTTTTTGGTTTAATCAAACCTTTGATATGTATGTTTTCATTATACTGTGACTGATAAATTATAAAATTAATTATTCTTAATTTAATAGGTTAATTTATATTTAATTAAAGTTAATTAAATAATAATAATTAATTATTAATGTTATTGTTATTACATGTATATGAATTTGAAATTAAATTATTTTCATTGTAAATAAATTAATGTCCAACTATTAAATTATTATAATTTTCTAATATTATACATATTTCCAGTTGGATAAACATAATAAAATCATGTTGATAAAGTACACAGTAAAATTGTTGTAGTTATTTCATACAATCTGCTGATGTACGTCAATATCGAAATTTAATAAAAGAGGGGCGGAGACAGAGTTGAGAATCTGCACATCGTAAAGGAAAGGAAGCTAAAATATCGTGGATATGTCATGAAGAAAAAACAATAATACCTTATCTTACAAAAAATTGTACAGGAAAAGGGCGAAATGAAAAGATACCTTGGAAAACCAAGGAAATGAAATAGGAACCAATGTGTCTTTTTCAATAATACCCTATCATCGGCACTGAATATTGACATGGGGATAGGACAGGGGAACCTGCGGCTCTTTTAGAACATTTTGTGGCTCTTTGAAAATTGGTTGGTTTTTATTTTAATATACAGTAGGTGGCCAAATTATTAGGGACAGCACACCCCCCCTGTAATTTTCAAGTTTAAATGCATTATGTGAGAAAATAAATTGTTTTTAAATCATTTTTCTTCTATATTCTTGTTGCTGGTATCATTATTATTTTAAAAAGCGGGAGATTGCCAAAGAAATCATCACCACCAAGCGGCAATTTATAGAAACCCTTATCAGAGAGTGGCATCACAACCCTAATCTCCGACATAACGCAAAATTCTGCATAGAAAGCATGCCCAAACGCCTGGAAGCCGCAGTCGCAGCAAAGGGTGGCATTACAAAATATTAAGATTTTACTTAATTTGTTAAATTAACACTTTTTATATAAAAATAAATGATTATGAATAAGCAATTATGTCGTTTTATATTCTAAATAAAGCACTTTAATGAATAAAAATAAATACGAGACCCAAAGCCACTTATTTCCTCATTAAATTCATTTGAAAATTACAACAAATCTGCACTGTCCCTAATAATTTGGCCATTAACTGTAGTTTATTTTTTAATTTTCAACTTTCTGCCTATATTATACAGGTTTTGTATTGTTCAGGATGTTTCACGGTGCAATTCATACCCGGTAATTCCCCGAGTTTCTTGATATTATTTCAGTTGAATTGAAAGGGAATATTGCATATTCCCTTTTAGAAAAAGTAATTTGTTTCGAAAAAAAGTTATCTGTATTTGTGAATGATTTACGTGTAGAAAAAAAAAATTATTAATTTACAAAAACACAAGGACAATAACAACGTTATTAATGTAATTTTTTTTTGCACAAACTATTGTCAACATGCAAGAAGCTTTTGGAGAAAGATTTAAAGAGTTTAGAAAATATAAAGCTACACCAGCTTTTTTGACAAAATCAATTGAAGCAGATATGCAGCAATTACATTTATCACCATTCCCATTGATTAATCAGGCACAATTTTAACTTCAATGCATTATTGGTTTTGTAATCCAAAGATTTATGGAATAATATATTCTTAAAACATAATTCTGAACTGGAAAGTTTAGAAAGAGAAAAGTGCATTTTATCTTCCTAGCATAAGTGGACCGAAATTCACAATCTTGTAGATATGAAAAACAATATACAAAAATGTAGATAAAATTGTTTTCGAAGCCTGGAACCGAACCGTCCAGAATTGTCCAATCATTTATGCTTTTGGCCTACTGACAATTTTTGAATCCATATATTACTGTGAGCAAGTCTTTTCACATATGAAATTAATAAAGTCAGTTAAGAAGTTATCTTACAGACCTGAAACTTGAGTGCTGCCTTAAGTTAAAGATTACTGAATTATTCTCCAAATATTGAAGTCTTATCGAACACTATGCAGGAGCAATCGTCCCATTAAAAAATTATTATATTGTAATATACTTCCAAGTGCAATAGGTATCACAAACTAAATGTATAAGTAAATATTAATTTATTGTAATACTTGATTATTTTAAAACAAATAAACAATTTTTACGGTTTTTTTTCTTAAATATAGCATATTTTTTTTAGCGGCTCTTTTATGTTATTGTTTTTTTTTTTCAATATAGGTTTTGCTCTTTGTCACTGAAAGGTGCCGACCTCTGGAATAGGGCAAGGTACTATTTTGGGCCTGTTTTTATTTTTTATTTTTAACATTTATTAATGACTTGCCGGATAATATGTTAGCCATGACTGTACTCTCTGCCGATGACTCGTCATATATTGACGAAGGAGGAGAAGTTGATGATATAAAAAGGGCTCTAAGTGACACCCAAGCTCAAGCCTTACTGTGGTTCTCATCCAATGGGTTAAGCCTTAATTTGGAAAAAACAAAAACAGTCGTTTTCAGTTTAAACAGGCATATAAATAATAATAAATTCCACGCTGATGACTCTGTAAGGTTTCTTGGATTTCACTTGGATGCTCGATTAACATGGAAGGAACATATAAATCAGGTGTCCAGTAAATTGAACAAGACTTCATACATGATTAAAAGATTGACGAATACGGTGTCGGCGGAGATTGTTAGATTGGCCTATTTTGTATATTTTCAGTCAACAGTAACCTACGGCCTTGAACTATGGGGTGCTTCTTCTGGCTTGCAGAGGATTTTTATAATCCAGAGACGGGTCATTAAAATAATGGCTGCTATTAAACCATGCAAGCCATTTAAAAATGCAAGCCATTTTTTAAACAATTAAAAATTTTGACAGTCCCGTCTCTATATATATTGAGTATCCTAATGTTTATTAAGGAAAACGAAAACAACATTGTTGTTTATTGTTGTTTAGTTTCCGGTTCATATGAATAAATCCAAGTTTCGTCACCTGTAACCTTGTTGTATACGGGTTTTTCAGTGCCAAGGTTGAATTTTTATAGCAGTCCCTTACACCAATCAACTCGAGCCTTTTTTTGAACTTCGGTCAAATTATGCGGAATTCATCGGGATCAGATATTTTCACAGGTAAATGTTCATGCATGTTCATGCACAGGTAAATGTTCATGTTCACTTCACGAACAATACAAATTTTGTTATTGTTAAACGCTCACTCTCAACAGACTACTCCGTCAATGTATAAGCTGCCACTGATTTCACAATAACAAATGTAAAATTTTACGAATATAGTAATGACACTTTTCAATATTGCCATCTAGTGGTCGTTTGTAAAAACATAAAAGGTAACCCTCGTAGACTCATAGTGTCGTTATGATAAATAAAGAAAAATACGTTTTCTACGCAGTAGACTAAAAAGATATAGAAGGTCGCATTTAAAAAATGGAATACTCGATCTTTCCTGATTTAACCTCCTTCGTATTTCTTATAACAAATAAGATAGCAATGCTTTAACACTTAAAAAATACCCTGTATACAAAGATTATAGATTAATGGCGACGCAAATTACGGTAATGTAAACATTTTTTTAATAATTACATAAATGTTGACATATTTACTTCAAAGAATTGTTTATTGTATTAGAAATAATAACAGCTCTTCTAAAATGTTGTAAACAGGATACCACCAAATCTTGAACCTCCAAAAGTAAAACAATTTCTTAACTTGTTTAAAAATTTCATGGAAAGATTTATTTATCATTGTTTAATAATGACGCAAATTACGGCAACGTAAACATTTTTTTTTGTTATGTACTTTTTATATAAACGATGGCAAATTTTATTGAAAGAGCTAATTTTCATTATGTTGTAAATAAAAACAACTCTTCTAAAATATTGTCAACAGGATTTAATTTTATACAACCTTCTGTTAACTGATGTTTACTAATTACCAGAGACCGGAAATATATGCAACGGTACTTTTGCCATAGGCGTGCTATTTTAAACTTTATTTTGAACGAATAATTCTGTAATAATTTTTAACTTCTTTTTACTTATAAAGCGCCCTCTCTGATATTAGCATACTATATATATATAGACTGTATTGGGTATATAAGCTGTTCACTTTTGTAAGAACAAACTAGATCTGGTTATTGTGGTTACATTTATAGTATATTACTGACTTTAAATGTCAATTAAAAATATTCCTTACACTGTAAAACCGACTTTAGGTTTCTAGGTTATGGTCGTTATAATTAAGATATCATTTTTCATTATGACATATGCCAAATGGATCGACATTGTAACATATGTCAAATAGATGGACATACAAGAATTTTGAGGTTAAATGATTTATGCTTTGTTTTATCAATTTATCAATCTGCACTTATCTTTTTATTCCATATTACGTTCTAAAACACTTATAATTCTTTTGATTTTATGTTCTTCACAAACCGTTAACATAAATAAACGCGGCAATACCACACAAAACACATGAATCACATGAACTACACTTGGCGCGTTATTTAAATAAAACATTTAAAAAAAGTTTGGTTTTAAGTAAAATGCATGAGTGAAAAAGAGACTATAGCTGTGTAAAACAATAATTTTTCAACTTAATTAGAATAGAAAAGGTACTTAAAAAAATTTAAAAACAAAAGTATACTGTAACATAATAATAAAAATAAGGAGTGCTCATAAAATGCTGGTAAAGTACTACGTATAGGAGGAGTACGAAATACAAATGTGAAGTATATTATTAACACTGGCGTTGCACAAACTTTTGGTGCCACAATTTACCAACAGAAAAAGCAGTTTGCCGGCATTCGGCCGATGGTTGAATGTTTTTTTCACTAACTAAATAAAATAGTGTGTTTTAAGAACACATTGTTTTATTAACGAATAATATTATTCTCAATATTCTTATTATTTTCGCATCAAGCCAATAATTTGTTTGGGCTGTTTTTAAAATTTTGCCCAGTTCAGTGTTTTCTAACGTAAGATTCGCGTAACTCTGGGCTTCCTAGGAAAATACCAAGGGTTCCGCGAGACAAGATATTTTGTTTAATTTTATAAGTTTTTTATGCTTTGTTTTGTTTTTGATCTTAGTTTGCAAGATCCTATAATTTATTCCTGTA
Source organism: Liopterus haemorrhoidalis (assembly GCA_963971575.1). NCBI lineage: Eukaryota > Metazoa > Arthropoda > Insecta > Coleoptera > Dytiscidae > Liopterus > Liopterus haemorrhoidalis. The sequence goes on along the minus strand of OZ020618.1, from coordinate 43,566,064 downwards.
TCAATATTAAATACGATGGGAAAGATGTAATCGGTTTTTAAAGTGCAAATAAAGTGTTCGATTGTCTGGAAGAGAATCTATTTAATCCTAATAAAAATTTAGAAAGTTTTCACATAAAAACTTCTTTGGATAAGAAGAGACAGAAGTCTTAAAAAGTTATTAAATAGTTAGTTGAGATTGTAAGTTTGGTAAATTAACTAAGAAATGAGGATACTTGAACTTGCTTAAGAGTCGTTTATAGTTTTACCTTTGAGTTTACTAATGAGTCATTCTTATGCTTCCAAACTTTTCAAACGTATTTCACGCTGATAATAGTTTTCATATTAAAGCATAGATTAAAATCTTCTGATTAGAAAGTGTTGGTTAGATAAAAGTTCTATTATTATTTTCATAAACACAATTTGAAAATAAAAACATTGTGTATAAAATAATTGCAGATTTGGAAATATAGGGGAGAGTAGCCGAATTTGGACCATCGCCTAGGTTGGACCACCATCGTAACTTGATCTGTATAAGGCATTTACGCAGCAAAACAGTAATTTAGAAGGGGATGGACGTAAACTTGTCTGATGCAATCATTTTTATAACAGCGCACCTCATGGTTGCAGTTAGTGAAGTATTATCAGTATTTACATACCATCAATTAAATATTTTATCAATAAGGTCAATAGTCTTTAGACTGTTTCAAAGTAAGTAACAAAATATATTTTTATATCTGCAGAAAGTAAACTTGTTTGGCTGCAATTTACTATATTAGTTTTATTAATCTAGTTCAAATGTAAGGTTAGGTGAAACATTTTAAAATATTTATAAAAGTAGCTCAAGTTGGACCACAAACAGTCGCCTGAATTGGACCAGTCCAATTCAGATGTCTAAATTGCTAAATGAAGCATACGGCCGAGCAGCCACTGTAGCTATAGCTGAAAGTGCTTTCCGTGCCTCTGGTATTTGGCCTGTAAATAGACATATCTTTCAGGACCACCAGTTTGCAGCATCCGATATTTTACAGTGTTCTGCTAACTCTGCTGAAATCGCAGTAAATACTACAAGTAGGCCTAATACACCAACATCTATGTCTTTGAGTGACAGTAAAAGTAATAATAGTGATTCTGCTGTTGATTATGTACCTCGGGAGAAAAAAATTAAAAAGTGTAAGGATATTCTTTACGATATATCACCTCCACCAAAACGAAATCCACAGCAAGGTCCATCGTCTTCTCGAACTGGAGGAATAGCCCAAAAAGCAATTTTAATAACAAGTAGTCCTCATAAAAAGCAATTAGAAAAAGTCAAAGAGAAAAAGACTAACAAAGTAAAATTACCCCAATATTAGACCAAAAAGACAAAGAATAAAAACTAAGACTACATGGTTTTGTATTATATGTGAGTAAATGAAGGAAGATGAGATGATACAATGCATAAAATGTCACACTTGGGTCCATACACAGTGTGCTGGAGTCAGTGCAAAAATCAAAAGTACTTTTGCTTCAATTGTGTTTAAGTATATTGATGGTCCATCTTGGAAAACCTCGGATCCATGCGAAGAAACCAGTTTCTTTAATTGGACCGATGACACGATTTTTATGTATTGATTTTTCACTGTTCAATATAATTATTTATTTAAAATAAATTATATTATTTTGAAGATATAAACAATAACTTTATTTTCCACTACTTCCTTTTTATTAAAAATACTTGTACATCTCTATATATTAAAACAATTTTAAGGGGGGCTACTCTCCCCTATGTACGACACAACGAAATTTTCATCCGATACTGTTTAGTCAGCTCAGAGATCGACTCAACCCTAGGTATTTCACAGTGGCTTGTAGTGAATTTTGGTTGATCGAAATTTAGTTGGCGACATGACATCGTTTAGTGTAGGTTCTGATGTATTTAGAAACAAATTTTATTTGTTCAATGCAGCTACTTGATCCACAGACAATTGAGAATTATCCAGGTTTTGGCGATTTGTAACGAAACTTGGTGCAAAATCAGAATCCACAAATTTATTTTTATTAAATGGGAAAATTCCCTTTTCTCAAATCCACTCATATTAACTGGAGTCAAGGATAGTGGTAAAGATGTACAATCTATTCCTGGAATGTCATAGGTAGTCATCGTTTTCCCCGTATTCGCATCCATGCATCTTGAGCCGATGATAGGTATTTTTTGAATGGTCCATAGATTGATACATCTACCGGCTGCAAATCGACTGATGATGCCATAGCGGCGTTAACAGAATTCGTGTATACTTGCCTAGATAAATCCAATCCATGCCTAGCAGTGTTCTTAGATCTCAGAAAGGCATTTGACACTGTTAGTCACCAACTGTTGCTAGATAAGTTAGAAAGATATGGAGTCAGAGGGATCCCTCTCCAACTCTTTAAAAATTACATAACAGCTAGAATCCAACAAGTTAAAATTGACGATGTAATGAGCAGCGAAACTGTGATAGAATGTGGAATTTCACAGGGGACATCGCTAGGACCGTTGCTTTTCATTATTTATATCAATGATATGCTTAACTTGAGTATCAAAGGTAAAATATTGTCATACGCTGATGACACTGTAGTAATGATTGAGGGAGAAAACTGGAACGATATCGAAAATAACACTAGTCAAATATTGTCTAAACTATTAAACGGGTTTGACATCAATAAATTAGTTCTAAACTCAGAAAAATCATATTTCGTCCCTTTCTCTATTCAGAAAACACAGCCGCTCTACAACGAAATAAAAATTCACAACACCGACTGTAATATTCAGATATGCCAGTGTCTTTGCCATATTAGTAAGAAAAATAAAATAAAATACTTGGGAATAATAATAGACTCATACATGCGGTGGAACGAACATATTAATGAACTTATAAAGAAAACTAGAAAATTTATTTATATATTCAAACAAATTACAAATATATTCAATTTTAAACAATTAAAAATCATATACCACGCACTAGTAGAATCTATCCTTAGTTATGGCATAATTGGTTCGGGTGGTGCAAGAGATCGATATATCAGTAAACTTATAACAACTCAAAAGTTAGTAATAAAAATTATGCTTTATAAGCCGAAAGATTTCTCGACTAAGAAAACGTTCGCAGTTAGTGATATTTTTACTTTAAAGCAGTTATATGTACTGACCTTAACACGACATATTCAACCAAAACGACCATTCTCAGCTGCTGTACAATACACTTATCAAACTAGGAACAAAAATATGATAAGAATTCATAAAGTAAACAATGCGTTAACACAACATCACTTTCTATATTATACGCCAAAAATACATAACGCATTTCAAAAATATTGTAAAGAAAAAAAAAAAAATACCTACCTTGAACAAATATAATTTTAATAAATATTCCAAAATGTGGATCAGAACGCAGGACGTGGAATTACTATTTTTGATCCATTATTGTAGTACCAGTTCAAAATTTTAAGTAAAAAAAGTAAAAAATAGTAAATAAATAAATAAAAGTAAAAACAGCCCACAAAAATTTTAATTCTATTTTTCATAACTAAATTATACCATTTTTTATACAAATGTATACAGGGTGTTTGTTTGATACGGGGCACCCCGAAAATCTCCTTTATTTGTAAAGATACAAAAAATCTTCAGAACAAAAGTTAAACTAGACAAAAAGGCCCATTTAAAGGTTACTATAAGAATTCTGAGGCACTTCCGGTTTCACCGGAAATGATGTCAACTTTTGATCTAGCATAGGGATCGATAATTTTATATTTTTTTCCTAAAAGTACATTAAATTAGATTTACAATGACACCAAAAAGTCATATTTTTATGTTAACCATTTCAAAATGGCGACCATTTATTTACAAAATAATAATCAACATAAGTTTTACAAAGTTGAACGTCGCAAGCTTTGAAAACAATAAAATAAGAAACAAAATATCTCTGGAAAATGTGTGGACAATAATGGTGGACCAAATTGACGGATAATCCGGATATTCGGATATCCGGATTGGAAACCTGAATAAAAAATTCATATTTTACGTTAATCCTAAGCAAACTAGCACTAAAAAAAAATACTTCTATTACATTTGACTTGGATCATTGTTTTCAAAACAAAATTACGGTCTTTCATTCAGTGATTCGTAGTAATCAAGAGATCAAGTATTTCGTAGAAGTGAAGTCCATGTTTTTAATAGATTCATAATTTACTAAGAAAAACAATCTCTAAATATAAAAAATAATTTAAACCTTACTCCTTGTCGTCCTTTCGTTTTGCAAAATTCGTCTATTACCTTAGAATTAAAATTATTTTCCTTTTGTGTATAATGCAATTATTTTTTGTATTTATAATGTGAATAAGTTAAATGTTTGATTTATAATAGTGATTATATTATTTGTCAAAACAATCACGCAAAAGCATTTTAAGAAAAACAAAGAATAATAATATGTCCTAGCCTCCAGGCATAACATTTTTTGTTGTGTATAACATATTTTCTATACATATATGGATGTATTTTTTGCTTTGAATTCTAAAATATTAAGGAAGTATATGATGAAGAAATATGTGATGCGAAACGGAAGAAAATAAAATAAGCATACAAATATGGATAACTTGGATAAATGTTAATAAAAATATCGTGACTATAGGCATATGATAATATTATTTAATTGTTATTTTAAGATTGGGACTTTCGTCAATTATTAGGTAACTAACTGAAAACGAACCGAATTTAATTAAAATTGATTTCGACCAATACAGTTTATTTAAAATTAAAGATAAAGAGAAATAAAAATCATTCAAAAGAAACGGAAGAAATGTGAGCTTTTAAGGAAATTCCAAGGGGATTTTTTTAAGGGTTTGGACAGATCTCGAATTGTGTTTAATTTTTCATGTTAACCGGCCAAAATCTTAATGAAGGTGAATTTTTTTTTTAACTTACATACTTAATATGCGATATTATATAGTTTTCGTTCAAACAAGCATTATTTATTGTTACAGCCTGTTTAATTAGCAACAAAAAATATTTGTTTATTCAGACTTGTTATATAAACATAGTATTAGGGGAAAGTAGGGGAACCGTGCGCAGCGGGTAATCGTGCGCACCACTGAAAATTCAAATTACGCGATATTTTAAGACAGTGTTGGCATCTAGGCTTGACAGGGGTGTCGAGCAATTAGCTTGGCGCCATGAGTGGTGACTATATCATGTCATTTGTTTGCAATACTTGGAATTTTGTACATCGATGCTTATAGATATTATTCTAGACGTGTGCGAATTAAGACGGTAAGTTCATAATTCTTATCTGATTATTCTCAAATAAATATTTTCTTAAAGAATTGGATCAACTGCTTTTATGCATACAATTTCGTTATATTTAACTAAATAGTTTTTGTGATGTTAAATGATTTGTTTTTAAAGTCATGATGGGGTAATAATGCGCAAGAATTCGCACCAATGATGGATTGGAAAAAGCTTGTCACCATCCCATGTTCCAGTTCCTACAAAAAAGATAAATGCCAAGAACCCGTAAATATTAACGCTGCAAAAAGAGTTCGAAGGCGTATCCTAGACCAATCACCAAAAATTAAAAAAAGCAAGAAGAAAAAACCAAAATCCCCTGATTCATCTGAAGTATCTGATGTCATGGATGATAATAACATCTGCGACGATGATGAAGTAGATGACATCGACCTAAGCTATGTTCTATCCGATGAAAAACCCGAAGAAAATGTTACATGCGGAATTCATGAGGAACAAGGGAAAACTGAGCTATGGTATAGGTGTGTCGCATGCGGCTTATAGAACCATGCAGCATGTACCGGTGCAGACTCGCCTAAGCAATACATTTGCGACTTTTGTAACTTGTAATATTTAAAATATCTTTTGGTTTAATAAATATTTTTGCATTATTTTGTGTTTCAATCTACTGCGCATTATTCCCCACCTAATGCGCACCATTGCCCCACATGGTGGGAAATTTGGCGCAAATGCACATTTGTACTTTTAATATTTTTTTGTGACTTAGGCAATAGCTACATTAATTCTGATGGTACGCTTTGATAGCTAAATTACATGAGGTTCTATGGCCATTTATAAAGTTTCTCTAACATTCATAAAGTAGCGATCAGATCAAATCTCGCTTAAGTGCGCACCATTCCCCCACTTTCCCCTACCTACAAATAGTTGTAGTTTCCTATTAAAACGGTTAAATAATTTTTTATTAGCCTGTAAAATACAACATTAAGACGGTTTTTTTGTCGGTGAGTGTAGGTATATATATTTTTTATTTCATAATCGATAATTTCTACCAATTTAACCGAAAATCGATTATAACATTTCGAAAAATCAAATGATCAATTAATCGATTAATTATTTTTTATTGCCATCTCTAACCGCTGCGTCTGGTCTCTGTTAATAACCGCTAATATAAATGAACGGAGTTAAGTATAGGCCGCCAACAATACAAATATACAATGCGGACTGCCTATCTATCAAGTTACCAGATGCACTGCATCAACGTTAATCGCAATCAGTCTAATTATAAAGTTAGAACATTTGCCTCTGTTGCCTTTGATTATTGTTCATAGATAAAGTGCGTAGGTCGTTTGTTAATTTGATACTTTGAAAACTGAAATTAGCCTGGATTTTGTAGATATGATCTATCATCTCTTTATATTAGGAGATTGCATTGAAAGTAACTGTTTTTTTGTGGTTGAGTATTTATTTCAATAACAAAATGCGTGAATGCATTAAGTATTTTCCCTCAGAAGCTATGACTTTTTCCCACTTTTCTGGCAGAAGTTGAATTCCGCGATGAAACAATGGTCTGTTTTTTTGAGCCAATCCATTCAGCAACCAATTTTCGACTTCATAGTTATGGAAATGTGTATCTTCCGAAGCGTATTACATCGATCGGAAGAGATGGTAATCGCTTGAGGCCAGCTACGAAGAATACGCTGGGTGTGGGAAAGCCTGCCAATCGAGCTCCATCAGTGGTTGTTTCACGGCTATAGCAACATGGGGCCGAGCATTGTCATGAGGAAGAATCTCTTTTCGGCAATTTTGTGCAATTAATGGTCATTTTCGTATTAAATTATCATTCAAACTTTCCAATTGTTGTCAAGGATGGCGTCTGATGAATTTCAGTAGGAAATGTTCACACTTCAAAATGACAAGACACATCTGTCACTGTCCTCAGAATACGCAACTAGAGCCATCTACACCTAAAGACCGGCTTTAAATGTAACCTAATAATATATAAAAGACAACGTCTCTCTGTCTGTCTGTCCCTATCAGGGATGGGGAATCGGCAGAAAAATTACCGACTCCGACTCCCAAATCTGACTTCGACTCCGACTCCGACTCCCGACTCCTTTCAGTCATAAATCGTAAAGTTTATACCAAATGTATGAGCGGGACTAAACGTATTTTTTATTTTCTTAGTTATCACCTAAAATCACATTTTAACGATCGAAGTGGGTCTTTGTTAGGTGGGCATTACACTATAAAATATCTTTTACAAATATATTTTATAAAATATAATTGACGTGAAATATGCCAGTGTAATAGGCCATCTTTTATAAAATATTTCTTTTGTAAAAGATATTTTATAAAATATATAGCCTTCTGCTAACTTTGATAAAAGATTCGACAGTTTGAAATCAACATGGCGGAAGGAAAGTCCAGTTGGTGTGTTTCTACAACGAAATTATTAATTTCGGAATATGAGGGGTATGAAATGTTGTATAACCATCAACATTTTGATTACAAAAAAATAAATAAAAGCTTAGAGGCATACAGCATTATTGCAAACATAATAAAAACTCTTCCTTCATCGCATAGTAAATGGTCTCACATGTTTCTGGGATTATGCTTGAACGGGTACATTGAGGTATATGACTGCTGAACTATAGGCTTGTGAAACTCTCTCCTGTTGCCAGAAATCGAAGAGTAAAGGCGTTCCTCAACGCTTATAGGATTTCTTAATTGTATCTGTTGTCGGGAAATAAAGCAAGATATCTTCGAATATAATATTGAAGGCATTTTCATCCATTCTCAATAAATTATTATACCTTCTAGTATCTACACATTGCAGTTCCCGAAGAAGGTTTTGGTGTGTTCCTCTAAGGTCATGCCTCGAAATCCATGGCCTTACCCAGATACGTCTTCTTTTTCTTTTCTTTTTCAACACTAAGCATAACCTATTGCACTAATTGCAGCTGCACAAGCAATAATGCGATTGTCGTCCATTTTTTTTATTTATATTTTATAAAACTTTTCACACAGTGTAATATGCCTGTTTGAGATTCGTAGAAAAAAGTTTATAAAATATATTTTATAAAATATTTTATAAATGATCTTTGTCAAAGATCTTTTATAATGTAATGCCGGCCTTATACAAAATGATAAATAGCATCATTCAATAGTTAAGTTAGTAAATTTCAATATCTAGTTCCGCTGAAACTAAAAAAACAGAATATACTTGGGTTGGGGTGAACTGTTTTTATAAATTTCATTATAAATGTCATTTTCGTTTCATCTTGACTTTTTGTGTCATTTTTAATACAAATTTAAGAATATATTAGTTTTCATAAATTTTTATTGTATTTTATATACTTTATTTTTTATAATATGTCACTTTTTCCTTTTGACATTTAGATTTTGGCTGCCAACATAAAACATGAAATAATCACGAAGCACTTTTCAACTTGAGAAACTAAAAATCTAATTTAGTTCCGCTTAAACATAATAAATAGAGTATACAGAAAAAGACAAAATGGATATGAGTAAAAACAAATATCTTTACTGCATCGTATTAATCTGTTATACAAACAGTATTAATCAAATTTTAAACTGGAAAATATGAAGAAAATCGAGTAAAACCAGTATTGAATATTTTTAATTTCATTTTTGTTCTTGAACAGAGATCAAAATGTCGTTCCTATTTCCGTGCTTTAAAAAATTCTGGTAATATATTTATTTTGGTTTCGTTTCGGTTTGTTCTCATCCTTGATAAAAAATGAACTAAAGAGACAGAAGAAGTTAACTTTTTCCGACTCCCGACTCCGACTCCGACTCCTCTAAAAAGCTTCGACTCCTCAACTCCCGACTCCGAATTCGCATCCCTGGTCCTTATGTGCGCTTTTCACTTAAGAACTGCGGATTTCTTCTATCTGAAACTACATAATTTGGGCAAGTTCTTTTAGCGGTAAATTTTATGCACGATTTATACAACAACCAGAAATGAAAGAATTTTTAAAATCTGTTCATTAATTCCAAAGATAAAATTATGATTGTGCGCGCATTACTTGACGCATAACTAAAGAAATGCTGATCCGATATTCATCCGATATTCGGTTTTTTCTGTCTGTAACTAACATTTTATTTAAATGTCATAACAATTTTGAATTTAACTGATTCGATATCAAAATTTTGGTTGATTCTAAGTGAATTTCATAATATTAATTTTACTTATTACTTAGTTAAGTGGTAAACAACTAGCATAAATCATTGAATTTCATGTTGACAAAGGGCTGCAGAAGTTCGTAACAAAGACAGGATAGAGCATGCGAATATCCTTTGACGAGTTACGGTTTAGGACACTTGGGTTTAACTCTAGACAACTTGAGATCTGAAACACGCAAGGATGGCTTCTCCCTTTCAACAAACTTAAATTTATATTGGAGGGTAACTTAAAGCTAGAACAGTTAATATAGCGAAAAAATCCCTAAAATTTAACGAAGGAAATGTAAAATATATAAAGGGAAGATACACGTTAAACGAATGAGTAAAAGAGATATCACTTGACTATGCGAAAATGGGAGGAACTGTTTCTAACACCTAGGTGTTGATGTGCGAGTCGTGTGTGGCCAATTTTTATTCTTGTTAGAATTATTTATTAGAATGTCTTGTATAATTTCAGGGTCTTTGAATTTTGTAACGGATGTTAATCCATTCTACTTGCAGTTTCTTTAAAAATACTATTCGCATCAACTGTGCACTGAAAGAGGCGTGCAACTAGGAATTCCACAAGGAGGGGTATTGGGACCATTGCTTTTCGTAATTTTTATTAACGATTTACTTACCTTGCCATTCTATTCATCAATATTTGCTTTTGCTGACGATACCTCTCTTGTCTGTTCAGCTAATAACTGTGCCACTGTAAACTATCACTTGAACAGCGACATGCAAATTCTGTCTGATTGGTTGATAAAAAATAGACTAATTATTAACAACACAAAAACCAAATGTATTTACTTTTCCTATAAATCTACCACCTTTGAGCAGAATGTGAAAAAATTCAAGATTTACTGCCATCAGCACCGTTGTATTTATAAATGTAGCTGTGTAGCTATTGAATTTGTTAAGAATATTAAATATCTAGGAGTGACTGTAGACTATGCACTAAAATGGAACATCCATATAAACAATTTAATAAAAAAGCTACAATTTATAAATCACAAACTTTATTATCTAAAAGCATATATATCGCCGCAAGATCTAAAAACAATATACATATCATGGTACGAAGCAACATTAAAATATGGTATAATGCACTGGGGTGGGACATATAAAACTATTTTAAAAAATGTTGTAATTTGCCAGAAAATGTCAATTCGCACCGTATGCGGTCTGAAAAAATATGACAGTTCGGGCCCTGCCTTTGCTCATCTAAAGGTCATGAATGTGGATCAGTTATATCAATATTCATTGTTATGTTTTGTTAAAAGATTTTTTTCAGTCTTCCAAATTAGAACTTGTAAAAGTATTAATACAAGGTCGAATGATAATTTACAACTAGTTTTACCTAAATTACTTAAAGAAACTAGCAGAAACAAATGCTGCTACCAATCTCCTATGTTAGTCAATGATAAAACAACGCAAATTGATTTTGATTTACCGATTAAGCAATTTACAAGCAAACTGAAAGAAATTATTATATGCAATACATAAACAGACCTGCATGTGCAAAATTTATCTATATTATGTATACTATGTAAATAATTGTATTATAATAATATATTTCTATAAGGTCTAACATATCCTGTAGAATTTTTATTCACATATTTAAGTCATGTAACATTGTAATATCTGTCATTTCTTTATACCTTTCTTAATATACTTCATACTTGTAACTCGCACTGTGTAAAATCCTTTGTATAATTTATGTATTTAAATAACTGCTATATCAACTCCGCGCGTACTTGTAGTACTTGGATTGATAAGCAGAAGATCTGCATGTACCTAAAGTTATAAATAAAGGAATTTTGAACTTTGAACTTGAACTTGAACTGTCGGAGTTGGAATTTGAATTATTTCTTGGTCTATGGCCTTCTTGGCAGCTTAATCTGCTTGGAACCCATACTATTGTGATTTGCTTCTCAATACAGTATTGGTTGATACAGTAGAGGATGTAGTCTTGATTTTTTTGAATGATACTGTCTTTTGAATAGCTTTGCTTCATGGCTGCAATGGTGCTGAGAGAATCAATATGAATTACAAAGTCCTCTTTATTTGGAATGATTTTTATATATTTTGTTGCATACAGTAAAGCATAAGATTGGGCAGTGAAACGTTCGTCATATTTGGAAGATGGTATTTTTGTTTCTTTCTTCTCTACTATCATTACGGTTCCGGTTTTATTTTGTAATTTAGCCATTTACACCATTTACACCATCTGTGTAAATGGTAGTGTAATTCTTGTATTTAAACTAGAGATGGGTCGTTCATGAACGAACCGGCTCACTGAGCCGACTCATTACTCTGACCGAAGTGACACGGTTCACCAAATTGAAATGAGCCGGCTCACGGCTCACTGTATAGTTTAAAGTTTCTTTGATACTATTGGTCGGGCGATTGTGAGCAGTGACCGGAGTGATCCGGATCTGGATCGATGTAGTGTTGAACTTCGCGAGAACTCGGCTTGTAATGTATTATCATAAAGTGTATTATTTATTGTCATCAATTTGTAGGGCAGTTTATTTGAAACTAATAGGCTTAGTCTGTATTTTCTTACAACCATACTATGTAAAAATATTAAAAATATTGCCCAAATCCCAGATGTTTGATTTATAAGGGCAATAAACATCGCCATAAACTTAACACATCTGGTTTAAAATACAGTAGCTACATAAAATGAATTGTTTGTTTCAAAAATGTTAGATAAGAACCGGGGCTAAGCGACGTTCTACCTACGAGCGAACGACCGACAACTGACCGCGTCTAAGCGACGTTCTACCTACGAGCGAACGACTGACAACTGACTGGGTCTAAGCAAGAGCCGGCTCTAAGCGACGTCTACCTACTAGCGAACGACTGACAACTGACCGGGTCTAAGCAAGAGCCGGCTCTAAGCGACGTCTACCTACGAGCGAACGACCGACAACTGACCCGGTCTAAGCAAGAGCCGGCTCTAAGCGACGTCTACCTACGAGCGAACGACCGACAACTGACCGAGTCTAAGCAAGAACCGGCTCCAAGCGACGTTCTACCTACGACCGAACGACTGACCGACCTGTGTCTCGGGATCATGGTTACAGTTCATATATTGCAAGAACCGGCTCTAAGCGCCGTTCTACCAACGAACTAATGACCGACCTGTGTCTCGAAAACATGTTTACTTAACCGGATCACTAAGCCGGATCAATGAACCGGCTCAACAAACTGAACGACCTCCACTGATCCGGTTCCGAAAACTGAGCCGAAATTCCCATCTCTAATTTAAACATGATGATAAAATGATGGGCGAAGTGGTTTCTTTTTTATTATAGCGAGATAGGAGGAGGTTATAATTGGGTGGACTCGATTAGTAAAATTGCGCTTGAGTGGAATCCTCAAGGAAATAAAAGACGAAGAAGCTTGTTGATAATTGGCGGCGACCAACACCACGAGAAGCCAATGAAATTGGCAAAACATTGGTAAAACAGCTGGAGCAAAAGTAAACTTATATATACATATCAATTGTTTTATCTAGACGGGAAACTCTGTATATTGTCCACGTACGAGGTCTGTTCAGAAAATAACCGAACATTTTGAATTACGCGCCAACGGGGATATTTAGTGATATGCGGTTAGCAGCATTGCGTTGCACATAACCTCCTCTGTAACCATATGTCCTTGGATTATTGATATCTCGTTTAGTTTTCGTGATATTGTTATTTAAGTGCAACATGTTTAAGCGTTAGTGGTGATTTTTGAAATGTGCTAATTTCTGGAACAACGATGCAACGTAAAATTTTGCGTGAAACTGGATAAAACTTTCGCAGAAATATTTCAACTTTTAAAACAAGCTTACGGAGATAATGCTCTGGGTTCTACGCAATGTTACGAATGATTTTCACGATTTAAAAGTGGTCGTCAGTCAATTAAAGATGATCCTCGACCAGGAAGGCCTTCGACTTCAACTGATGACTCCCACGTTCAGAAAATCAATGATCTGGTGCGTGCAAATCGCCGATTAACTGTCAGAGAAATTGAAGAAGACGTTAGCATCTCAACTGGGTCATACCATGAAATTTTTACTGAAAAATTGAACATGCATCGAGTTGAAGCAAAATTTGTTCCTCGTTAGATGACTGAAGAACAAAAAGAAAATCGAGTGGACGTTTTTCGGCAACTCCATGAACAAGCCAATGATGAAACATTTATGCAAAGAATCATAACGGGAGACGAAATCTGGGTTTACAGGTACGACATCTACGACATCCTACGACATGCAGAAAATCGCACATTTCAAAAATCGCCACTTACACTTAAACTCGTTGCAATCAAATAGCAATGTTCGTCAACGTATAAACGAGTAACCCACTACATCACAACGTACACTGTCGCAAGAGACTGGTTTATCATTAGAAACTTGCCATACTATTGTCAAAAAAGATTTCACGCTGTTCCCATACAAAATTCTTGCTTTACATGAGTTGTTGTAAGCAGATCACAATAGGAGAATTGTGTATTGCCACTGGTCCCAACAAAATTTAATTAATAATGATGATTTGTTAAATTTAACGTTTTTTTCTGACGAGGCCTGGTTCACCCTTTCGGGGTACAATAATTCACAAAATATGAGGTTATGGAGTGCTCAAAATCCTCATACTTTTCGTGAAACTCCCCTTCACCCGTTAAAAGTTGGTGTTTGAATTGCTGTGTCTCGAAGACGTATTATCGGACCCATATTTTTCCACGAAACTGTTACTGCTCAGAGATACCGGAATATTGTACGTGAATTTACTAATCAGCTTCATGAGGATGAACTCCAGCAAGGCTACTTCCAACAGAATGGCGCGACTACCCACACCGCTCAAGAGACCATCAATTACCTTCGTGAATATTTTGACGATCGAATAATTAGTTTACGTTCAAATCCAGAATTTCCACCTAGATCACTAGACTTGATTATTTTAGATTCCCTTATCTGAAAAATAATGTATACAAGACTCCTATTAACAATATCGAAGAACTGCAAAACAGAATTACCGAACAGTGTGCCAATATAACTCCTCAAATTCTTATAAATGCTTTTAACAGTATGAAAAGACGAGTAAATTTGTGTCTGCAGGAAAACGGTGATCATTTTCAACAGCTTCTTTAGTTTTCTGTACCTATGAAATCAAAAACCATATTGTACATAATGTATAAATTTGTATTTATTGTATATAATGTATAAATTGGTATTTAGCTGGCTAATATGGTTGTATAGACTAATGGCCAATAAAACAATGTAATTAAAAAAATAATAAAAAATAATTTACAATTTTAGTGATTACAAAGGCTGTGCGTAAACGTTAGTCAATTGTTATATAAAACTTGCAATAGACATTATTTTATTTTTACACACCCAACTCTTATGTAATTTCTTTTTTAAACTCATGGTATAAGCTGCTAAGATTCTAAAAGCTGTTGCCTGACTGAGTCTATGACTTACTCTGCATTATATGTGGCAAAATGTTCCTATCCAGAGCTAGGCCAATTCTGGCACGAACGTCACGAACTAAATCACGTCGGTCGATCTTATGAATTAATGTTTATAGTAGTAAATCTTTGCCGTCGATTTATCGTAACTTAATTTCTTGCGCAACAGTTTGAAATCAATCAAACCTACTTGCAACAAAAAAAAACAATCCGTATTATGGTACATAAACATACAAACATCAATTTATTTTCAGATGTACCGAAATATAAATATCAGTACCGAAATATAAATATCTAGGAGTATTAATGGACAACACAGGTATAAGTATCCAAAAATCAACTTCAGAATTAGTGGAGGAAGAAAAGTAGTGAGATTCTTAAATAATATGGTGATGATATTTCTAATGTATTTGCTAACTTTTTTCAATCTGTTTATGTTAATAATAATTCAATTATGAATAAACAAAAAAACACTACTAATGCTAATTGCGTTTCAAAAAGTCTTAACTTTATAAATGTATCACAAGAAACTATTTTATCTGTATTAAGTAGTTTAGACACTAATAAGACATCAGGTCCTGACAACATTCATCCTATTTTTATTAAAACGTGTGCTTACTATTTAGTTGACCCTTTGGAAATAATTTTTAATACCTCTTTAAAAGAAGGTATATTCCCGGACATCTGGAAATGTACCTACATAACGCCTATTCATAAGAGCGGCGACAAGGAAAATATCAAAAATTACAGACCCATATCAAAATTATGTGCAATAGCCAAAGTATTTGAAAAGTGTCTCCTAGATAAATTAAATTATCATTTTGATAATATTATCATTCCAGAACAACATGGTTTCGTTAAATCAAAATCCACTTTGTCAAATCTACTTACATTCACTGAATATGTAAATAAATGCTTTAGCAAGTTCCAACAAGTAGACACCGTCTATACTGATTTCTCGAAAGCTTTCGATAGAGTCAATCATGATATTCTCATTCAAAAACTATTCAACTGTGGAATCCACGGAACGCTACTTAGATGGCTCGACTCCTACATTCGAAACCGGATCTTATCAGTGGTTGTTAACGGATTTAAATCTAGAACTTATGAAGCCACTTCCGGTGTGCCTCAAGGGTCCCACCTGGGTCCTTTACTTTTTATTTTTTATATAAACGATATAGGTCAGGTTTTCGAAAACTGCGAATTTTTACTTTTTGCAGATGACCTTAAAATTTTTAAGAGTATCGACTCACAGGTAGATTGTCATTATTTGCAAAATGACATGAATACATTTTATAAATATTGTGCCGAAAATTGTCTCTCCCTCAATGTGGATAAGTGCTATGCTATGACTTTTACAAGGAAACGTGATAGTATATTATATCCCTACAAATTAAATAACGATACAATAAAAAAAGTTGATCTTACGAAAGATCTAGGTTAGATACTAAGCTTCGTTTCGATCAGCACATAGATTATATCATAAATAAATCTTATAGAATGCTAGGTTTTGTTTTAAGACAAAGTTTTAACTTCACCAATTCCAAAACACTGTTGACTCTGTACAACAGTCTTATTAGACCCAACCTGGAATACTGTACACCAATCTGGAACCCTTTG
Organism: Liopterus haemorrhoidalis; assembly: GCA_963971575.1. NCBI lineage: Eukaryota > Metazoa > Arthropoda > Insecta > Coleoptera > Dytiscidae > Liopterus > Liopterus haemorrhoidalis. The sequence goes on along the minus strand of OZ020618.1, from coordinate 43,549,555 downwards.
TACTATAAATATATCTACAGCATAGAGCAAATACAAATTAAATATATGAGGTATTTTGCTCGAAAACAAAACTTAACTTTCCATTCATCAACCTATCATTCATTTTTAAACGATTTGAATTACAGTACGCTTGAAACTAGAAGAACAAAAAATGATATGATCTTATTACATAAAATTATTAATAGTTTAATAGATGTTCAACCATTTATTTCAAATATAAACATATTAGTACCTCAAAGAAATACTAGATCAAAAAATACATTTTACATTAATAACTGCAATACAAACTACTGTCAAAATTCACCCCTAAACCGATGCATGTCAGTCTTTAATGAGAAATTTAATGCTATAGACATATTTAATGGTTCACTTCCAGAGTTTAAATCGAAAATGAATATTATGTTAAACATTACACGTTAAATAAAATAAAAATTGTTTCATATTGTATTATTATATTGTTATCATATTGTATATGTAATTATAACAACACATTTATTTATATCATCTGATACATTGTACTAATATTCTGTAGATATCTGTAATTGGCCACTCACTGGCTGTTGATGTCTTAAAATAAAATAAATAAATAAATAAAAATATGCTGTGGGACAAGAACATCACAATGTAGACAAAAAGAACAGTTTTTACAGTAATAGTACAAAGTATACTAACTTACGGATGTAAAGTGTGGAACACCAATAGCAGAAACAGATATAAATTACAAGCTACGGAAATAGATTTCAGGCGAAGGAGCTCAAAAAATGAAATTAAAACTGGACAGAATAAGAAATAATACAATTAGAAAAACAGCAAAAATATAAAAAAATATAATTGACAGGATCGAAAACAGCTAATTTGGTTCCGTCACGCAAATTGAATGAAGCAAAATAGAAAACCGAAAAGGAATCTAACCTGGATACCAGAGAGGAGAAGATGACGAGGAAGACCTAGACGAAGTTGGAGAGTCGGAATAGATGAAGCAATGTCGACAAGAAGACTAACAGAAGACTTATGCCATGGCAGAAGTTCCTGGAAATTGAGAACGGAGAAGCGGCGCCAGCCGCATTGAATCCGATATATATATAAGAAGCAATCATAGGCGTACAGAGTAAACGGAAAGAAGGGCACTGGTCCCTCCCTGGATTTTCTATTTTTATTCCAAGCCTTTCTGCTTTTTTAGTCTCAAATTTATTTATTTTTATATTTGTTTATTTTATGTTATAACTATATTTATTATGTCTATTTTATATTTGCTATAAAATGATTTAAAAAAATTAGTTCATGTACATTTACTCGTTTCAAGTTTGCATTTAAGGGACTCACAACACTGAAGCATCTCGAGCGTCAGAAAGGGTAAGCAAGGGCGCCGACAGAGGGCCCGGGCCCCGGTAATACAATAATTCTGGGCCCGTGAATGCAATTATTCCACACCACCTCTAGGAAAACGATAGTTTCGGGCCCGATGATAGATAAGAAAAGATATTTTTGTCTGTCATATCACATATAAGTTATGTTGATGTGAAGTGCTCATTTTCCACGCGACAGCTACTGACATAAACGCCCAAAAGGGCCCAGTTACTGATAACTGATGACAGGTAACTACATAAACAAAATATGCAGTCAAATCGGGTCTGGCCCTATAAACCTATAAACTTTATTATTGCATCTATTATTACGTCCAACTATGAGATCAACTGTGACTGAAAATCGTTTATCCGGTTTGAGTATATTAAGTGTACACAGAAAAAAATACTAATAATAGAGTAGATTTTATAGAATAGTGCTCTGTATGTATGAAAGAGATGTAGGGGTTCAACATTTATTTAATAAATTACTTAATATATTCAAAATAAGCCCGTATATTTTATAACTCCCCCCCCCCTGTAACTAATTCTGCAGGCAGCCATAGTAGCAATGTACTAATTTTAACATAAGTTTCTACGCCTATGCATATAAATCTGGGTTGCAATGACAGACAAATAGAAAAAGTTGAGCCAGAAATTGATTGTTCTACAGTGTAAATTTGCCCACGGTTTTAGCCAATCAAAACACGATCAAATGGTTCTTTTCTTGCCCAAAGTTCGTTTTTAAAATAAATAGATTATAGATGCTCTTGTAATAAAAAGCGTGTCCATTTTAACTGATGCATGAACCACATGTTTTCATCGACATCTTTTTCACTTTCCAAAGTTAGCATTTGACGTTTTATTTCGTAACGAAAATATTTCTCATATGTATTTATCTTTTTTTACTGAGCCAATTTTTGCACGTACCTAACCATTCAAAATAATATTTTTACGAAAAAAATTCTTGATTAAATTAAGCACATTTTAAATTTAATGCATGCCTTTACAAAATCTGTCATGAGTGAAATGAAATTATTATATTTTTAATGTGCTTATGCTCGGCTATTAAATATAATATATCTCTATTACGGTATTTAAAAAAGGGTAATAAAACTTAATTAAAAACATCAAAGTACAACAAATTTAAATATCATTTTTTGTTGCCTCATTGTCTAGACAATTTTATTGCACTGTTAAGTAGAAACCAATGTTAAATATAGACATAAAACTGTATTTATTACGAGTATATACTGCAAATTCAATCGTTTTAAGGGTTTTGTAGGTATGACCACCAAAAAACCCTTATAAATTCACTAATGTGTCTGTCTGTACGATAGAAATTGTAACCAAATAGATTAACATAGAAAGTTGAAATTTGGCATGCTTGTACAACTCTTTGACCCACATATAGGAAAATTATTAAGTTCAAATAAAAATTGATGTGAAGTGTAAATTTTCACACATTTCAGGGTTTCGCAGGTATTTATTAACTCTGTGATGATTATTTGGGATGCCAAAACAAATTTTATATCAAAATATTTTTTTATGAATTTTAATTCGAATACCTAATACCATTATTTAAGTTTCTAAATATGTGCAGTATTTTTTTTATATAGCAAGGTTCATTAAGATTTGGAAAATTGCGTCTATGGCTTCCATTGGTTGCCTAAATCATAAGCCTCGCCCTCTGATACCTTCAAATATAGAATTAAATTATAATTTCAACACTTCCAACTGGTTATTAAATTTACGCTTTTAAATTAAATGCAACATTTACCTAAATATAACTATTATTTTGTCAAAATTCTAGTTAATTTTGACAAAATAATTTAAACAAAATAAAAATGCAAAAAAAAAAAACTGAAAAAATAAAAATTGACGGGATTCGAACACAGTTTCTTACGGTAATTTCAACTAACTAAGCAACAACGCTACCACTGTGCTATACAGGATCACTCGTTTACTATGTTAAATAGCGGATTAAATATATTACATATTTTACTTAAAAACACAAAAAAATGCGTTATTTTTCGAAAACATAATCTAATCAAAAATTCCTGTTGTACTATTCCGGTTCACACCAATACAGGGTGTGGGACAAAATTTTTTTTGCACAATTTCGGCAAAAATCACCTCAAAATAATTTATTTTGCAAAAATAAAAATTTGATCGTTCATCCACGTACCAAGGGCTTTTATTTGATACCCTACACAGAATTGTAAAAAAATATTTTTTTTTTCGATGAGCATATATTTGTTTATATTTTTTGGGGGATATGTTTTTTAGATGTTTTAGTATTTTTTCTATGTGCGGGTCAAAGAGTTGTATAAGCATGCCAAATTTCAACTCTCTAGGTTTAGCCGTTTGGCTACAATTTTTACCGAACAGACAGACAGACAGACAGACAGACAGACAGACAGACAGACAGACAGACAGACAGACAGACAGACAGACAGACAGACAGACAGACAGACGACAAAATGACGGTATAAGTGTTTTTTGGTCATACCTACAAAACCCTAAAAAACACATCCCGAGATAAATATAAACAAATATGTATTTAATAAAATAATTAATATTTTTTTAAAATTTTGAGTGGCATATCAAATGGAACCACGTACGTTGTCAAGTACGTGTTTTAAGAACATCGATATTTCTTTGCCATCCCTATCAATATTACTGTCATTATCTTTTAATACTGACATTATTATTGATAGTGTAAGATAGAGTAAGCTTAATGTCGACCAAAAATTAAAAAAATGCAGCTCAAATTGGAACATCCACGTACTTTTGTACTAAATGTAGTTTTCACAGTCCAAGCATAGCGTAGATAATATTTTCGTGTGAAACTTGTGTGCATATGTGAGATTTATGTGTAAAGTTGTGGAGCTATATGTCAGAGCGGGTTTATTCCAGACATAGTTAGGCGTCTGGTCCGTTCCGGAGAGTGCATTGTTGTCCGCCCTAAATACGTGTAGGATGCCAAGCATCTCCTTTAATACCGAGTTCGACGAACTGAAGCTATGTGAACTTGTAATGGACTTGTTGAGGTTTTAATTATATTATTTAAATTCACGATTTATATTTTAACGTAACTGTTAAAGTGTGAATTTAAAGTGAACAAGAATGAGATTTTAAATTGAATTCAGAGAATAGAAAGAGAATAAAAGAAAAGATGCGTTTATGCTATTTCTTGTATTGTGTTATTTCACTTAACGGCAAGTATAATCCCAGCAGATTTTAAATATCTTATACAAAACTAACAATCTGAAATAAAATAAGAAAAATCTATGCATCAAAATTTGCAGCGAATTTTTGTCTAATTAGTCTAATGCCTACGAACCTTATTGAATTAAAAAAAAATCTGGTAATTGTCGATATAAAATGCAGTAAATCTTTAACTCCATTTTCGAAATCTGTGACTTCTAAATACCCGAAATTGAGTCAGCAAATTCAATGTAAGTAGCAAAATTCCTTTTTCGAGCATTATTTCGAAAGAAGCTTCATTCGAGACCAAGTGCTGCGGACAAAACTAGCAAATGGATGCGTTCACTATATGTATATGTAATAATCAAATCAATTTAAATATTAAAATAAATAATGAAAATCTAAAATCAGAAAATGAAACAAAATTTTTAGGCCTGTACATAGATGAACATTTAAGTTGGAAACCCCACTGTCAAAAACTACTAAAATCATTAAATTCAGTTCACTTTCAAATAAAAAATTTAAAAAATATTGTAGGTCATGAGACAATTATTAAATTTTATTACGCACAATTTTATAGTAGTATGGAATATGCTTCTGGGGATCATCAACTATGGCAGATGACATATTTATTTCCCAGAAAAAAATAATACGTTGTATAGCAAACAAAAGACGCACTGAATCATGCAGACCACTTTTTGTAAAATACAAATTATTAACAGTTCCTGGTATTTACATCTTAGAGTTGCTGGTCTCTGTATTTAAAAATCAAATATACTTTGCTCGCCATTTGAACCAGCATTCATATAACACCAGAGGAAAAGATTGTTTCAGAACTCCAGCAAACATGCTGGAACTGACAAAAAAATCACCCAAAACTGTTGGTATTAAATTATTTAATTCACTGCCATTTCATGTCAGAAATGAAACGCAGTTTCCTATATTTAAGAGGAAGATTAAGGTATTTCTTATAGAGCATTGTGTATACTCAACGAATGAATTTTTGAAAATTTTTGAAAATTGGCAGGACTGGTGTCATGCCAATGGGGAACATTAATTTTGGGTAATTTAATATATGATTTTGTTGTTTTATAAATTGCATAATTTGTATTACTGATCAAGATCTGTGTAAAATTGTAAACTCATGTACTGACATATCCTACATGCAGTCCTGCATTTAAAGGATTAATAAATATTATTATTATTATTATTATTATGTTTATTTATTTATTTATTTTACATCGGCCTATTTCTGCAACGATGCTAATCGCCGATGCCAGAGGGCGAGCTCCTACACCTGGATGAGGGGTGAATGGATGTGAAATGAGAGTAATGTAAACATATTATTCTCGCCCAAATAATATCATCTACGGAGAATTGAACCACCAACCACACAATCCAGACTGTTTTTACCAGTCCAAACTGCTGCGATTTAATGCGCTCGGCCACTCCGGCGGCGTTCAGTATATTCATGGAGTTTCTTGCTTCACTGATATATTTTATAGCCGTTCTGACCTAATATGTCAGATTTTTTTTTTTTATTAAATTGGGGCAAAAACCGTATAATAACACAAACATATGGCTTTTTTGTTTCACTTTACAAGTCTTATTTAGTCGAAAACTGTAAAAAGGTCGACAAAATAACATTAAGTTGTGATTTTTACTTGCCCGACCTTAATATATAAGGGGCAAGTATTGTAATCGCAAAAATTTTCGATGTCGAGATTTTGACTGATGACCACGTTTCATGGTCCAGGGAGTCCAAAAAACCTATTTTCGAAGTGCCGTCCGTATGTGTGTGTGTCTGTGTGTGTGTATACACGATAACTCAAAAACGGTTTAACTTAAAGAGTTCGTTCTGGTACTAAAAAATTCTCCTAATAATTGGGAAGGACCCTATTGTTTTTTATTAAAATCCGAAACGGGAAACGGAAGTTATTAAACTTTAAAATTTTAAAAAATTCGTAACTAGTAAACCAAGCCTTGGACAAAAAATTGTATAGGACATATTTTGATGTATTTTTGAAGATTTACCTAAATCTTCTTTTAAATTAAAAAAAGAAAATATGTTTTTAATTTTATTATTATTATTATTATTATTTTTTATGGGAGGGCAAGTCTAGCGGAGGTCTCCCTTCGCCACTGATTTACATATGGGCTGCCTTCTTAAATTCGGTGCCCTATAATGAAAAGTTCCGGACATAAGATTGTAACCTACCTAAGTATCTAGGATGCAATGGTAAGAAGAAGCGAAACAAAATGTTAATATTTACAAATTTGTAGGAATAATTTATACGAGGGTTACCTTTTATGTTTTTACAAACGATCACTAGATGGTAATTACGAATATAGTTCATTACTATATTCGTAAAATCTGACGTTTTTTTATTGTGAAATCAACACCAGCTTATAAATTGACAGAGTAGTTTGTTGACAGTGAGCGTTTAAAAAACAAGTTTGTATTACTCGTGAAGGTTTTAGTTGGATGAATTTAGTAAAGTCAAAACTCAAAAACAATGCATGGATTCGCTTCGTTCAACTTTTGGTAATGAAGCACCATCAGAAAAAAAATTGGTTTGCAGAATTTCGTCGTGCGTTCGTCAGTGATGAATCTCGTGAAGGTTGACCATAATCGATTCAAAAAAACATCGATGCTGTGCGCAAAATGATCGAAGAAGATCGGCATATGACTTACCGTGAGATAGAGGCATCCTTTGGCATATCGCAGACTTCAATACATTTGATTTTGCATGAACATTTAGCTGTGAGAAAAATCTGTTCCCAATGGATTCCGCGTAATTTGACTGAAGCTCAAAAAAAAGACTCGTGTTGATTGGTATAAGGGAATGCTAAAAAAATTGATGCGAGTTGTGAATTTTCACACATTTCAGGGTTTCGCAGGTATTTAGTAAGTGAATGATGATTTTTTGGGATACCAAACAAATTTTATGCTAAAATATTTTTTTTGTTAATTTTAATTCGAATGCCTAATACCATCATTTAGGTTTCTAAATGTGTGCAGTATTCATTAAGATTTTGAAAATTGCGCCTATGGCTTCCATTGGTTGTTTTAAGTCATAACCCCCCTCTCTGATTTCTTGTATTCAATTTCAACAATTTCCACTGGTTATAAAATTTACGCTTTTAAAAATTAAATACAACATTTCCCCAAATATAACTAGGATTTTGAAAAAATAATTTAAACAAAATAAAAATGCAAAAAAAAACAGAAAAAATAAAATTGCCTGGAGAGTGGAGCGATCTTTATTTTGGAAATAAGAACGCGGGCATACTAGCCATTACACTAAAAAGCATACTGGTTCAGTGTTTAAGATAAGTTATTAAATATTTTACGTGGTCAAGCAAAAAACACAAAAAATGTGGTATTTTCCGAAAACATAATCTGATCAAAAATTCCTGTTATACGGTTCACACAAATGTACATTACTTAGAATTTTTTCAGATTTTTAGTTTAAATCATCTGGGCTACAGGGTGTGGGACATTTTTTTTGCACAATTTTGGCAAACATCGCGTCAAAATATCCGCGTTTCATTTGATATCCTACTCAGATTTTTTTTTTTTTTTTTTCGATGAGCAGATGTTTGTTTATATTTTTAGGGGGATATGTTTTTTAGATGTTTTAGTATATTTCCTATGTGCTATGTGGTCAAAGAGTTGTATAAGCATGTCAAATTTCAACTCTCTAGGTTTAGCCGTTTGTCTACAATTTTTATCGAACAGACAGGCAGACAGGCAAACAGACAGACAGACAGACAGACAGACAGACAGACAGACAGACAGACAGACAGACAGACAGACAGACAGACAGACAGACAGACAGACTACAAAATGACGGCATAAGGGTTTTTTGGTCATACCTGCAAAACCCTAAAAAATCAACCTAGGCACAGCAAAATCCGTATACAACATTGTTACAGGTGACGAAACTTGGTTTTGTTCATATATACCGGAAACTAAGCAACAATCCACTGTTTGGGACTTCCAAGGGAAAAAGGTGTCAAATTCTGAAATCAAAAGTCGTTTCGACAGTCCCAGTCCGTTCCTGGTTATATCTGCTGAAAATTATATATTAAATTTTGGATTTAATGTTTTCTAGAGCCAAACTGAGTTGTAGTATCATTAATATATGTTCAGTAACCGATGTTCTGAGATGTTTAAATAATTAAAGCGTATTTTGTGGAAATGCAAGATTTACCGGAGCTCCAAGATTGAAGCCACAAATGCAGCCATTGCGGTTAAAACCGTTTCCCCACAAACTCAAATGCAACCGCTTTACTTGCATATATTTGCAGTTCTATTACAACTTTACGCCAACTACGAATGTAAATTTAGAATTTACATGTCTTATTATTATAAATTTTGCATATCTTCTTTTATAAATTTTAAATCTGGCATACGTTAAATTTTAAAGAATATTTCATGAAGTTTAAGTAAATACGCTGTACTAATACTACGAGGGATATTAAAAGTTCACGCTTTTGTAATAAAACACTGTATTTATCTTTTTGGAATTACTTTTATTTTTCAATACAATATTCTGGAACCGCAGGGTGTTCTTTTATAATACATGTACAACCCAAAGGATTAAAATTGGATGCTTTCGAAGCGTTAAGCCTGTAATACATGATGCGATTTCTCGTTTTGAATCTCGTACGAGTTATCGTACAAGAATTATTGTATCGTGTACTACAGGATTTTCGTACGAGATCTTGTACGATATTGAAAACCATCCAATATTTATGCTCCAGAGCTAAAATATTGTATAGAAATGAACAGATATCGGCGCAGTAGATTATTGCGCATAGTCACGTGACCGATACCGTTAGGAATATTTATCGTACGATAACTCGTACGAGATTCAAAACGAGAAATCGCATCATGTATTACAGACTTTAGAGATTAAGAAAGCCAGTTCCAGAAACATGGATTTATGAATGAACAATTAGATCTTAGTAATTCGTCGCTTCTAGCCCCCTTCTGACCCTTCTGTTTTTCCTAATCGCCACCTTTTTCCTAATTGCTCTATTGATGATTGTATATATTTGTTCAGTTTTGTAAACTTTTTGTATTCTGATGATAGCCAAATAAGCCGAAATACGTATTAATAAATTAAAATATTTTGAAACATTACCGAGTGTTTTGAGCCGTTGATTTTGAAAGTGAGACAAGTCCACTTTTTATTTCTATATTTTTAATGTTTGGCATTTGAATGGAATTAAAAATAATCGTAAGGAATAATAGACTTATTTTATAATTTTGGTACTCTCAATGCATGTAATTTTATCATACGATAAGTGTTATCGGCGTTATTTGAAAAAAGTCGTGGTTTTGGTGTACCTCAATGGACTGGTCTCACTTTCAAAGGCAATGATTTGCTGAAAATGTTGATTTCTCCTAATGAAATGGAATTATAGTAGCAAACAAATGAAAATGTTATTTAATTTTTTTTTTTTTTAATTTAATGGCCTTTGCTGCTGTGGCAATTAGCCAGGACAATTTTTATTTGAGAAAATTTCCATGCCTGAACGAGATTCGAACCCGAGACCTTCGCAACGCAGAGCACATGTGTTACCACTACGCTACGCCGGTAATTATTTATTTTATTTCAATATAATTTTATTCTTTGTTAGAAAAATAACAATAAAAACAAAACAAAAATTTAATTTTATAGGAAAAAATTGAAAAAATATGAAAAAATATTTAATTATAAGTTGTTTACATATAAATTATATTATGTTAGTTTAGACTTTTAAGATTTTTAAAGTATTCATGATAATGGATGGTATATAATGTAATAAATCCATCATATCTGTATATATTTTTTTAATAATAGCCCTAGTTTTTTCATATAAAGATGGTAATATTATTTTTCCGAAATTATATGGCCTACCGCGCTTTGGTGATAAATCAAGAGTTTTAAATTGTGAATCTTTTTCTATTAACGTTTTATAAAACATTTTATATGGCGCATTCCTCAAAAATCTTATCCAGGAAATATTCAACCAGTTAACTATTTCTCCATCAGTATTTTTCCTATTCTTAAAATTGCCTCATCGAGAGGTTTGGTAGAGTAAAAGTCTTCACTTTTCATTTCATGTACTAAAAAGGGATTATGATTGCGACATTTTTGTATCAATTTATAATAATCCTGGGGCATTAATTGGGTTTCGGTTCGAGAGAATTTATTCGAGTGGACTTGTCTCACTTTCAAATCAATGCATTAGAAATACTGTTGACCATATAAACTAACAGTAACAAATTTGTACTGATATTGAGTCGATATTTATTGTAAATGATTAAAAACATGAAGTTAATCTCAATTTGTAATAAGACTAGGCTGACCATTTTCTTAAGAAGGCAATGCGGGACGGAGAAAAAAAAAGGTCCTCACCTCCCAAATCTAAGTGAAGAGCAAAAAAAAGGTCCACATTTCCCAAAATCCAAGTGAAGAGCAAAAGAAAAAGTCCCCATCTCCCAAAATCCAAGTGAAGAGCAAAAAAAAGGTCTTCACTTCCCAAATCTAAGTGGAGCAAAAAAAAAGGTCCTCATCTCCCAAAATCCAAGTAAAGAGCAAAAAAAAGGTCCTCACCTCCCAAATCTAAGTGGAGCAAAAAAAAAGGTCCTCATCTCCCAAAATCCAAGTAAAGAGCAAAAAAAAAAGTCCTCACCTCCCAAATCCAAAATGCGGGACAATGCGGGACAAAATGTTAAAATGCGGGACTTTTGCGGGACGCATCTTAATGCGGGACAAAATGTTAAAATGCGGGACGAATGGTCACACTAAATAAGACGTAACATTAACTCATATTTTTCACAAAATGGACTTATCTCACTTTCAAAATTAACGGCTCAATTGATGTCAGTCGTTAACATGGTTTCACTGTTACAATTTTTTAATATTCACATGCCAACATGAAACATGAAATAACCTAAGTACATTCCTTTCTCGTGAAAGAACTTACGTCTCGTCCCAAACTTAAAAAAACGAAACTACCATTTAGTTTTGTTTAAACCAAAGAAATAGACAAAGAAATAGACAGAGATGGTTTTCAGACTATGAAATAAATCCGATAATGTCTTGTAATTTATCATAAAAATTCTATGAAAGTAGTATGCAAATGATAAGTACGATATTCAAGCGTTCAAATACTCCTTAAACAGCATAATAGTGATGAGTTGCACATTCGGTACTTCAGTACGTCAACTATTCTCTTGTTCTTTGATAAATGAATACTTGTTTTGCGTGAATATTCACTGCTATTACTCTTCTCTAAATTACTAGATGGCGTTGCTTTATCATTACTCATTGACATTTACCGGAGAGAACAACTAGATATATGAATGCTGCTTTAAAATATGACAATATTAACTGGGAATTTATCACGAAAAAACATTTTTATCATCAATAGGTATGTTACTGGACGCGTGGTTGATTTATATGTAGAAGTTAGGAAAAAAACTGGCTAATGCCATATGCGAGGGTTACCTTTTAAGTTTTTACAAAAAACTAATAAAGAAAAAATCTACCACTTCGCCCATAATTTTATCATGTTTAAATTACGCTGCCATTTACACAGATGGTGCTAAATTGCAAAATAAAACCGGGACCGCAATGGTAGTACAGAAGAAAGAAACATCTTCCAAATATGACGAACGTCTTCACTGCCGAAGCTTATGCTTTACTGCAAGTCATAGATATATTCTATGAAAATCATTCCAAATTAAGAGCACTTCATAATTCATATTGATTTTTTCTGCAATGGTGCTGAATGCCATGAAGCAAAGCTTTTCAAAAGACATTATTATTTAAAAAATTCAAGATAACATCCACTACTGCAGTGCTCCGCAACCCTTTCCTACTTACGACATACCAAAGTTCTTCCTAGAATTCCGCGGCACATCAAAAGCTAAAATATATAGATATTAATTTGATACAAAAATTAATATCTATACTATATTTACTTTTATGCAACCTTAATGATTATTATGAAATAATGCCTAATTAATGTGATACCTACGCTTGTTTCAATGCACACAAAATTTTATATTCGGCTCGATATTTGACAGCACAACCCGAAGTTCTTGGTCAAGATCTTTTAAGCATGACTGCTTAAAAATTTTAATTAATACAAGAGTTGAAAAACTTTGCTCACATGAATATGTCGTCGAAAATGGAAGTAGTGTTAGGATGGCTATGTCGGATATGCGAGTAGTAATTAAAAAAAAAAAAATCCAAATCGTCAAGGTGGGCTCTAGAAACGTGTGTGCTTTAAAAAATGTAAGTCGACAGTTACCAGAAGTCGTAAACAGCAATTTAAAATTTTTGTTCGATCAATTTTGTGCGATAAAATATTGTGTATTTATTTACTTGTTCAAATTTCAACGAAACAACATGACGATTTGGATTTTTTTTTTTTTTGTCGACATACTCATACTAAATACATAGTTTTCAATATTTTGTGTTACAATTAAATAATTGTTATCATTTTAATGGTATTTTTAAGATATAAACATTGCAAAAAATTTTTTCGAACCATTGTGTATCAGTGTATATTAGCTGAGCGCAGATAAGGCGAATATTTCATTGCATATATTCTCGTTATTGTGTTTCTAAGGAGGACTGTTGAAAAATTATTTAGTTAGAATATTGTCTTATTTGACCGCGTCACACCTGTATCGGCTCAAGGCACACCAGTGTGCCGTGGCACACCGGTTGCGGAGCACTGCACTACTGTGTTGACCACGAGAAGTAAATCACAATATTATGGGTTCCAAGTAGATGAAGCTGCCAAGGAAGCCATAGACCAAGAAATAATCCAAATGACAACTCCAATGCTGACATATAATGCGAATAGTGTTTTCATAAGAAAACTACAAGTATGATGACTTCTGGCAAACACATTGTTGTATACCATTCAGCATTAACAACTGTTCTCCGATCCTCTAAAGCAAGGTGCCGGTCCGCGAAAAATTTTGACCGAATCATGTAGATGCATATTTCAGTTTACGAGTATATAGCACATATTTTTGGTCGACGCAGAAGCTAACTTTGGTCCGAACCATGATTTATTTATTATTTACTATCCCCAATACAACGCCTCTCGTGGCTATTATTCATATTTCTTTAGATCGTGTTTCCAGATTTTACCGTGAGTGCTGGCAAAGCTTGCTTACATGGCGGACATATTCAGTTTGCTCAATGAAGTTAATATTTCTCTATATTCAAATATTTTTACTTTAAGAAATACAATGGATGCGTTCAAAAAGAAGCTAGCTCTTTGGAATAGTTGCTTACAAGAGAAAGATGTAGAAATGTTTCTACTTTTGGAAGAATTTTTGATTGCTGCTGATGTCAACCAGAAAGCCATATTCAATATAATAAGTTGACATTTAAGAGCATTAGCTGAAAATTTAGATAATTATTTCCCTGAAAATGAAGATCCTCGTAAAGGTAACATCCGGATTCCATTCTAGGAAGTCATAATCCATTCTAGGAAGATATAAAGTCACGTGCACTTGATGCTCGTTAAAAAGAAAAGCTGGTCGAGTTGTCTTCTGATGTCACTCTGGTTCCCAGACATAAAACGCAATCATTGTCTCAATTTTGGAAATCGCAAGAAAAAGAATATCCATCTTTGAGTTATAAAGCTATCAAATTATTGGTCATTTTTTCGACTTCCTATTTGCGAGAAGAAACATTTTCAGCCATGTCAATACTAAAAACTAAACAGGGAAATAGAATGGATGTTAATGCAGCGCTTCTTCTCCTAGAAACAACTTTGCAGACACGTTTATCAAATTTTCTAACAAAAATGAAGCAGCAGATGTCGCACTAAAAAATTGTAATTGTATAACTGTATAACATATACCTATATAATAGCAAAATACTATCTAATTGGTTTATATTTGTGTTTTAGCTTTCAACCGGTCCGCGAATTTTTATGCTATTTTCAGCGGACCACAGGTGCTGCTTTAATGGAATGGTTGCGACATGTCATGTACAACCGAAGTCACAAGCGATCGTTTTCTTGGAAGTCCTTCGTGAACGAACAACTTTTGTGGGTTTTGGTTCATCTTGGAAGACCCAAACAAACCCAAACAACACGGTCAAGTTATAAGCTGCCACTGATTTCAAAATAACAGATGTCAAATTTTAATAATATAGTAATGACACATTTCAATATTGCCATCTAGTGGTCGTTTGTAAAAACATACAAGGTAATCCTCGTACAAAGAAATATTTAAAATAGCGTAATTTAAAAAATAAATTGAGAAACGTAAAATTTGCAGTGTGATGTAAGAATTTTTACCACCACTGTACATCCATAAACAATAATGATACTCATTTTGTAACCTTTTTGAACAACTATATTGGTTGGGTCCTAAATTAAACACTCCTAAAAATGGAAAGAGTAAATTACCACATTATTTTATTTGTTGATGTGAGCAGACGGAAGACCTCCAGACAGATGCAGTAACAATTCCAGTACATCTTTTTGTGTACGTGTTTACGGTACAGCTAAAGTTTCACATTAGAAAAACTCATGCGTTCTGTGAACCTTCCTCAAATGTTAGCAACTTGGTTTTATTGTGTGGGCCATATGGCAACAGAAGTGCACTAATAAATATAGTTCTCTTCGGAAGATCACGTAATCCCTCTATCCCCTGAATTACAATTCACCTTAGTAATTCCACCCTTGAGGCAGTTTGAAAAATAACACCAACAAACGAAATAGTCTTACAACAAATCAAGTCTTTCCTTTTTACTGCATCTTTGGTAAATAAGATGTTTTTTTGTTGGGAATTCGCGTGGAATTTCTTTAATAACGTCGGATTATGAACGGTGAATGAGCATCTTTAGACCTAATATTAACTGGTGTCCGGGTGCTGTTTTGATTTTGGTAGAATTTATAAGAATTAAGTGTTCAGATTCATATTACTCTCATACATAATCGATATTCTTTAAAACACTTGTAAGTTCGGATTTCTCTCATTTTTAGGGTTTTATAGATATGATCAAAAAACCCTTATACTGTCATTTTGTCGTCTGTCTGTATGTTCGGTAAAAAATGTAGCCAAACGGCTAAACCTAGAGAGTTGAAATTTGGCATGCTTATACAACTCTTCGACCCACACATAGGAAAAATACTAAAACATCCAAGAAAATATCCCCCTAAAAATATAAACAAATATCTGCTCATCGAAAAGAAAAATATTTTTTTTAAGTAGGGTATCAAATGAAAGCCCTACGTGGATTAACGATAAAAAATTATTTTTGGAAAATAAATTATTGTGAAGCGATTTATGTCAAAATTGCGCAAAAAAAATTGTCCCACACCCTGTAGCCCAGATGGTTTAAACTAAAAATCTGAAAAAATTCTAAGTAATGTACATTGCTGTGAACCATAATACTACAACAGGAATTTTTGAACAAATTATGTTTTCTGAAAATAACGCATTTTTTGTGTTTTTTTGTTGACGATGTACAAAATTTATAGTTATGTAACACACTATACTAGAAGGCCTGGTCTAATAGTTAGCTAGCTCGCTTGCTACGCTGCAAACTAGAGTTTGCTCCCGGGCAGAGGAGACAATTTTATTTTATGTTTTTGTTTCCATTTTTGTTTTGTTTAAATTATTTTGTCAAAATTCTAATTATATTTTGGCAAATTTTGCAAAATTTACACATTTACACATTTCATTTTTAAGAGCGTAAATTTAATAACCAGTTGGAATTGTTGGAATTATATTTTCATTCTATGTGTCATGTATACGAAACCAGAGGGGCGGAGCATATGACTTAAAACAACCAATGGAAGCCATAGGCGTAATTTTCAAAATCTTAATGAATCTTACTATCTAAACATATTTAGAAACCTAAATAATGTTATTAGGAATTTGAATTAAAATTAACAACAAAATATTTTAACACAAAATTTGTTTTTAAAGCCTTAGATTAACAGAAGATAAATTATATTTCAAATATCGTTCATTTTGCCGTGATTACCACAAAGCAAAATTTGTTCTATACACTCAGCATGCCGCTTTCACTTATTATATATCTGCGAAACCCTGCAATGTGTAAAAGTTCACACTTCACATCAATTTTTGCTTATGATTACTTTTTGATTAAAAAAAAATGGTTTTTATGGTTTGTAAAATGAAATTTATAACTCACTAACTTACAGTGTGAAAATGAACACGTTGTATTTTCCTATTTTCCGAGCTTTTTTGTGATTTTTCACTGACCGCCAACATATATAAGGGAGGTATTGTGATCATAAAGATTCTGACATTTCGAGATTTCAATGGATCTCCACCTCATTCCCTACATAACGTTTTGACTATTTTTAGTATGATGTGTGTCGGCCTGTCTGTCTGTCTGTCTGTCTGTTGGTCTGTGTAAACGTGCAGAGCAAATTCGGCTGAAAGGAATTTTATGAAACTTCATATTTAAATTTTTGACATCAATGGCACGAGTTGGTCAACTTTTGGTAAAAATCGGTTAACTAGAAATGGGAGTTTACTCGTGTCGGTTTTAAAATTTTTGCGAATATTTCACAACAGAGAACTATTTCGAAAAAAAAAAAATTAACATAAGTTGCTATAAAAGCAATAACTACCAACTTTCATTTGAGAAATTTTTTTTTGTATGCTGGTACGTTTCCATTTATATACAATATCGTAAATTATAAATACACGATTTAATTGTCAACGTAATATAATAAGTATACGAATAAAATAATAATACGATAAACCACAAATTAAAATTTTATATTCATAACTTACGTTTGTTAAAATTTTAATTTGTGGTTTATCCTATTATTATTTTATTTATTTATTTATTTATTTATTTTCATTTGTATTATTATTATACTTTTAATATTTAGTTGTAGTTTGATACTGATTATATTTTGTAAAATTTACTTCATTAACTTTATATTTAAAAAACTAATTTTAGCATAAATTATAGCTACATTTTTTATTCTAGCTCTGATGAAGATTTAAAAATAAATCAAAACGTTAGCGAAGTTAAAATATTATTTTAATTTTTAATTTCTGACCAGGCCGAATTCCATTACTTCCTCATCATAGCATATTGTATATTATACCTACATTTAAAAAATATAGAAATATAGTGAGCTATAAAACATCAATTTTGATTAAGACTTAATTCAATAATAAACATCCAAATTATTATTTTAAAACGTTTGGCCTTAAAATTAAAAAAAAAGACAACCTATTGTGGCTTTTTGCCTTAGGATTCCAAGGAAATAGTAAAACTGTGTAAAGCAAAAATTAAATTTGCCCAATAGATCTGTAGTGTCAAAGGTAATGTAATTTTCTAAAGGTATTTAAAGATGTGCCTGATTTTTTCTCGACCCACTCTGATATATATTTGAATCACAGGGTACAATCGTCCAAACAAATAACAACAGTGTCCAAACAATAACAGTGTCTATAAATCATAAGTCGAAAGCTGCACTGATTGGGCGGAACTGTGTAGAGATAAAATTTTAACGAGATGGATTATTTTTACTCCTCAACGTTATCGATGGATCTTCATTGCGGTTAGTTCCATACAAATTCAATGACTTCAATGAACTTAAACCTTGTCAATTTTACATTTAAAATCTACGCCTATGGAGACGTATTAAAACAAGTTCAAAGCATACATAAGTTCGCAATATAATCAGAGCATAATAGTGTTTATTGACCGATATCCCTGTTGATCTTTTGATTATTATTATTCCAGCAATCCAACAATAATTAGTTAATATGAAATCGTTATTCACATGATTTGTCATTGTCGTTGGCATACACCCTTTTAAGTAAACTCTATTAGAGAGCTGAATATATGCGATTACAATTGAAACCCACATAGTTGTTCTAGCTTAATTAATTTTAATTTGCAGCGACCGGCCTAGAAGTGCACAACTGACAGCCACTACTCTGATCGATGACAATTCAAAGTCTATATTACAATCACCATTTATGTCCACATTTTATTTTTATAGGTGTTGATTGAAAACTCTTTTAGGGTATTTTTGAAATAATACATTTCTGCAAAATTCATACTAAAATATATTTTTCGTCAATTCTTAGTATTCCCATTACTAATTTCATGCGCAGTATTCACACCCTGCCATGATATTTATGTCGAATTGTACGTTACTAAAGGGCTGAGTTTGACGCTATTTAATATTTATATAACTTTCTTAAGGAATAAGATATATTTTTTTTTTGCTTGATAATTTTTTCAGATTGGTATTTTTTGAGTTGTAAATACTAAATTTCATTAATTTAATATCATTCTACAAGTCTATTTAGTTCTAGTTTTGCAAAAGTCATAAAGCTGGTGACAAATCATTAGTCAACAATTACAGACCCATAAGTATACTTTCAGCAATCCCTAAAGTCTTCGAAACCATTATATATGACGACATTTATTCGACAGTCAAACAATTCATTATACCACAACAATATGGTTTCGTAAAATACCGCTCAGTAGATTCTAATTTACTATTATTTACTTCAGACATATTAGAGTCTATGGATTAAAAAATACAGGTGGACGCCATCTACACCGATTTCTGCAAGACCTTTGATAAAGTCATTCACAGCATCTTAATAAAAAAATACACGAAATCGGTGTGCATGGTTTCCTTCTAAGATGGGTTATATCTTATATTAGGAACGGGTCGCAAGCAGTATCAGTTAATGGGTCTGTATCGAAATTTTTCAATTTTACTTCCGGTGTGCCACATTGATCTCATTTAGGTCCCTTGTTCTTTGTCATCTATATCAATGATGTAATTACCTGCTTCAAAAATAGTAATATCCTTCTGTTCGCAGACGATATGAAAATTTATAGACCAATAAAAGCTCTCACTGATTGTTTGCTATTTCAAGCCGACCTAGAACGTTTTTATACGTATTGTATATTAAATAAGCTATCGTTGACTCTAAATGTAACATTATATCTTTCAGCAGAAACCATAGCTTAATAAACTACAACTATTCATTTTGCACTAACTTCCTATTAAAAGTTTCGCGTATTAAAGATCTGGGACTTTTACTTGATAACAAACTTTTGTTTTGATGCTCATATTAGCAACATCTGTAGAAAAGCGTACAAAATGTTATGATTCATTATCAGATCCTGTAAACATTTTCAAAACACCAAACTCATAATTTTACTTTATAACTCGTATGTTTTAAGCACAGTAAAATTTTGTAGCTCCATTTTGACCGCCAACATATATAAGGGAGGTATTGTGATCATACCAATTTTGAAGTTTCGAGATTTCGATGGATCTCGACGAATTGAGGTCCCTACATAACGTTTTGACTATTTTTAGTATGATGTCTGTCGGTCTGTCTGTCCGTCTGTCTGTCTGTCCGTCTGTCCGTCTGTCCGTCTGTCCGTCTGTCCGTCTGTCTGTCCGTCTGTCTGTCCGTCTGTCTGTGTACACGTGCAGAGCAAATTCGGCTGAAAGGATTTTTATGAAACTTCATATTTAAGCTTCTGCCATCAATAGCACAAGTTTATCAACTTTTGGTAAAAATCGGTTGACTAAAAATGGGAGTTTACTCGTGTCGATTTTAAGATTTTTGCAAATATTTCACAACAGAAAAATATCTCGAAAACATTTATTAAACAAAATTTGCTATAAAAGCAATAACTAATAACTTTTATTTGAGACGTTCTTTGATAAAACGAAAAATTTCAAATAATTTCTGTAAAATTTTTTGAAATTTTTTCATACTTATATGTAACTATTAGGCCACGTTATTTCTACTCTGCTGCTAGAATGCATTTTATATAAGTACTTTACGATGTCGGTCGGTCCTGTGGTGGCCACAGCTGATTTTTTTTGTATTGATTTGGATTTTTAGATATTTTTCACGATTCTCCCAAAACATTCAAGATCACAATTACTAACTATTATTTAAATGCAATTACACCTCATTAACCTTACACATAAAAAATCAGCTGTGGCCACCACAGGACCGACCGCCATCATAAGGTACTTATATAAATTACATTCTAGCAGCAGAGTAGAAATAACTTGACCTAATATTTTCTAACAAAGATATTATTTATCATGACCATGGAAACGTTACATATAAATATGAAAAAATTGAAAAATTTTCAGAAATTATCCGAAATTTTTCGTTTTATCAAAAAACGTCTCAAATAAAAGTTATTAGTTATTGCTTTTATAGCAACTTTTGTTTAATAAATTTTTTCGAGATATTTTTCTGTTGTGAAATATTCGCAAAAATCTTAAAATCGACACGAGTAAACTCCCATTTTTAACCAACCGATTTTTACCAAAAGTTGATCAACTCGTGCCATTGATGGCAGAAGCTTAAATATGAAGTTTCATAAAAATCCTTTCAGCCGAATTTGCTCTGCACGTGTACACAGACAGACGGAGAGACGGACAGACAGACAGACGGACGGACAGACAGACCGACAGACATCATGCTAAAAATAGTCAAAAAGTTATGTAGGAACCTCAATTCGTGGAGATCCATCGAAATCTCGAAACGTCAAAATTGGTATGATCACAATACCTCCCTTATATATGTTGGCGGTCGGTAAAAAACTTATAAATTTGTAAAATTGTAACTTGGCTAGCAATGTAAGCTACTACAGTGTACTTGAGTAAGTTTAATGAATTTTTGTCGTTTCAACTTTCATTTATCTGTTCGAAAATGTACTTTTCAACATGAGAGTAGAGAAATATGATTTCAAACTTTATATCTTTCAAAAGACGAAATATTCACATCTTTATAAACAATATCAACAGGGATTTTCGTATTTCGACAAAACACAGACTGATCCCTATCATTAACTGCTTGTAAAGTTTTCTTGAAAAAGTAACTTTTTTATTGAATTTTTGGCAGACTTAATTTCGAATATTGAGAAAGTTATTCACGGTTTATAAAGAACACTAAATATTCAACAAGTTTTATGATTTTCATTCACTTTTTTCTCATGAAAATGTAAATTTTGCAAATACTTTATCATTAACTTGTTCACCCTCAAATCCATATTTTTCCCAAATGGGAACGTAATACTTTTTAGATCCTACAACTACACTAATCAAAATGATCCACGGATGTTTGATAAATTATTTGATGAGGTTGGGAAACAAATGTATTTTACTAAAGGCTTATAGGTACCCCCCCCCATGTTTGTCGCCTGCCCGTGTTCGGAAATTCGTGGTACCACTCCTCGCTAGAGTTATATAATAATAATAATATGTTTAATAATAATAATATGTTTATTTAAGTTTTTTGTACATATACACATACAGTAACTTACGTCTAGAAAAAAATAATAATACAATACAATATACAAAATATATAATACAAGGAAATATAATACAAAGCAATATATACATTAATATATCATTCTATATTTCCGATATCCTTTAGGAATTCTTGAGTATCATAATAAGCACCTTTTAAGAGAAAATTTTTAATTTTCCTCTTAAAGTGGTTCTTATTTAGACTGGTTAATGAGGTAGGCATCTTGTTGTACAGGTCAATGCCTATAAACAGAGGCAGCTTCCTACTTGCTCTGTACCTACAAAATGGCACTATAAAACTATCCTTATTCCTAGTGTCGTAATTATGATTGTTCAAATTTTTTTTTATTGAACAATCATTTTCCTTTACATATAGTAAAACATTTAAGATATAAAGCGATGGAACCGTTAGAATGGCGAGCTGTTTAAATAGTTCCCTACAATGGGCATAAGGTTTTGCACCAGACATTATTCTGAGAATGCGTTTTTGAATTTTAAAAATTCGAACAGAACAAGATGCGCTACCCCACAACATAATTCCATAATTAATTATTGAATGAAAGTGGGAGAAGTAAACCATTCTAACGATCTCATCGGACACATTATATTTTAATTTTTTTATCATGTATACCATGCTGTTTAATTTATTGGAAATGTAGCCAATGTGGTCTGCCCAGCTAAGCTTAGCATCCAGCTGGAACCCAAGAAACTTCACAGTGGTATCCTGGTAGAGTGCATTATTACTGAGTTGTCTATTCATGCTGAAAATGACTGTTTTGGTCTTGTCACGATTTAGACTGAGGCCATTACTGGTGAACCACTGTAAAGCTTGCTCTTGTGTAGTGCTGGCTGCCTGCTGGGCATCCTCACAGTCAACACCGTCGTCGATGAAAGATGAATCATCGGCAAACAGTATTGTTGTGGCCGCCATGTTTTCTGGCAGATCATTTATATACGATATGAATAGGAACGGTCCAAGTATAGTTCCTTGTCCTATTCCTATATTTACGAATCTGGGCGAGGAAAGGGTATTTTTATACCAGACCTGTTCCTGCCTGTTAGACAGGAAGTTTGTCAGCAAGTCTAGTGTATTGCCACGAATGCCATAATAGAGCAATTTTTCCCGGAGTTTTTCAGGGCACACGCAGTCAAAAGTTGAGCCCAAATGAAGCAGGTGTTGATAAAAGTTTGCACACCTGCGCAATTAAGATTCATTTCTAGTGGGAGGTGATCTTTTGAATGTTTGCACATGGGCGGCTGACATAGGAGCAGACCCCCCCTGTTTACATTCTACTGGCGGGGTTTTTCTAGGATAACAAATGAACATTCTCTGCTTGATTTCATTGAGAATTTCATTGAATGTCCTTAATAATAATAATAATAATTATATAATTTATTGACTATGTTACAATACATAAATTGTTTAAAGTCAGTAGTAATTACACATAATATAAACAAAATAATAATTTAAAATAGAAGAAAAAAAATATATATAGCACTAAATATTAAAACAAGAGTTCAGAGAGATTTATACTAGTTTATAAGACAAAAATTCATTGATATGGAAATTATAATAATATAGATTGTCTGTTAAAAAAAATATATATTTTTTATTTTTAAAAGTATTAAAACAGTCAGATTATCAGGTAGTAAATTCATGAACTTTACTGAATAATAGTTAGTACTATTTCTTGATTTTTTGAGTCTTATATAGGTTGGATAGATTTTTCCTACCAAACAAAGCCTAGAATCGGTTTGGTAAGAGACTACGGCTAGAATTCTTACAGCTCGTCGTTTTAAGGTAAAGATTCTTTCTGCCGCAGGAGAATGTTCCCAGGCTAAAATGGCATAGGATATTTGCGACTGGAAACAATGCAAAATAAGTAATGCGAACAATTTCTCTGGAAACTAATGCCATAAGATTTCTTAATAGATATACAGTGTTGCATAATTTATTGGATAGGGAGCTAACGTGATGATGCCACTTGAGGGTGGGGTCGAGATGAACACCCAAGAAATTTACGAAATCTGGATTGTCAAAATCATAGCATTTTAGTATAAACAAGGAAGAGGTAAAATACCTAATTCCTTAAAATATGAATAACATGAAGTTATTTTAGAAACTCCAACCATTGTTCTAATAATTCTTTTTTCATTTTGAAAATTCTGTCAGCAGAAGTACTTTTACCCCAGAATATTATGCTATAACTTATAATAAAATGGAAACTAGCATAGTAATATGTTTTTAAGCCAGACAAAGAAGTTGTCATTTTTAAGCGACGCATTGCAAATCTAGATTTAGATATTTTTTTAGAAATGACGTCAGTGCAGTTATTCCACTTTAATTACTGGTCAAATTCAATACTTAAATATTTAACTGACTCGGAATCGTTTAAAAGACTGTTGTCACATGTTAGTGAAACTGTATTATGACTGTTAAAGTGTTTTTTAAAATGAATATATGATGTTTTGTCACTATTCACATCTAATTTGTTCTGCTTAAACCAATTAACTAGATGTTCAATATAACTATTAGCAGCCGTTTCTAGCATTAATACATTCGAGTGTTTAAGAAAATAAACCATATCATCCGCAAAAAGTAAAACTCTACCTAGCTTTATCAACATTGCTGTATCATAATAATAATAATAATAATAATGTTTTATTGTGTCTTAAACATCCGTACATGTATAGACAAAGTCACAGTATAGAGAAGTTCTACAGAGAAGGTACATTTTAATTATAAATATAAATAAATAACGATTAATTACAATTTATAAAATTTAAAAACAATTGTAACAGAATTTGGATAAAATATAAATGAAACTATAGAAATTAGACGAGAGGCTTATGTTTTTACATGAAGTGTTTTAATAACTACATTGAAAGGAATCTTCGACTGAATATAAAGTATTTTTCAGCAATATAGATTTTATTTTTTTCTTAAATGAGGTAATATTGCTTATTTGTTTTAATGGAATAGGTAATTGATTATAAAATTTACAGGTATTGTAGCTAATGCTTTTTTCAAATAAGGCGGTATGGTGTTGATCTGCTCTAATATGATTTTTTTGTCTAGTATTATGAATGTGCGAAGAATTATTTGAAGTTATAAGTGCCAGTTTTCAAAAGTAAAAATTAAAATTTCAAAAAGATAAATACTGGGAGCAGTTAGCACTTCCAAAGATTTAAAAGCTGGCCGGCAAGAGTCTCTATTCTGTAGATTGGCCAAGATTCTTATAGCTCTTTTTTGTAATATGAACACTCTCTGGAATTCGGGCGATCTTCCCCAGTACATAATTCCATATCGTAGTAACGATTGGAATTGGACAATATATAATAAGAACAGTAAGGGTCCCAGAATTGAGCCTTGCGGAACTTCTGATCTTATGCTTATGTTCTTCGGATTTGATGTTCTCAATTACAACAACTTGTCTTCTATTTTGGAGGAAGTTGTAAACCAATTAAGTGCTGTTCCTCTTATACCAAAACATTGTAATTTATTAAGCAATATATTATGATCAACCGTGTCAAATGCTTTACTTAGATTGAACGTGAAACCCCAAATAAAAAACCTCCCTCTAAAAATTTCTGGGACCGGTTCTTGTTCCTTATAACATTCTGTATAGTTACAGAACACAGTTAAAGGCCGTATTTTTTCCATGATTTTTATTTTTACAAAAAGCAGGAAGTTTAAGTCAGAGTTGAGTTGTTCAAGTGAAAACGTATACGATTTGTAAAGGAAATTGCTATTCTTATGTGGAATTAGATACGGTACTCACACCTACGCCAACTTTAAATCCAGAGTCTTATCTTCAGAAAGCGTTCATTTGTATTTAATTCCTGAATCATGATATAATCCCTAGATGTTAATATATTAAATAATGCCTTAAAGCGTGAAATTTACAGAAGTTTATAATGTCAGACATGGGAAAGCTTTAGAGGTCAAGGTCAATGTTAAAGAATCTTTGGGATTACCAACTGCTTTCATCAGGGTGAAATTAGGAAGGTCACCCATGTTTTTAATTTATTTTATTAATTAAGAAATAAACCTTAACATTCTACCCACGTCTGACACACATATTTAATATACAGAGCGTTTTTTTTAAAGTATGGTAACGTATGAGTCATCGAATGTACATACATAATATCCTAAACCGAATGACCATTATGTCATTTGGATTGTAATATATACAGTGGACAGAGGCGCATCAAACGGTGGGCGGACTGGGCGGTCGCGCGGGGGTCCACGAAACCGGGGTCCCACCAAGGCCTACATGCAAATATTTCCATTCTTTTTAAAATGGTACAGAGCTCATTTTAATTTTACCGCCCAGGGCCCCCAAGCAACTTAATCCGCCACTGATAGTGGATATCGTATATAACGACGTTGAAGGGACCAATGAAATTCGGTCAATATAACCGTAGGTCGCTATATACAAACACGTTTTACAACAAGTATTACGTGTTACGTGTTATGATTGGTTTATATACGGAACAAGAATAAGGAATAGGAAATAAGAATAGTGCACAAGATGTTAAAACATGGCTGCGTATATCGGTTTATGTAGGAATGAAATTTAACTTAAACATAAGAATAGTTGGTAACATTCAACATTTTTATTCTTATTTCAAGAATAAGACACGATAAGCCTGCGCACAGCAATCAAAATGTCTGCCGTAATAAAGTTTGGTCAACAGATGTTTTTCAGTTGTGATCAGAGGGTTGTAAACAACAATAAAATGTTTTTAACGGTAATAAACGAAATTTTTTAAAAGGTTTTATGAATCAGAACCTGTCAAGTGACAAATGTTAAACACAGGCCAACGCAAGTACGCAGGCGCAGCGACGAAATGTTATGTCCTATATAAACGGTTTAATATTTTTTATTCTTGTGTACTATTCTTATTTCCTATTCCTTATTCTTGTTCCGTATATAAACCAACCATTACATACAAGTATTGTTATTTTAACTGAATTTAGATTCCATGCGACACGTACATTACCGTTGTTAGGCAACGTAATAAATAGGTTGAAAGCAACTGTCAAATTATTGTTAGTTTTTAAAGGGAACGGAATAGAAATTAAATAAGTAATAAAGTTATATATATATATATATATATATTTTTTTTTAAATAATAGTTTCCCAACGCCGAGATAGGCGTATAAGGGGCAGAGAAGGTAAGTTCTGTTTCTAGACCGCCGGTCATAGATATGAAAGCCACGTGGTCAGTGTGACATTTCTACCGGTCTTATTATCCCTGAATGAACAGGTACTGATTTATAAGTATTAAATACTTGAAGCTGAGTCGATCCCAGAGCTGTCTGCACAATGTCGGAAGATAAAAATCCGGAGGTGGTGGCAGGTATCAAACCAGCGTCCCTGTGCTCCGTAGGCACCGTCTTACCACAGAGCAACTTTTAAAAAAAAATATAGTCGTGGAAAAAGCATAGTATGAAACTTGCATGGAATAGTCATTTCTCTCATATGAACTGCGCTACTCACCTGCGGCTCATTTCATGCTCGTTGTATAATGTACTATTTTCTCACACATAAATAAATTAAAGGGCTTGAGATAAAAATGTGGATATAGTTGTTGAGTTACTATTTTTTAACCCGTAGAATATACAATTTATTTTACAATCACATCACACTTTTCTCGTTTTTATCTAATAGAGCCAAAAAGAAAAAAATAATAATAATAATAATAATATCAATAATTTTCGAGCCCTTATGCAATAAGTTGCCTATTGCCGTGGCCATATCGGCATTTACGCCTCTGGTATAGAGTGTATCACCTGATTATGAGTATTAACTACTGAAAGATGGTTATGGTTATGTTTAATAACAAAATTTAATCACTTTAACTCGGTTAATGCGAAAAGATGCGGTTACCACCGAGAGCTATGGAATTATCAATGTTGAGAGTATGTCTTCTGGACAAGTAAGTGGTTGGTCCACGTAAAGGTAACTTCATATAATCGATCGTTTTTGCACGTAGCGTTTCCTGTCTGGAAAATATTCTATAGTACTTTTTCTATAGAATTTCGCAGCGTATATGTCCCTGCATTCTCCGACACCTTCTGCCTTCGTATGTCCGGACCTAATAGCTTCGGAAAGTGAGTTAAGTAATATGCTCAATATCAACATGTTATATCGAGCTCGTTCTTGCATTCATGTGCACATTTTTCGGAAAGTGTTATATATTTTTGTTACTATTCAAGAGCAATAAATATGACGAAATCAACCATGTACAACGTAAACTGCAAAATGAAAATAGATGGCAGTTTGTCAGGAAGTTTAAGAACATACAGTGGAGTACGACAAGGTGAAGCTTTATCATGCCTGCTTTTTAACTTTTCACTAGAAAACGTCGTGCGTGATGCAGCGATTGTGACAAAAAGTTGCATTTTTAAGAAACTTAGGACTTTTAGAAACAACATTAAGAAAAATCTTCTTAGTATTTGAATCAGCTGCTCAACAAATAGGTTTAAGAATTAATGCAGATAAGTTAAAGTATATGCTTACAAATAAGGCTCACCCAGGATTATAGCGTCACAGAAGATTCAAAAGCAAATAACTATGGATAGTGCAAAAATTATTTTTTTATGTTTAATTGCATCCTTGTGAACAGTTATTTTTCATTATTATTATCTTGATTATTTCCAGTATTACTATTGATTGCTAATTAATTTTGTGTTAAAGAAAAATAACCAAAATTATCGTTTATATTTCAGGACAGGTATTAATTTTCCACATATGGTCCAAATACATCTAATCCAGGGGTACCCAACCCGTAGCTCACGAGCCACGTGTTGCTCGCGGCGACTTTTAATGTCGCTCATTTTGTCAACTCTGGCATGGATATTTATTATGTCTATAAATTATTTGCTCTATAAAATACAATACCCCAGTTAATGGCTACAATAGGGGATACGCATAAAATTTGTATTTCCTTAAAACTACATTATTTTGATATGTTAATGTTAGTTATGTCACCTAACAAAACAAAAATCACATTTTAATTAATATTATAGCCAAATTTTTTAATTAAAATATTGTAAATTTGAATTAAGCCGACCACGGTGCGAAGGTTGCCGAGTAAAAATGACTGATTATGACGTCAAACGATAGGGGTTTCACGTCACAGATACAGCTACAACATAATCTTTACACGTGTGTATATTGTATTGTTCGAGAGTTTTGTATTTGTTTTTAAACAATTTTTCACGTATTTATTATTAAAATGGCAGATAAAGATTTTGTTAGGGCTCAGAGTGATAATTTACCCAACATTGATGCATTTATGCTCATGGAATATATGAAAAATAATTAATGCTACAGTGCTGAAGAAATACGTGGTGTCAAAGCAGACCTGTAAGTAATTTTTATTTTATATTCTATAACTTTATGTAAACAAACGCTGCAACTCTGTAAAATGTAAATATTTATGTAATTTAGATGTCAGAATTTTACTACATTGTTTACATGAAGTTACAAAACGTTAGAGGCATAATTGAAATACTGCAATATAAGTAATATATTTTAATATAAAATTTAATTTAATTGTGTTTATAGAATTAAACTTTATTTTAATTAAAATCACTATAACTTTACATAACCTATAAAAGTTATACAAACAAATAAGTTCACAACAGACTATGTACGCTGGGTAAGCTATTAGTGTCATGCGTCAGTTAGAAGCGGTATGACGTCACACGTCGTTTTCGCGCGCTACATACATTTATGATTTTTTTAAGCCATCATATTAAAAAAAAAAAAAAACTGTTTTTTATGTATGCAACAAGAGGAATATAATAAAAAATCATGCTTATCCCCTATTGCTCAGACATTTATTTTATACATAGACAGGAAGAATAACTTTAAGTTTAGGCATTAATTTGGACGATTATTTGTAAAAAAAAGTTTTCGGTAAATTTTCTGCGCCACTGACCAGTAATTTTTTCGTTCGGAAACAGCGCGCATCGCCCGAAGCGCTCTTCGGGATGTAGTTTTCCAAATTGAGACAAATAAATATTCTGAAAATCTCGCTAAGCTTAAAAATAATTTTGAAATAAAATTTGCTAATTTTCGTAAAATTCAGTAATTGCTTCATTCATCTTAAATCCATTTGTTGATACTAATATCAATATATAACACATTGCAAATATGATAAATAAAAATGCTACTGGTTTAAAAATACAAGTAATAAATTTTCCAACTAATTTACAACTAAACAACTTTACAACTAAAAACAAGAATATCACTAACAGATTTTAGGACACTCGTAGATGAGAAAACATATCCACTCTTAAAAGAAACTTTTCAAATATTAAATTCCTGCTTTGGATCAACTTACCTTTGCGAAAGTGATCTTTCAACAACGAACTTGTTAAAATCAAAGTTCAGATCCAGGATAACTAATAAACATCTGAATGACTGCATGAATTTAGCTATAATATGTCTCTTTTTGTAATACGTAACTTAGAGGGAAACTTTATTTTTTATGTTGCATATTTATAATGTCATCTTGGAGCAACTGGAGCAAAGAAAGATTGAATCCAAATGGGAAGTAAAAAGAAGAAAAAACTTGAATATAACGGCTACTCAACAAGGGGAGTATCTTTTAGTAGGGGAGTATCCTTTTTATCTATAAAAAGGTTGGGAGGACAAGATGTGACACTGGAAATAAGAGATAGGATGAGGGATATCCAAGGGCAAGAAAAAAGCGAGAGCCTAACAAATTCCAGATATAACGGCAAATATGTAAAGACTTGGACGACACAGATACCAGAGTACCTAAAAACAAAAATGAACGGAGATAAGAAGAAAATAATAGCGAGATTTAGGTGCG
Source organism: Liopterus haemorrhoidalis (assembly GCA_963971575.1). Lineage (NCBI taxonomy): Eukaryota > Metazoa > Arthropoda > Insecta > Coleoptera > Dytiscidae > Liopterus > Liopterus haemorrhoidalis. The sequence continues at coordinate 43,518,800 of OZ020618.1, read as the reverse complement.
GAGATGAGGAAAGGGAAAACGAATACTGGAGAAAGGATGAACAAAGAATGTGCAGGTTGTGTGGAGAGGAAAGAGAAACCATAGAGCACATACTGAAGAATTGCGGAGAAATTAAATATAAAGAAGAGACAAGAAAAGATGTGCTGTGTGATTCAGGCCAAGGATGGACATGGATGGAAGAGGTCTTGAAGAAAAGAAGGAATTTGAAGCGAAGATACCCTAGTTAGCAATAATTATAGTTTTTTATGTGAAATATAAGTTAATAATGCAAATATGTAGATTTAAACCGAAAGGTACATAAATAAAGTATTATCTATCTATAATGTCATCTTAGGGTGGTAATTCTGAAATGGCACCTTTTAAAATATTTGACTTGTCAGTTACAATTTTGACATGCCAATTTGGTATCTGACATAAATAGTTTTTGAATGAATATAACGTTAATATAATGAAAATTAATCAAAAATTCAAAAGCTACATTTACAAGTTCTCATTGTTCCATGAAAGTCTATTTACACCAAAACAGTCAAAGTAACCAGATCTAGTTACATATTACAAAATGAGACTAATAATACAGTCTATTCCAAACGATTAAGCGGAACTAACCGGAATTTTCATTTTTGTAAGTTGTCATCAGCTATTTTTTTATGTACTGAAGTTGGTTTTTCCTGCACAAAATGATCAAAATCTTCAATCAATCCATAAAAGTAACCAAAATAACCAGATCTAGTGTGTTCTTACAAAAGTGAACAGCTTATATATATATGAAATTTTATTTCTGAATAAATACCAAAATTTATTGGTTGATAATACTTTTTCACAGATGTAAATTGTAATTAAGTGAACATTACAATTTTGCTGTACGGCTAGAAAATAAAACAACTTTCAAAAATATTATGTGTGCAATAAACCCATTGAGAAAATAATCATCTGTTGCTTTTCAATTTAGTTACATTTTTATTTTTCAAATACTAGTTGATCTATGCAACGAGTTTTGACATATTTATACTTTTCATACTTTGTTAAAATGTAGTTCTAAAGTGTTTGAGAATCAAACATGTAATATTAAACAATACGTGATAACTGATTATGGCTTTCTTTACTATCAATTGAAAGCTATTAGTTTTTTATATACCACTTTACGGCTTATTGAGTGAATTTTATTGGTTCTGCTTTATTGCCTTTTTCCTTATACTTTATTAAATCGACAGTTTTATCATATCTTTTATGTACCATCTTAATTGGCAATGTGTGGAAAAATGCCCCTTTTTCAAAGCCTCCATTCTTTATTGATCCTGAACTTTAATGAGGTTCTTTTCAGTTCGGACGTGAGGACAGAAATGTAAAAAATTAAAGTAAAAATTTTTTTTTAGCTTTCAAATACCCTACCGCTTATAAGTATTTACCTACCCATTTTTTTCTTAGTTTTCTGGATTTTTAGGCTAATACATACAAGAATAGTATGAACGAACCGGCTTTCTAAGCCGGTTCAGTATATTGACAGAAGTGAGTCAAATTTTAATGAACCAGCTCTTCGCTCACTGCTTAGATTCAGGGATTTGACTGGACGTTTGCCAGATTGTACGCTGTGACCAAAGTGATTTGGACCGTTGTCATATTGAAGTACGTAAGTTTAGACACAAATAACTCATTGTTAAAATAAAATTTTGGCATTAGTTACCCATCTTAGGGATTTATAAACTCCTACAAATGTTTTTTTTTTTTTTTTGTGCAATAAAATTTTAATTTACGTTTTGCGCCATTATTTAAAGAAAGGCGCAGTACTGGAATATAACTGGTGTTTTGGATGTAGCTACAAACATTAGAAATTACGCTATAAGGCGTCATCAGAAAACTGGCCTCTACATTAAAAAACATTATTCAAATCATCCACAACACCAGCAAGCGCTCGAAACGATTTCTTTAACTTTTCTCGCACGTCGTCTCGAAGAAGATCGAAACTTGGCAATTTCATCACGAACTGTCCAAACACGGATGAGGAAACAAGGGAATCTATCCAAAAGACCTGTAACTTACCATTTTTTTCTCACAAATGATCGAGTTGATTGTGTGTCGCTTGTGAGCCTTTGAACTGACTAGACGTAATCAATAGCAGAATATTGTGTAGAAATGAGTAGTGGTTGAGTTAAATATCTCCAGATGGGCGAGGCCGAGTGATTTGAAGGCCTAGTAACCTAGGTTTTTTATATGAAAATAAGAGAGCAGAGTCATCTACAGACCAGTGTTTCAACAATACACTTAAGTAATTTCTTGTAAATAAAATAAAGTTATCGATTAATAATAAATTAATCGATTAATTATTAATTAATCGTAACCAAAAATATCTTATGGTTAATCGATTAACTGAAACAAAATAATCGATTATTTTAGATCTCCAGCGATATTTTAGCCTAAAATTTAAACTCCCAGATAATATGTTTATCTACAATGCGGAAATGGTGGCCTTAAAGTTGAGATTAGAATACTTAAAGAATCACTTTCATAATGAATTTGTAATTTTTTCTGATTGTAAAAGTGTCGTCCAGAAATTGAGTTACCCTGGATTTGAGAAAAAGAATTATTCACTAATTTATGATATTATAAAAGGTCTAAACGATCTCACGATCAGCGGTAAAATTATTAAGATATACTGGATTAAAGGCCACTCAGATTTTGAGTTCAACATCGAAGTCGATCTTCTAGCCAAAGAAGCAGCTGTAAATGGCTCCCTCTTAAATATTCCTCTAAACAGTAATGAGATTATGTCAATCTTTAAATCTTCCATATACATCCAATGGCAACAAGAATACGTAGAATGTCTACAGTTCAAAGGATCATACTATGGTCAAATGCAACCTCTTCTTCCTAGAAAACGTTGGTTTTCTTCTCAACAAATCAGATCTTTTATATCCACTTTTATCTGGCTTAGATTTAATCACACCTTCTCTACATAAGATGATATGATAGAATTAGTGCATAGAATTAATATGGTTTCGTCTCCTTTCTGTCCGTGTGATCATTTGTCTGTCAGTGATTCGAACCATATATTGTTCGAATGCCCAATTCAGTTTCGCAATCGACACATATTCATATAAAATTTAGTTTTCAAAAAAATATCCTTACCTACCAATATTCAGGCACTTCTTGCTACTAACTCTCTAGATATTTATTAATTTTTTTTTTTTTTTTATTTAGAAGAAAATAAGGCACATCAACTGCTAAGGTCATTAGTGCCTAGGTACATTTGTTTACATTTTAACATCAATTTGGAAAAAAAGAACATGGTATAAATACATAAATAACAGTCTTATGATGCACTATGTAACACTTATATTTCACTGAACAGTTTAGAATCTTTTAGAAATTCAATAAGATTTCTCAATTGTGCCATATTGTTTCCTAGGGCTACTTTTGGGTCGTCACTTATATTATGTTTCTGCCTGTGTAGGGAGAATTTCCAACATCGAAACAAGTGGTCGATGGTGACAGGGGTGTCACATATATCACAGAGGGGTTGTTCTCGTCGCTCAAAAAGATGTTGGTGTGAAAAGTTTGTGTGACCGATTCGCAACCTTGTGATGGCCACTTGTTCGTTACGGCTGAAGGGAGTGGTCCATTGCTTGGTGTCGGGTTTAATTGTTCTCAACTTATTGTTGCTGGTATTGTCCCATTCTAGATTCCAGTCCTTTTTTATAAATTGTTTGATATGAGATTTTATATCTTCTGGCGGTATTGGGAGAGTAATTGGTAGTAGGTTTGTGGCATCTTTGGCTGCTTTATCTGCCTGATCGTTCCCTGACAGTCCTATGTGCGATGGAATCCATACTATTGAAACGGCTTTTCCTGATGAGATGGCCTGGTGAAAATTTTGTTGCGTAGTCTGGTGGATGGCAGATGTTGGGAACATATCCTGAAGTGCTTGGACTGAGCTGAGGGAATCTGTGAAGATGACATATTTTCTTGGTGTTAGCTCTAATTTTATCATTTCTGATGCTTTTAAGATGCTGTATGCTTCAGCGGTGTAGTTACTTGCTGGGTCGGGGAGGTGGAATTTTTCAGTGGTTTCCTCGCAGATGTAAGCAGATCCGGTTTTGTTGTTCCAGTGTGAGCCATCTGTATATATTTTCTTGTACCCAGGGTATTTGTCCCCAAGTTATAAGCATTTTTGCTTGAATAATTGTACAGGGGTGTCGAACTTCTTGAAACGACTGAGTTGAAGGTTGTATGCAGGTTGTTGTATAGTCCAAGGAGCAACTGTGTGGTGTGACTTGTTGCTTATATTGGGAATGGTGAAATTCCAGTTTTTATTAAATTATTTATAACTATATTAAAGCAGAAAATATCAAATTATAAATGTAATTTTAAAACCTGTAATGTATTTATTTATATCTGGCTAATAACCAAAGCTGCTAAAGCCAACAAATAAAAGAAAAAAAATAATAATCGATTATTTCAATCATTCGATTAATTGTTGCCATCTTTAAAATGGGCTCAAAGATTAAAAATTGACTCAAAGTAAAAACTGTCAGGGTTCTGCAAATTTGTATTAAGATGAAAATGATTCCGGGATTGAAATAAGTTGGGAACCGCTGCCCACTTCTATTATAGTTATCTCAAAATTGTTAATGTGGATATAATTATTTTCTTCTTACCCCCTAATAACCATAAAGGGATGACAGTTTGGCCCTAAGCACTTCGCGAGTTTTTATAACCATTAAAAAATGGCAGTGCGCTTTTCTTAGTATAATTAATTTAAACGAATGATTAATGGCATTAAAAATTCTGCGAAATTGTTCTTGCTAGAAAATTAACCTCACGTTAAATTGCCATAAAATGGGATTACAGAAGCAAGTAAAAAACTTTCTTAAAGAAGATTATGTTAACAAGTGTGTGGTTTTTAAAGTTATAGCGATATAATGGAAGAGGGGAAAGATTAAAAAAAAGTTTAAAGTTTTAAATCGATGTTCAACGGTGCATAAAAAAGATTACGAACAGATTATATTACTTCAGTTATAGGATGTCTTTAATAAAATATTTTATATAATTACTGGATAAATGAAATAAAAAATTTTCATAACTTGAATATTGTCACGGGATGGATTCAAGAACGGACATCTTTACTACAAAATTTATTATATTATAATAATTTTACAACACAATACAATTAACTGTCAGAATGGCTGCTGGTGTTGACTGTTAGTAGCTGATGTAAGTCCCGTTCTTGCCCCGGCTTCTCCAGGATCGGTCGAACCACCCCATGTATCCGCACGAGGCGGACACGTGGAGAAGCCCTGTAGACGGCACTCACATCTCGGGTTGGTGACTTGAACAGCTGGGCTGGTCCTCGGGTAGTGTGCTCACAAAAATGATCGAATGAATAACTAACTACTTCAATGACTGGCTCAATGAATCACTGACTCTCAATGAATAACTGACCAACGAGTCTATTCTCTAGGACCATTTTATAACTGTTAAACAGGACACTATGACGTGACACTAGGTGTTCTACGTCAACGTTCAACGGCGTCAAAAGTTGGAAGTTGACGAACATTCAGTATCAACGGCGTTGGAACGCCGCTAGGACGTTACACATTCTGTGCACTTGCGTACGACAGCTTGATTTTAACTTTCCTCTGACAGATAGCGCCGTCCAAACGCCGTTAACGCGCTGTAGAACTCGTTGCATTCTGTTCCCCACTTAAGTGTCATCAAAAATATGATTCACAGAGCTCGTATTTATAACGGCCATATAGCTCACATCGTTTAAATTAATGCCAAGAGTTAGATAAACGATCCATAAAAAAACAATTAATTAAAAGTTCTTTATATAGCTATTGGTTATTAGGTTATTAATAGAGTGCGGCCAGTATAGCATTTAATACGTTTTAATCCTATTTAATTGGAAAAACCCCATTATTCTATCTAATTTAATAGGATTGAAACCTATTAACTACTAGTTTGGTCACTCTCTTGTTATTAAAAGACAAAATCGGTCAAAATTATACTGTATTAAAATAGATATCTTATAGTTATTTTACCTTTAAACATGTTTAGAGTTTTAACGAATCTGCGTCGTGGATACATTACTTTTTTAATCATCTTATGTAGGTCATCCTTGTGACCAAGTCAAGTATTCAGCTACAGATAAAGTTTCCTTGAAACATTTACGTCGCTTGCAGTTCTGTATAAATATCATCAGGATACAGGCTCATTCTTTCACTAACAACCCCCATTGAAATCACTTGCAGCATAATTCAGAATAATTTAGAACATATTTATAGAACACATTTATGAAATTTATTGTAGAATTATAATATACTTGAAACAGTAATATTCACAAGAATTTTATGATGTAACGAGTCCAGAGGGAGGACAGATAAGTTCTCTACTGTTGAGTAATAATGTAAAGAAAACTTGCTAGCAAACAAAGCATATATAACATATTATAACCCTGATGGATGACTGATACGTAAAATGCTTAAAGAATTACTATAAATAATAAGTTTTGGGGATGTTGTGGCTTTTCTGGATCGTAAAAGGAATCGATATCATTACAATAAATTTAAATTATTTACTTACTAGTTGATTATCGATTTAATCGTCACTCTAATGCACGGTCTACACGTCTTACGTTTTACATGATAATACTTAATATGCAAAATATATCGTGTGGACAGGAAAATGGACATTTTACTACAACAACAACAACAACAACGACAACGACAACGACAACGACAACAACAACGAGAAGGACAACGACAACATAGAATAGAATAAAATAGAACTTTATTTTATAGAATTAATTTACCAAGTCATCTCATAGTTCTGTCATACTTCTGCACTCTTTTCCATTTTCGCATTCATAGGAAAAATGCCACATTGTCTCATCTTTTTCTTCGCATATTCTGAATTTTTTTCCTCAACTCTTTTCCATATTTTATTTTCTGTGCTTTCATTCCCACATCTAAATCTGGCAATTATTCTGATTCTTTCTGCTTTGGAGTGCAGTAAATATCTTGGCTTATCAAGAGTGACAATGTGATGGTACATTGGGAAGTAAGTAGAGTTTCTTATTCTGTCATGCTGTACTTGACTCTGTACATCTCTATCTCTATTTTCTATTTCGCTGATCACATTTTCATCTCTTTCTCGCATCATCTCTATGTAGATCGTGGAATACCCTTGTCTTACATAATATTTTCTTCTATTTATCTGCCACCTGGACTTGTTTTGTAAATTCCTTTCTCTCCGTCTCATTTCCCGCCAACATTCTCTTAAAACTGTGTCTTCCTGAATTTTTCTTAACCGCTCTTCATATCTCATGCTATCTTGCCATTCTCTATTCTCATCTTGTCCCTTTTTGTTTCTTCCAAGAGTATATATGTTGGTGTGTTTCTGTCTACTCCTAAAATCCATCTCAGATATTTTTGTTGTAGTCTTTCCATTTTATGTTGCTCCGTCCAACCCCAGATTTCCGCACCGTACATCATAATGGGTTTTACCATTCTGTCGAACATAGTGAGTTTGGTAGGGAATCTGTTTTTAAACCATTTTTTACCTACTCCCCACACCTGGGTCATGGCTGCCTTGGGTTTCTTTACAACATAATTCATATGCTCATTCTCATTGTTCAATTGCTGGAAAGTATAACCTAAGTATTTATAATTTTTTACTCTTTCTATTTCTTTATCCTGCCATTTCCATGTTTCTTCTTTTACTCTTCCGCCGCCTTTTTTAAAAATCATAATCTTTGACTTTTCGGTATTTAAACTCAGTTTCATTGTTCTCCATTCGCGAGTTGATATCTGAATTCATTAAGTTATACCAAAGTTATCCTTTCCTTTAGCAAGTTATATCAAAAGCCTATAGTGATCAGTAAATGAAAAGAAGGAGATGATCTCTTAAAAAATCAATTTTTTTTGTACAAAAATCAAACCATCTTGTAAACCAACTTGAACGACGAACACGTTTATTTTATTTATTTGTTTCAATTGTGCAAAACACAATGAACAAATTGATGTAGTGATTCTTCCATGATTTCATGGAATGAAGTGGATCGTATAACTCTTTTCGTACAAACATCTTTAACAACCATTGTCTGATATCAGGCGCTAACTACAAAACGAGCAAATTTTAATTATGGTTAGTGTGAACACGGGTTTTAGGTTAGTTTTACCTTAACCATCTTAACTAATAAAGTAAAATGTACAAGAAGACTCAGCATGTAGACCGCACTTCACACTGAAATTAGCCCATCTGTTGTGAGTTACTCAGAGATCAATATGAGCAGTAATGCTTGGAATAGTAATGAAATGGTTAGTAGAAAATAATAGGAACAGGATATCGGATAATACCCTTGCTTTGTATATTTTGTAATTTAAATCAGTATCTGTTCATCTAGATCATATGTTCTTAATTATGTATAATTCAACATATATCCTTAATAATCACACAGCAAAATTTATAAAACTACTTTAAACTGCTTCTTTTATCGTCTTTTTATCGCGTGTTAGTAAATTAATTTATAGGTAAACATTTCACACCCTTAAATTATTCAAAAACTAAAATTTGTTTGTGTGTTAAATTATTAAATTAATTCGTTAACACAATATCTAAAAGAATCAATATTAATAAAGTCATTAAATAATTAATTTCCGCTGAATCCCATTTACTAATTATTTTCAATTTTTATTATTTTGTGAAACAAGATACAGCAACCATTAATAAAGTCAATAAATTTCTTGGAGTATCATGGACAGAACACATGCCCAACAAAGATATCCATATCCAGGAAAGAGTTGAAAGAATAATGAATATTTTTTACGGTGAAGAGGCGAAATAGAGAGAGGAGTTCGAATAACTGGGTCATATATGTGAATAATGATAAACAACGACAAGTAAATGTCCGAAATCAACTTCGAATGGAACCTGGTCAATTTCGTACATCTTAGTTGTAAAATCTATACTAATGTTTTTCTACTACAATAGTTCAAAAGATTTTCTTTAGAGTTGGGTCGTTCATGAACGAACCGGTTCACTGAGCCGGCCCAGTACACTGACCGAAGTGACACGCTCACTGCATAGTTTTAAGTTTCAAGGATACGATTTATCGGGCGATTGTGAGCAGTGACCGGAGTGATCCGGATCTGGATCGAAGTCATGTTGAACTTCGCGAGAACTCGGCTTGTAATGTATTATCATAAAGTGTATTTTGTCATCAATTTGTATGGCAGTCTATTTGAAACTAATAGGCTTAAGTCTGTTCTACATTATACTTTATTCGCCAATTTTCTAAACTTTTTTCTTTGAACTAGAATTTGTCAAAGTTTTAATACAATTTATTTTTCAAATTTTTGGTAGAGAATGTAATTCTTACACGTGTTTCAGTTCATTTAAAGTACCAACATAAATATATAATTCATATCTAGTCAAGTGTTTATAACCTAGCTATTAGGTTTGTAAAATTACTGATTTACGTACAAAACACAATTTATATATTCGCCTATTCAAACCAATGATCAACAAAACACGATTAAACACGTGGTAATACAAAATATTTACAAGCGTAATTTTAATGTTGGTACTGTTGTTAAAGGTGTCTATGCACGGAGCTCTAACTTGAAAATATTTTCAAGAAAAATTTCTCCAAATCTAGTTTTGAATAAAGTTGACCTTGACTTCATAAAGTGTTCTACACTCTACGATTTCACTGATTTATTTCTAGTACAAGATCTAGTCAAAGAAATAAGTATGAAAATTTGACGAGAATTGTATAATGTAGAACACGCTTAAATCTGTACTTTCTTACAACCATACTATATAAAAATATTAAAAATATTTCCCAAATCCCAGATGTCCGATTTTTAAGGGCAATAAACATCGCCATAAACTTAACACATCTGGTTTAAAATACAGTAGTTACATAAAGTGAATTGTTTGTTTACTATTAACCCAGCAATCATATTAGATAATTCACTTCTATAGATTTTTATTTATTTAACTTGTTCCTATAATGTAAGACAACAACCATATTGAACGAACGACCGACAACTGATCGAAGTGTGTCTCGCGAACATGTTTACAGGTTATATAATGCAAGAGCCGGCTCCGCTGAGCGACGTTCTACCTACATATTGTAAACCAACAACCGTATTAAACGAACGACCGACAACTGACCGAACTGTGTCTCAGGAACATGTTCACTTAGCCTGAGTCGGATCAATGAGCCAGCTCAGCAAACTGAACGACCTCCACTGATCCAGTTCCGCAAACTGAGCCGAAATTCCCATCTCTAATTTTCTTTACTCAGATGAACCAGTGACAGTCTCAGCCACAACAATATCTAGACCGGCATCAGCTAGAGCAGCAGCAGCAATATTATCAACAGCAACCACAACTTCCAGAGATGCCAAGCAAGGGCATCGGGAGTGATCCAGGTAAAATTATAATTCCGAGCCCAAGCCTCAAAAAAGTAATAATTTTTCCCCAGCTCCCGATTAGAGATAAAGAAGTTTGCGTATATAGAAATTATTTTTAATTTTTTCTGTAATATATAAGATGTATTTACGTGACATGCCAAATTTTCATACGGATGTTGCCGACAGAAACGTCAGAAAAGAATTCTAACGAAAAGATAACTGAGGACAACTAAATACTTAAACAAAGTGTGCAGCCAAATTGGGTTTGGGGCCCAGACCTATTAACACCATTTTATCAATTATTATTACATATTATAATTACAGGCAAAGAAATTTTGCAACAAAATCACAAATTTCAAAATTGGATAGTGATTTGTAACAAAATAATACAGCCCTGTGGGGGCATTTCTAGAATCGGTCGAAACGTCAAGGTTGGCTAAATGATTTTAAGTAATTTCATTGTACTTCATGGTACTTACTTTGAAAGGCCCTCCACATAGTGGGTTCCAAGACTTAAGGGAGAGGAATAAGGGTGTTTGAATTAAAGTCAGCATTTTTACTTAATTTACGTTTAATGTTTAGTTAGAATCGAAGGTTATTAATTACATTAGAACTTACAATTTAATGCTGGCTGTAAAATCCCATGAGACACTCAAGCACAAAAACCTCACAATCACTGTTCTCACCTCACAACACTCACGGTGTTTAACCCGTTAACGAGGTTCGTTTATTTACTTAAACTGTCCTCAACACTTCCAGATTACTTCTGGTTTACCCACTACACGCTACCGGATTTCTCTACCAAAAATGCTTGGGAGATTCATCCGTACACGGTGACGGTTTACTCATGACTCTTTTTGTCTCTCAAAAGATTTTTCCAGCTCTTTTCTTAAACTAATAATCTAATCTCTGACCCCATTTTTGTCGTTGTAAAAATAATCAGCTCTCCACATTAACAACAAAACCCTTTTATAAACTTATCTTGAAGACATATATTTCTATGACCAATAATTTATAAACCCAGATAATTAATTTTGACTCTAATTACTACGAAGTCCATATCACTGAAAATATATGGTCACCTATCACCATCTATCTAAACATTTGACCATGTTATTTGATATAAGCAATAACGTTCTTTCAAACAAATCATATAATATACGACGGTAATTCTACTCGTATCTTTCGACACTTAACTAGAAAAATATATGATAGCTCAACTAATCTTTGAGGATCTTTATGTTAAAATAGATTAGTTTTTATATTTGAATAATTTGAATATTTTTTAACTAATTAAATAATTTTATTTTAAATGATAATGAAATTTTATTTCTGAAATTACCGCTCCCACAGCCCCACTATTTTGTACCGGCTTCGCCCTGCCGCAGGAAAAAAAAGTTATGTCCGTGACAAACTAAAACAGATCATTACTACCTACTACAAAAAATATACAACTTTAAATATTAATTGAAAAACGTACTATTATTGGAAAAACTAATTGTATTTATTCTGTTGTATAAACAATAAATAAATTAGTTCTTCAACAAGTCAACAACATATTACATCCAAATACAAATTCAATAAAAGCACTAACACTGCCATTTCACTTAAAAATCATGCAGCCATAACATAACAATCTCGATAAACTATTTTGCTACTAAATTTTGTGATACCATGCATGTACTATTAAAATTGTTTAGTTTAACATGCATGAGTATTTGAACATAGTGCATAAACTGTTGTGCCATATAGTATGATTAGTCGTGCTCCCATTAGCGTTTTCCATAGACTAAACACTTTGACATATATTATTCGAGAACCTAAATCATAGCTAACGCCACCGAAATTTACCAGTTCAGTTAAACATTTCACACTGTAGGTACTTTTTAATTACTAGAACACAAATATATTTCACAGATATGCGCTCAAACTTAAGAAAAACTTAAAGTTTTTAAAATAATATATCACGCTGAAATTTTGATTCTGTCACAGTGTTTTTAACCGGTGTTTCGCGGAACACTGGCGCATTGCGAACACACGACAATCAATTTCTTATAACATATTTATTTAACTAAAGAAGTTAATTACACGTTAAACATATTGTCACGGGGTGGATTCAAGAACGGACATCTTTTCTACAAAATTTATTATATAATAATAATTTTACATCACAATACAAATAACTGTCAGAATGGCTATTGGTGTTGTCTGTTAGTAGCTGATGTAAGTCCCGTTCTTGCCCAGGCTTCTGCAGGATCGGTCGAACCACCCCATGTATCCGCACGAGGCGGACACGTGGAGAAGCCCTGTAGACGGCACTCAAATCTCGGGTTGGTAACTTGAACAGCTGGGCTGGTCCTTGGGTAGCGTGCTCACAAAAATGAACGAATGAATAACTAACTACTTCAATGACTGACTCAATGAATCACTGACTCTCAATGAATAACTAACTACTTCAATGACTGGCTCAATGAATCACTGACTAACGACTCTATTCCCTAAGACCATTTTATAACTGTTAACCAGGACACTATGACGTCAGGTCCTACCTCAATTGTTTTGGAAACATTATTCATTTGTGTAATTGTTGGCAGCAATTAAAGACCATAGTCGGCACAATTGAATAATGTTTATTAACACATTAGAGAGTAGTTCAAAACTTACGTTGACACACACGCAACACTCTGCACATTCTTTAATTCCCAAAACCGCAAGTCAGCAACCGCGACCTACACGGCCTAAAGGCCGCTCAAGGAATTAAGACATTAGCATACAATTATATCATAATTGTGACAATATCAGCACCTCAGACGTAAACTGTATCAAGTCACATTTTTATCAGAAATGACATTTTAGGGCCAAGTGACTTAATACTTTGTGGTCTGTCAAGTGGAATATAATTTGGAGCTGAAGCTCTAGCCAGTTTCGATATTCGTTGTTTTAAAATTGTATTAAGTCGTTCAACGCATGAGGGTAAACAATCTTAAATCGTCTTTTCTGACCTATTTATCATTGGCGACTTAATACAATTTACCTCTGATGTGCTGATATATAACATGCATACAATAGACTTTAAAAATGATAGGAACGACACATTTTCTCTTACAAAAATTATACACTCTTTCTTAAACTTATTTAAATTACCATCTTATTTTATTTTTATCATTTAACTTATTCATTAAATGCAGTCCTTTCAATAATAAACTGTTATGTACTTTACTTTTTTTGTTTTTTCGCCGTTCTTTATTTTAAATACCATGTGTTCAAAACGAAATTACATAAGGGTTGGCTGTGGAAAAATAATATAATGTGTACTGCAAGCTTTAACTGTCAATTAATTAACTGTCATCATTGTTGTTGTCATAAGTTTCTATTGAAAATTCAATTAAGCTACAATTATAATGGTTATTACAATAGAACACAAAAAATTTATGATTGAATCATATTTTCGAAATGGTGTTCGAGTGAACGGCGAATGTATTTAGAGTACGGTGTCATGTTTAGAGGAATTTCGGCCACAATTTCCAGATATTGCTTTCCTTGAAGGAGATTTTTACAGCGCACTTAGAAGATGTGTTGATTTATTCCAAGATACAGGGAGCATTACTCATAGAGATAGAACTGGAAGGCCAAGAGTTGGCATTCAAAATATAGTTTATGATGTTCGTCAACGTATGAACGAGCAACCCACTACATCACTACGTACACTGTCGCAAGAGACTGGTTTATCATTAGGAACTTGCCATACTATTGTCAAAAAAGATTTAAAGCTATTCCCATACAAAACTCTTGCTTTACATGAGTTGCTGCCAGCAGATCACAATAGGCGAATTGTGTATTGCCACTAGTTCCAGTAAAATTTAATTAATAATGATGATTTGTTAAATTAAACGTTTTTTTTTTTCTGACGAGGCCTGGTTCACCCTTTCGGGGTATATTAATTCACAAAATATAAGGTTATGTAGTGCTCAAAATCCTCATACTTTTCCTGAAACCCCCTTCACCCGTTAAAAGTTGATGTTTGGATTGCTGTGTCTCGAAGACGTATTATCGGACCCATTATTTTTCCACGAAACTGTTACTGCTCAGAGATACCGGAATATTGTAAGTAAATTTATTAATCAGCTTCATGAGGATGAGCTCCAGCAAGGCTACTTCCAACAGGATGGCGCGACTGTCCATACCGCTTAAGAGACCATCAATTACCTTCGTGAATTTTTTGACGATCGATTAATTAGTTTACGTTCAAATCCAGAATTTCCACTTAGATTACCAGACTTGACTATTTTAGATTACTTTATATTCCCTTATCTGAAAAATAATGTATACAAGACTCCTATTGACAATATCGAGGAACTGCAAAATAGAATTACCGAACAGTGTGCCAATATAACTCCTCAAATTCTTATAAATGCTTTTCATAGTGTGAAAGGACGAGTAAATTTATGTCTGCAGGAAAACGGTGGTCATTTTGAACAGCTTCTTTAGTTTTTTATGTTTATTTTTCTGTACATGTGAAATCAAAAAATATATATTGTATATAATGTATAAATTTGTATTTAGCTGGTTAATATGGTTGTATAGACTTATGGCCAGTAAAACAATATAATTAAAAAAAATAAATAAAAAATAATTTCCAATTTTAATGATTACAAAGGCTGTGCCTAAACGTTAGTCAATTGTTATATAAAGCTTGCAAAAATTATACACCCTTTCATAAACTTATTTAAATTAACCTCTTATTTTATTTTTATCATTTAACTTATTCAATAAATGCAGTCCTTACAAAAATAAACTGTTATGAACTTCACTTTTTTTTTGTTTTTCCGCCGTTCATTTTTTTAAATATACTTTACATCTAGCCAGTTTTGAGCTTTTAACATCTGTTCAATATTTGTTCTCCTATTAACTTTTAAAATAATTCTCATAGCTCTATTTTGTTGGATCTCTAATTTCTGGAGACGAAAAGTTTTATTTTTTTTTAAGCATAAAGTTTAAGTTTGACACTAAATACATATCAAAGACACTTCTCTGTTTTCTAATATTATATATTTAGTTTTACTTATCTTGACTTTAAATCTATTATTTTTAAACCATATTTTTAAATTGTTTAAATCGGATCTTATTTTATTTAAACCATTGTAAATATTGTCTATTGCTTTATAAATTAATGTAAAGAGGTAAAGAGCTTAAAATTGGAAAATCATGGAACCTTAAATATATTATTAATGTACAAGATAAAAAGTAATGCCCCCAAGATTGTACCCTGTGGTATCCCAATGTTTACATCAATAGTAGATGAACCTTTATTATTTTTCAGATTACGTTAGTATCTTTTATGCTATTTATTAAATTTATTATTTCTTTGCGTCATAATTTAAAAAAATATTATAGCATGACGAGTTCAATCGCTTGTACTCTTCACAGAGTACCCTTCATACTTTATTTATTATTAGTAATTTTTTAATTTATGACACAAAAGGATTATTAAGAGCTCCTTTGATTTCCAAAAGGTTGAGAAACTGTTCTATAAATTGTGGGTGTCGGCAAGAAAGTGCCAAGCCACATTTTGACTCTTTTGAGAACAATTTGAAAATTTGGTTGAATCATTAAATCACATTAAATAAAATGAAGTTTGTTTACTAATTTACCATTAATTGTTTCATACATATATTCTAAATAGCAATATGTTATTACTTTTAAAATATTACTGTCAAAAAATTCATGATATGAAGCCATATTCATGTTCACAGCACACCGTTCACAGCAAGTTAGAAATTAATATGTTACAAATAGTACGACATCTGTGTTTTTTAAATCCAACTAATGGTTTCGTAAAATGTTTTATATGTATTATCGTTCTTATAATTCTGTTGTCTTAGATTTTTACTATCTAAACCTAACCTAATTACCTAAATTGATCGTATTTACTGTCCGTATTTGTAATTTTGAGCAAGATTTGTTAATGATGACATTATGTTCGATACCTATGGTGTCACTGATAGAATGCGATAGCCAATGTGTTTATATGTCTGTCTCATTAAAACATCTCACTAGCTATAAGTTTAGAAAATTATCCACAATTCACAACGAACAAGGTATTGAATTTAGTGGCCTGAATGGTTTCACGTCTTACCATTTGACAAATTCTAGTGACAGTAAACAGTCTATAAGCTATTGATTTAGGAGCTCTGAATGCGGGTAAACGCTGAATAATAAAACAAACGATTTGATTTAAAAAATGTGTTTATATATTTTTCAATACGTTCTGATAATTGCAAAAAAACATTTTCACTACAATATAATGAAAACTAACTTAAAATAACTACTATTTTTTGTATAGGAATCACTCCAGCGTAACAGACAGGACTTGAATCTAATCAAGTGCCTCCTGCTTGGCCCTGGGGAAGTGACTCCTTATAATACCACCTTAAAAAGTTTGGTAAATTACAAGACGATACATGTCGTCTGTGTCATGTCGACTCGTCAAAGAAAATACATCTTGAACAAACAAATTTGTTAACTGGGAATATTTGTCGTTTAGTTCCCAGGAAAAATAAAAAATTTTTTCATGAACATGGAAACTGTTTTCAAGTCTACGAAATAATACATGTAATTTAAATTCGATCGATCAAAATAAAAGTACAGCTGTTAAAGATGAAGTATATACTGCGTTACAGGTTTTAACGACCACCAAAGTTGAGAACTCCGGAAGCAAAACAACAAGCAAGTTTAGGAAACATGCTGCAAGTACTTTTCTCCCCAGAGATGCTGTTGTATACAACTTTACAGTGAGCCGAAAAGCAAATGGGCCTGGCATTTATACAGTAGCGCAGAAAGTAAAATGTTAACTCTAAGTTATATAATGCTTCTAGTATATTATAAAAATACCATTCAAAGTCCATCTACTTAGTAGTAATGAACTGGCCTCTGGCGGCAGTATCTCTTACTCAGTGGTACTAAAACTTCGTCGCGGGCGAATTTGAAAATTAAGTACAATTCGCGGGTACACAATAGTCACGTCTTATCTCATTTAGGTTCAATTTCAAAAGCAACACCTAAGGGAAAATATGTTGAATAAAAACAACTAAAACCAATTCTCATTTAGGTTTCTGAGTCCCGACAATTTTTAAATTCCCGTGAATCGAGATTTGCTTTGAAACGAGTCCCGAGAATTACTGGAACATTTTAAATACAATTTATAAAATATTTTAATTAACCAAAATAATTCAATATTAAATTGAAATGGATCTATTATACGCGAAAGTTGCATATTACCTGAAAACTGTAAAACTGTAATAAAATTTTAGTTTTCCAGAAATTGTTTTTATTTATTATAAAAATACAAAATACAAAATTTAAAATTATGAATACAAACTTTTTAAAAATCTTAAATCTATGATATGAAAAACTGCCTCCTAATTGAACTTCCTCTGTATCTCTTATAATAAAGAAGTAAGCATGCCTAAACAGTTTACAAAAGCACCTGTATATTCATATAATCCGTATATATAATTAACAGGAAAAATAAATACTGCCTGTCTAAGAAAACAAAAACTCTGAGTGGGTGTGTAAGACGCTATCTTTATTTTGCAAGTACACTCAGCATCATAAATACGATCCATACCGGTTTCAGTGTTCAAAAAAATGTACTGTAAGTAGTAATAATAAAATAACTATTGTATACAGGGTGTTCAATCCAAGTGTGCCACCATTGCTATCTCGAGAACTATAAGAGCTACGAGGTTAGTTAAATTAGCATAGAAATACCAAGTCTATTACAAAACTATTAACAAAAATTGTTTATGATTAGTGGTTCTCCAAATATGGGACCCAACTTTCTTATTTTAAATGAGAACATATTATTCTGAATTCAACCAATACACAATTTAGTACCCTTGCATCACAAAAATTTTGAGAAAAATGTATATTAAGTTGACATTAATTTAAATCAAATCGCAGAGGAATCAGCGTATGAATGAAACTTTCCACAATTTTTAGATTTTTCTTTTTTTTTCCTTTTTCCCACAACCTGTCCCTATTTTTTCCTCGTTATGGGAAATTCCCCACGAGTTGGCAAGACTGCTCTGAACAATGTAAAGTGTATAGGCGCGCAAATAGAAAATTGGTACGGGGCGATCTATTTCGAAAAAATATCCGTAAAATTATTCAAATATATTATAGTTTTTTTTTTTTCAACGGTGAGGAGTGGGCTCATATATTAATGTAATTTTGAATATAATTTAATTTTTATTAATAGAAAGGTAATTTGTATTTTCAATTGCTTAGCTTTTAGATTTTCTATACCTCTGGGGGGGGGGGGGGCGAACCCGAAGATCAGCCTCTTGAATGCGCACCTGAAAGTGTAAATATTTCGTATTATTTAAATGTGCAATGCGTCTGCTTGGAATGTTCAGATTTTCTCCCACTCTCTCACTTGCGAGTTTTAATTGAATGTGCAGTACTAACCTTGGTCCTTCATCTGCATTTTATTTTTTTTTAGCCACATCAGAAATAGTCCAGTAACCTAGTACATCATAAGTTGCATCAAGTGGCGGTAGTTAGTTTCGTTTTTTTTTGTTTCTTTCTTGTATGGGATGTGCCTGAGATGCAAGTTTTCGGTTCGCAGCCCTCCGGAACACTTTTGAATATCTCAAAAACTGCTAAATTTTCGCACTTTTTTCAGTTACTTCCCATTTTGACCATAAAGCTGAGATACAACTTTTCAAAATTTGAAAAAATCTCCAAACTTGAAAATATTATACTAATTTTCATGTTTCATCATATACAATTGTCTTTATATCTTCAATAACCTGTCTAACATGAGTTAGTGAAGTAAACATTTATTCAATTTAACATTTTGAAAGAGGTGGGATAGGAAGGGGAAGTGTGGGATGGGTGGAGGGAAGACACTGTTTACAAACGACTGAAATTAAAATACAAAATATATTTAACACATTATATAAAATAAAAAGTGTAAAAGAAATGTCAGTAATGTTCTTTTCTCCTCTTTGAGGGACCAGGGCCAAGGAAATCCGCCAAACCGTCTTCTTCATCGTCCTCAATCGCCTGAAATGAAAAATTATGTATTCAATATCCCAAGGTAAAACTTTGTCATGAAGTCCTAATATAAATACAACGCACATGAAAGTTGATAAGCATTAATAAATAGAAGTAATAGTATCTATAACATGTGGGTAAGTATTAATTATTACAAATAATGGTACCTTTCAACAACAATGCGAGTGTAACTATACCTGATGTTGTTCCTAGACTCCTTCAATACCAATATCGTCGAGCAGCCTATCCATCTCGTCGTCGTCGAGCTCGTCCAAGTCGAGGGTGTTGTCGTCGACGTCTATCTTCATTGCTGGTAGGTTTTCGCAGGACTGGCCATTGCAGGTCTCGCAGACAACGGAACATTTTTCCTGAAGCTGCAAGCATTCCTGCATCCCTTCTTGCAACTGCAGAAAATGCAGAAAATTTAATCTAGTTTAAAAATGCATAGACTGGTGTTTTTCGAAAACGTGCTCCTTTATCGTCATAATGGAAAGAAACCGAAAAAAGTGCAAAAATTTAGCAGGTTTTGAGATATTCAAAGGTGTTCCGAGGGCTGCCGGGGTCGAAAACTTGGATTTTGCATCTCAGGCACATCCCATACAAGAAAAAAAAAAAAAAAACGAAACTAACTACCCCCACTTGATGCAACTTAGGTCCCCTATAACTATGACAAGGTTACAGGACTAAAATAAAAAGGGTCATTAAATACATAGCTATATGTTTAGAACACAGACGATTGTAATCTGAAATTCCACGTACACCGTAACCAAAGGCTTGTTTAGAAAAAGTGACAGGAGAGGCAAGAAACAAAAACTGGAGATTGACCGTCTAATTCTTCTGGAAGAAAGTGGAAAAACTTTCAATAAGTAGCTAACGATTGTAAAGAAGGATTTCCGTTATTGTAGAGTTTACATTGACACTTTAAGAAGCATCTAATGAAATTTGGGCTTTATTATTAAACATAGCATGTGCCGTCTACTTCCCACAGAAATCAAGACTGTGTTTGAAAGCTGGTTACAAAACAAAAGATTCTCTTCAGTCAACAGTTTGCTCTGACGAGTTGCCTATGAATAACATGTATCAGCATCCAATGTCTACAAGAAAATGTACTTGACATTTGTCGTTTATTTTATTTCACAATACTGAATGGTGTTATTACCATTTAAAACGATTTGTATTTGAGCTGATAAGAGCATATGAGCTGCTCGCAATTCTCTAGAATGTGTTTACATGTATTTCTGGCAGATGTGCGACATTTACAGAGAACTACGTGAATATTCTTACATGTTTTGTTTTCTTGTTACGTTATTTGCTTTTTATGAAAACATTCAGAACGACGACATTAGCGACAACTGTAGTCTGCTTATGGAAACAGTTGGGTGTTATTTTGTTGTAAAATGATTTTCAGGAACATCTTGAATTAAAATAACATTTAATGTTGAAATGTTTAATATGACAGTTTGGTTACATTTCTACGGGTAAGACAAGACATTTTAAGTGAGGTTAACTGTTCGTATACGAGGTATCTCCGAAACCAAACTTTTGTGATAGCGAGTTAATGTACAGGTCCTGTTCTCTTAAGAAGTAATGCTGTATATGAACACTTAAAAGTTAACCCCACTTTCTCCACGGTGGAATATTCTGTATTTTACATATAATGATATAAAAGCATTAATTTCTTCTTTGAGCTCTGTACAATTATTCTTACTTGCCCATGGGCCAGATGACCTGCTGTGAAAAATACAAAAATGAGGTTTGTTTTTTATAATAAAACAGAAATATAGGTATATTCGAATTAATTAAGTTTTATCCGATTTTTTTAAACATATCAATAAAAATTTGAATGATGCACATTAAATTTATTGTGTACTATGTAATTTTGTTTTTGTATGTATATATATATATATATATATATATATATATACGCGAGATGTTCGTAATCGAATATATATATATATATATATATATATATTATTTAAAATTTTTCTTCTTTAAAAGTCTTCTACTATAGTATGGTGTAGGCTGTATTTCTTTCTTTTCTGTATTATGGCATTACGGGTTTATGTACGAATATCGCCTAGTATTTTTTGTTACTTGTCATTCTTTTAGCTTCTATAATCGTTTTTCCTCTTATCTCTAGTATCCCTTTTACTGTTCTGTCCCATGTATTTCTTGGTCTTCCTATTCTTTGCTTTCTGTACGTTCTGGTCTATCAGATCTGCTTCACTCGTCTTGTGTCTTGGAGTCTTTGCATGTGTCCCCACCAGGCCAGTTGTCTGTTTTCTATAAATTGTTCTATTGGTTCTATATTGAGTTCTTTTCTTACTCTTCTTAAATACTTCATCTCCAAAGCTTGTATTTGACTCTTTTCTCTTCTTGAAAGCGTCCAGGTCTCACAGCCAAAAGTCAGTACCGGTCTGTATATAGCTTTGAATACGTTTATTTTTGTGGTTCTTGTTATTTCTTTCCTATTGATGAGTGTATTCTTTATGTCAAAGTAAAGTTTTATTGTCTTCTCTATTCTTGTATTTATCTCCAATTCTTGTTTTCCATCCTCTCTTATCTCTATTCCTAAGTATTTGAAATTCTTAACCTGTTCGATATTAATGTCGTCTATTTTTATATTTATGATTTCATCTGTTCATATTACCATAACTTTTGTTTTATTTTTATTCATTGTCATATCGTATTCTTTTAATATTCTATTCCATACATTTAAATTTTGCTGTAATTCGTTTCGTCCTTTTGCTATTATTACAACGTCGTCAGCAAACACTCCTTCGATATTTCAGTTATTCGCATATTCCTATATTCAACCTTGAACTTTGTTGTTTCATTTTTACACTTTTTTATAATTTCATCCATAAATGTTAAAAAGAACGTTGGACGTAACCCACCACCCTTCTTCCGTTTTAAAAATACTCGACTGTTGACTGGTATAAATTATGGAATTACAATTATTTTCATATACTTTCTGTATTATTCTAATTATTTTGCTACTAATTCCCCTATTTTCTAGCATTTCCCACAGTTTCTTGCGTGGTACTCTATCAAACGCTTTTTCTAAATCAATACAACCTAGATAAACCTTAGTATTCTGTTTATTCTATTAGTTGTTTTATTGTGAAAATATGGTCTTGAATACTTCTTCCTTTTCTGAATCAGCTTTACGACTCATCCAATGTTTGTTCAATTATAGTTTTTATCTTTTTGTCGATGATTTGTTTTAGAATCTTCATTACAGTGCTCAATAACGTAATACCTCTATAATTATTACATACTTCTTTGTCTCCTTTCTTATGTATCGGAACTATTAAAGCTGTTATCCAATCTTCCGGCATTTCTTCTTTTTTAAGTACTTAGTTCAGAATTTGTAGTAGTAAATCCATGCCCTGTATTGAATGTAACTTTTAATAAATAAAATGTTTCTTCAATTTTTGTCAAAAAAACGGAACGAACTTTTGCATCAACCGTAGATCATGTAGCATAAAAAACCTTCAAATTTATTGTTATACTCTATATTAAACAAAAAAGTTATATATATTGTAATGTAACTTCAGCCAGGCTATACGTCACACTACCAATTATAATAATTATGAATTAATTAACTATTTTACGGTTGGAATTTAATAGAATGCGGATTAAATTAGTTGAAATGAAACTAAATTCACACGCTACATATTTTGTTTCCAAACATTTGATTCTGTACGAATACTCGTTGTAGAACGCAAGCCAACCAAAAAACGAGGTTTCAAAAGCTGTTCCGTTAAACGGTAGGAAAAAATATTCATGTAATCTGAACCCCATTCGAACCGTAACCTTTCTTGTTCAATTGCAATAAAGTTAACAAAACCAGAGGGGTTAGTCTTCTACACATTACTACTGTGTACATAGATTTGAAAATCAAAAAGGAATGTAGAAGTAAAATAAAGCAAGGATTTTTTTTAAGACTTAAATTCGTTTCATAATTATTAGTCAATATTATTATGTCTTATATTGAACGTGCATCTCGCTTATAGTTCGGGAGGCAGCCTTGTATTTTTGATGCTTATTTTATCCCGCTTAATTTTTTTTGTAATTGATAGTTTAGATATGGCTAATAATTGAAAAAAGCGTCAACCGCCGGAATCCTGGTGGGGCTGGTGGTGAGAAAATGTACACCTTGTAAACAAAAAAAAAAAACCTACAAAGTGGCACTACCAAAGATTCCTTATTTCTAGTATTATAATTGTGATTTTGCACATTTCTTTTTATACTACATTAATTTTCTTTTATGTACAAAAGAGTATTGAGGACGTAGAGCGATGGAACCGTTAGATGGCGAGCTTGTTTGAATAGTTCCTTACAGTGATCATAGGGTTTTGCACCAGACATAATTCTTATAACTCGTTTTTGTATCTTAAGGCGGCGCACAACCCTATAGTTCTCAATAGTTTCTTATACAAAACTAATAATCGGAAATAAAATTAATAACAATGTATATATCAAAATTTGCAGCAAATTTTTATCTATCTAATAGGATATTTTTAATTGTAGAAAAAGCTGTAATGTAATTGTAAATAAGCAAATTGCATTATAGACGCCATCTTGTAAACCAATTGACGCATATTTGCGTACGATTCGGCAAATTGTAGCTAAAGCTTCATTCTACAAATATGTTTATAGCTATTTTGCTCTATTGTGAAAACTACTTATAGTTATTATACTTGGTAGTCTATTTTTGCCGCCATCTTGAATCTGCCGAGGTGTTTAAAATAGGTGTTGCAAGAAAAATGATTTAATCTTCGTAAAGAATACGTGTACCAAGTGGCATTCCATTATCATCAAGTATAATATTTTTCGACGAAGGTTCTAAACTATAAGGAATCAAGTCGAAAAAAATGTTGACGTATTATTTGAACATTTCTACACAAAACTATATAAATATAAAAGTTATTCGAAACCCACAAATAGATTTAAAAAATTACAGAACAATATCGCTGATGTCTATTTTTAAGTTATTGAGCGATAATATTTTTACAATAAATGTTTCTACAATTAAAAATATCTTATTAGATAGATAAAAATTCGGTGCAAAATTTGATGTATAGGTTGATACTAATTTTATTTTAGATTTTTAGTTTTGCATAAGAAATTAGTAACCACTGGGGGTTATACGCAGCCTTAAAGATACGAACCAAACAAGCTGTAATACCCCACAACACTAGGGATGGGAAAAAAACAACGATGTATCGAAAACATCGATGTTTGTTTTAAAAACATCGATGTTTTTACCATCGATGGTCAGCTGGCGATAGTATCGATAAAACATCAATGTCTACTACCGATGTCGATGTTTAACTTTGAAATTCAGAAACTTCCACTAGGGCGCTGGAATCTTAAAAATTTAATTTTTATTAAAATTAGTACACAAAATATAAGCGCCATCTATTGTGATATAACAATACTAATAGTGTTAGTTCTTATTCTTCTTAGCAGTTAGCAGAATACGAAAAAATAAAAAGAAACTTCTAATTTTTGCAAACAATACGAACGACCAACGACGCCAACACACTTTTTCTTTTTGAGTCTTGTTGACACTTTCCCAGTTGTTATTCCTCCAATCCCTGGATTTTTGTAAATTGTCATTAGCTTTTTTTTTATATATTGAAATTGGCTTTTTCTGAACAAAATGCTTCAATTAATCGGTAAAACTAACTAGAATTGAAAATCTAGTTCCGCCTAAACCAAAGGAACAGACTTTATTTCAACTGAAAAAAGTATAAAAATAATTGTGTATGACAGTGTTATTTTTATGTTAAATAATATAAAATTAACATTAAGATTACTATATTAGTATTGTAATAAAATCCAATATTTCATTTTAGAAATGTAAAAATAGTAAGGTCTGTTCCTTTGGTTTAGGCGGAACTAGATTTTCAATTCTAGTTACTTTTACCGATTGATTGAAGCTTTTGATCATTTTGTTCAGGAAAAGTCAACTTCAATATATAAAAAAATATCTAATGACAAATTACAAAAATGAAAATTGCGGTTAGTTCCGCCTAATCGTTTGGAATAGACTGTAGGTACAAATTAGGATTATTATATTGGGTATAATAATATTAATGTGAAATTAATTACTATTAAAAAGGAATATTTCTATTTCAAAATCTAATAAATGCGTTTTGTGTATTATGTGTTACTTTTTAAATGAAACTTATGTAATATAAATAAATACCTTTTTTTAATATTAATAAAACATCGATGTTTCCGTTTGTTTTTTCAACATCGATAGTAAAGCGCCGATGTTAAAATCGATGTTAAACATCGATGTTTTGCCTTCGATGTACAACCCTACACAACACAATACCATAATTAATTAATGATTGGAAGTGGGAGAAGTAAACCATTCTAACGATCTCCTCAGACACATTAAATTTTAAGTTTTTAATGATGTACACTATGCTATTTAGTTTATTAGAAATTTAGCCAATGTAATGTGTCCATCTAGCTGAAACCCAAGAAACTTCGCAGTGGTATCTTGATATAAAGAATTGTTGTTAAGTAGTCTATTCATACTAAATATTACTGTTTTTGTTTGGTCTTGGTTTAGACTTAAACAATTACTGCTAAACCATTGTAAAGTCTGTTCTTGTGTTATGCTAGCTGCCTGCTGGGCAACCTCACAGTCAACACCGTCGTCGATAAAAGATGAATCATCGGCAAACAGTATTGTTGTGGCCGCCATATTTTCAGGCAGGTCAATAATATATGCTATGAAAAGGAAAGGTCCAAGAATAGTTCCTTGTCCTATTCCTATATTTACCGACCTAGGTGTAGAAATAATGTTTTTGTACCAGACCTGCTGTATCGTGTTAGACAGAAAGTTTGTCAGTAGGTCAAATGTTCCACCACGAACTCCATAATACAACATTTTGTCCCGCAGTTTTTCAGGACACACGCAGTCAAAAGCTTTACTGAGCTCGCAAAAAGATCCAACGACATGTTTCCCTTTTTCAAGGTTTTCCATAATTTTGCTAAGCAGTTTTATGGCTGCCTTGTTAGAAGACTGGTGTGCCCTGAAACCAAACTGGTTTTCCGAGAAAATACTCGTAGTCTCAAAGAAATCAGTTAACCTATTTTTTATCGCATTTTCAATAATTTTTGAAAAAAACCGGTGTAATTGCTATTGGGCGATAATTATTAGGATCTTCCAGATTTCCTTTTTTGAAGATCGGTATTACTCTGGATTTTTCCGGAAAATTACCAGTTAATTGCAATTACTGGCTAGTTTCCATTAAGACTCGCTCTAGCCCATTTTAATACAGCAATATGTTCAGCATAAGAGATGATAAAATACATATTGCACATATTTTTTAATATATCTACTAAAAAGTTTATTCACTATTGTGATACATTGTTGCGATTCAGTAGACTGTATTCTCCTTTCAACCTATCCTTGTATTCTTCTCACTTTTTGTCGGTACAAATTGAGAAATCTTTAATAAAAGGAAAAATATATTTCACAGTTCCCCTGTTTGTAATACAAAACATATTTCAACCATAAACATTTTTTTCCATCATTACTTTTTTTCATTTTCGGTTATATTGACTTTTATATCAAAAGCATATCGCCAAATTTAGAACATGAAATAGTATGGTGATGATTCTTGTTTTAACTTAATAGTGTCAAATTAAACGGAGTATCGAGTTATTATTATTATGAGTTTACAACGTTTTACGACGCCTTCCAGTTTCCAAACTTTAGTTATTCATTGTTGTCTATCCTGTCATTGTTTTTCGCTCAGTCCTATATTTAGTCTCATCTTTTTCGGATCCCTTCTATCCAGCTTTTAATAGGTTTTGCCCTTTTTTCTTCTCTCTCTTTGTATATGATTACTTCATCTAAACTGATATTTTTTGTTTTCAACTATTAAGGCTGCCAGCTCTCCTGTTTTTCCGAAAATTCTGGTTTTTGCTGTCTGTCTCTGAAATTCGGCTTTAGTTCTAAACTAAAAAACTGTTTTATAATAATTTCAATTTTTTTCTTATTTATTCGTCAAAAATTTAAATTAAATATTAACTGTTGCCAGTAACCAGTCTAATGTCGGTCTCATAGTGTACAAAAGCACAGTTTACAATGTCTGAGGTAGTGGTTCTCAAACTTTTTCGGTTCCTGGCGCACTTAATGAATGAGAATTATCTTGCAACGCCCTAAGTCAAAACATTGGTCTAACTAACGCAGTTGGAGGAATATTTTCGCGGCGCCCTTGTAGCCCATCCGCGGTGCCCCAGTGCAGGCAAATGTAAACGACGTAGACGTTCCTCATAATCAAGGCAAGCAAATCCAAAAGGCAGGCTAGTAGCTCTCTGAAGAGCTTTCAACGCATTGCAATCACGTGCAAATGTTGGAGACGATATGTACATGGCATGCCCAACAAAATAATTTTTTTATTTTGGTGTTGGAAAAGTAAGAACTGATTTTGGATATTTTTGATGTGCTGATTCCAAAAATACCTGACTCCTTTTCATAGCAGTTCCAGTTTTTGAGATGCAGATAAATTGATTTTAGTTTTTTCTCTAAAAACGATTTTATCTAACTTCCTGCTAGGACAGCAAAGTGGATATACAAAATATCCTTGTTTTTTACGTCTTTGGGACAGCAAAGCTAAGGATCAGTACTGGGTTAGCAGAAATTGGGTGATTTCCATTAAGAAATGTTATATTTCAAGAAAAACAAAACGTTATCAACGAACCTTTGGTTGCGAGAGAGAAAATTATATTTCCACCCTTGCATATCAGGTTTGGGCTTATGTAGCAATTTTTGAAGGGTTTAAATCGAGATGGACTTTGTGTAGGCTACTTGACACGTAAATTTCCTGGGATTAACTCTGAAAAACTGAAAGCCAGAATATTTGATGGTACTCAGATAAGGCCACCTACTGAAGATCCACAATCAAATCCAACCGCATCAATGAACGAGATTGAATCTAATTCTTGTTCATTTATTCAAGTAGTACAAAATTTTCTTGGAAATCATAAGGCTCGGTTGTAGTATGACCACTTACCAGAAAACCTAGGTGATTTTAGTGAAAAACCGGGGGAAAGATTTCATCAGGACATAAAGCTATGGAAGATAGATATCAAGAAAGATAAGATAACCACATGATGGCCTACTACTGTTGGAGTCTTCAGAAAGACTGTTATGGTAAACTCCATGTTAGAAAGTCGTACAAAAGAATATTTTTAAGTGATAAGTGATGAATGTATATTTATCTACTTTGTGAAATAAATACCTTATTTTGTCTCTTTTGTGTTTGTAACTGGCAGTTGGAGCAAATAGTATCAGTAATAACGTGAAAAATACACAAATTAAGACATAAGATATTTTATTGTAAAAGAGGCCAATATAGCGTATCTCAAAAACTAGATCTGATATACCAAATCTGACGGTTATTTTGGATTATGTGCCCAAAAATTACATAGAGACAGTTAAAAACTCGCAGGCACCAAAATGTCTGTTGGGCTGTGTAATTTAGGCTTATATCGGCCAAAACTTTTGTTGATTATATACAAGGCCACTTTAGTTTTTGTAATGGAACGGTTAACTTGATTTACCAACTCAAATTATCGATGACGAGTATTTCGAGGTCCAATTATTCTATTCTAGGCAATTTTGGATTATTGTGACCAATGTGAAGGACGGTGCATTTGAAAGGGTTAAAGGGTAATTGCCATAGCAGAAACCACTCGTAGATAGAATTAACAACTCGTAGATAGAATTAAAGTATTGTAATTTTAATTGCGTTTTCAATCAATATATTTGCATTAATTAATATCGGTACATATTTTATTTATATACATACTATTTTCTAAAAATAGCACTTTGAAGCAGGGGGTTGCCAATCACACGCTGCGACACGATTTCGTTTCTTTTTTGCTCTATAATAATGGAGTGTTTTTGCGAACATTATTCTGTTTTTTATTGCTCTTTTGGTTTCAAAAAGGTTAGCTACCCGCGCCCCCTGTTGTATTCTAGATGTTCCGCCTAAAAATATATCAGAATTTAGTGTTCCCTAACTTCAAAAAGTTTGAGAACCAAGGGGCTAAACCACTGATAATCCTAATAATACGACGTTGCAATCCAAAAATTCTGGTCGCATGTGATGAATGGCCCCACACCAATAACGCGTACGTAACGTGCGACTGGAATAACAAGTAATACGCACATAGAAGGACATCTTGAGTGACTTTCAGTTTTAGGTTTCTAATGCAAAAAATTACCTTGCATAAACTTGTGGATGTCACCTCTACATGTTTTTCCCAGCTGAGGTTTGCGCCTATTGTAACTCCTAAGAACTCTACCGGTTTATTAATATCGATTGATATAGATTGCAAATGTACTGATATTGATAAAGTATCGAAAGATTAGTATCGGTACTAAAATCGCGATATCGAATGAAAAATATCGATACTGGTATCAAAAATATCAATAGTATCGGAACCTTGTTCATATTACCTATAATAATAAATTTGTTTGACAACTAAAAAAAATTTTTTTCGGTACAAACACTATTCTTCTTAAAAATCCATTTATGATACTTGAGATTTTTTCACATTTTTTTTTCATTTTTTTTTTTTTTAACAACTTTATTATTTTATAAAAATCCATGAGTGCTTAACTTGTTTAACTTTACAAATTAAAATAAAATATACTTCTACTATTCAGGATGTAGGAAAGCTCGTAGTAAACACAAGTTGTTCCCGTCCAAACTTGTCACAAACTGAGCCAATTACTATTAAAACTCAGTGTCGCGTAAATCAGCTTTCAGAGACAGTGATGCAAATGAACACAGGTCAAATTTGCCTACACGTAACATGAGAAAATGACGTTAAATAAAGACAGGTTCACAGAGGCAATAAAGTTAAGCGATAACCAGTGTGGAAAGCAGTTATAGTTAAATGTCAAAGGACGAAACGTCAAAGTTTCATGTATATGCTCATCTGTACGTGGACAGACATCCGGCTCAGACGTTCCTCACATTTATATTCTAAGATGTCTGTTGTGTAACGTGGTACATGGGTCAAGAAAAGGTCGCTACCTCACTTAGTTTGATGATATCTTGGTTAATCCTTCAAATGTTCCGGTTAAATCCTTATGACTCATTTGATGTTAAATATAATAATTAATTTACACGGGTTTATTATAATAAAAAATGTTTACAGGGTTTACAGTCGTATAATTTTACTAGCAGAATACTAATTTTTCGCAAGGGATAAGTTCAATTAAGTTGATTATCGCACATATATAATTAGCTAGGGTGTGTTTGTGATCTGGGTAACACTGTGACGTCATTCTTCCTAAGGTTCACGTGATTGGCTAACTGGGGACTCTTGAGGTCTCTTGATTGATAGGTATTTTGCAGATTTATTCTCTAAGAATTTACGAATATAATTACATATAGAAATGTGTAGGATTTCGTAGACATAAACCAGAAATTATAGATACTCCTATATGATTTGACCGATATGAACAATATTTTGCAGATTTATTCTCTAAGAAACTGCGAATAAAATAACTTATTGAAATGTCTAGGATTTCGTAGGCATAAGCAAGAAACTCTAGACACTTCTATATCCTATGATCGATATGAAAAATATTTTGCAGATTTATATTCTGAGAATCTACAAATATAATTATTTACAGAAATGTTTAGAGTTTCGTAGGCATAAACAAGAAACTATAGACACTCCTATATCCTATGATCGATATAAAAAATATTTTGCAGATTTATTCTCTAAGAAACTGCGGATAAATTTACATATAGAAATGTTTAGGGTTTCATAGGCATTAAAGAAAAACTCTAGACACGCCTATATCCTTTAACCGATATGAACAATATTTTGCAGGTTTATTCTCTAAGAATCTACAAATATAGTTACATATAGAAATATTTAGGATTTCGTGGGTATAAAAGAGAAACTATAGACACGTCTATATCTTTAACCGATATGAACAATATTTTGCAGATTTATTCTCTAAGAATCTACGAATATAATTATATATAGAAATATCTAGGATTTCGTAGGCAAGAAAAAAAGAAACTTTAGACACTCTTCTATCCTTAGACCGATATGAACAATATTTTGCAGATTTATTCTCTAAGAGTCTACAAATATAATTAAATACATAAATGTCTAGGGTTTCGTAGACATAAATTAACGTCTCAAAATATTTTTAGTTTTAACAATATAAATGTAATTTACTGAGTAAAAATCGTTTTCCCATCTTAAAAAGTTCATGAATAAATTCATCTAACTATATAATTAGCAAGTGTCTGTGTGTAGTGTCGGTAACATTATGACGTCAATTTTTCCTAAGGTTCTCATGATTGGCTAACTGGGGACACCCTGTCTCTTGATTGGCTGACAGGTGACATCCTCTCTCGTGATTGGCTAACTGGTGATATCCTGTCCCGTGATTCGATGACCGGCGACGAAATTAAGATACGTTAAAAAATAAAACCAAATACACATACAAACAATTGAAAATTTTATATTATAAATCCGTCATTGTTGACGGGTAATAACCTAGTAAAATAAATAATAATTCACAAAGAACGCGCAATTTGATTTATGCCAACTTGTAAAATAATAATTTTTTATTTTAAACAAAAGAAGACTTTAGCTCTTATAGTTATGGCCCCAGTTATCAAAAGCCCCAATTGTGAACGGCCCGAATTGTCCATCGCCCAAGTCGTTAATGGCCCCAGTTGTGAAAAGCCCCAATTGTGAACGGCCCGAATTGTCTTACGGCCCCAGTTGTCATGGAACCTTTCCAGCGTGCCCCCTACAAATCCTTCCCGTACCCCCAGGCGTCCGCGTACCACACTTTAGGAAACACTGACCTATACCAACCACTTAATTCCACTTGAAGTAATTTCACGTTATTGGAATACTTTCGTTTATCCTAAACTCAAGGACATTGTAAAACATGCTTTTGTACTGAGTTGAGGGGTCCAGAGTCCTCTCTTGTCGGAAATATCAGTCACTGATACTGCATGCCGGTTGATTCAATTTCGCGTTTGGCATTACGGGAATTCCATACTCATAGAATTCAAATGATAGATGGGAAATGTAGAAGTGCAAAGGAAGCTCAGTTCAATACTGTACAACGCCAATAGTGATGAATCATGTTGAATTGTATGTATATCCTTAGTGGATATTCCTTGACGTGTTACGGCCATATTACTGAATTTCCTTGAAAATATATGAGATCTTGCTATCTATGTACTTGGGAGCGAGTTAATACCAGTTCTATACATCACTGCTTGTGGCTTGCTATTGTAATTTTGATATCTGATAACCAGTATTGTCACATTGTATAAGACAGTGCATCTATCAAAAGATTCGAATTTAACTTCAAATTACAAAATTTCTAGAACGCCTGAATAGTTTGTTCAAAAAAATTTATCAGAGTTTTAAGGCATAAAAATCAGCTGTGGCCACCACAGGACCGACCGCCATCATAAAATACTTATATAAAATACATTCTAGCAGCAGAGTAGAAATAACTTGGCCTAATATTTTCTTACAGAGATATTATTTATCATGACCATGGAAACGTTACATATAAGTATGAAAAAATTGAGACTAATTTTGAAAAATTTTACAAAAATTATTTGAAATTTTTCATTTTATCAAAAAACGGCTCAAATAAAAGTTATTAATTATTGCTTTTATAGCAATATTTGTTCAATAAATTTTTTCGAAATATTTTTCTGTTGTGAAATATTCACAAAAATCTTAAAATCGACACGAGTAAACTCCCATTTTTAGTCAACCGATTTTTACGAAAAGTTGATCAACTCGTGCCATTGATGGAAAAAGCTTAAATATGAAGTTTCATAAAAATCCATTCAGCCGAATTTGCTCTGCACGTGTACACAGACAGACGGACAGACAGACAGACGGACAGACGGACAGACAGACGGACAGACAGACAGACGGACGGACAGACAGACCGACAGACATCATGCTAAAAATAGTCAAAACGTTATGTAGGGACCTCAATTCGTGGAGATCCATCGAAATCTCGAAATGTCAAAATCGGTATGATCACAATACCTCCCTTATATATGTTGGCGTTCGGTAAAAAAGAGATTCCAGTATGCAGAATGATTTCTGAACACTTTGCTTGATTTTAATTATTTTAAAAAAATCAGAGGTTCAGAGAACCATAAAAATATGCCTATTTTACCGTAATGATGCTATGAATTGGTCTAAACAATGTAACTTTTGAAAAATTATTTATTCAAAAATAATTGTTCAGAAAGCTACTTTTAATAGTATTTTAATACAAACAGTGTTGCTGAAAAATAAGTCCACATCTAAATTTAAGGATTTTTTAAAAATTTGTTTATAGACACATCAGCATCTATGGCTATTAGCGTCTGTGCAATAATTGTACATATTATTTAACATTTGCTATGATTTACATTTAACATGATATTAATTACATATTATACATTTTTAGTTGAGTTTATTATATTTTATTGTAAAAATCGATGTTTTTTAGTTAGTCCAGTATGTTTCTGGTCATAATCGGGTCTTGTTTTAGGGCTTCTTTTAGGTCTTGTGGTATTCTGTGCATGGTCCGTACGGGTTGAAAAATGTACAGTTGACAATCAATCAGTACGTGTCTTACTGTCAGGGATTGGTTGCCGGTCTCGCAAAGCTTGCTGTGTAATCCAGCCATTATGTTTCGTATGTCCAATTCTCAATCTGGACATTTGTTCACGTCTGTTGCTTTCGATTGTCCATGACCGAATGTCTTCTTTTATCGTACGTAGTTTGTTTTCTGTAGTG
The DNA here is from genome assembly GCA_963971575.1 of Liopterus haemorrhoidalis. Lineage (NCBI taxonomy): Eukaryota > Metazoa > Arthropoda > Insecta > Coleoptera > Dytiscidae > Liopterus > Liopterus haemorrhoidalis. The sequence goes on along the minus strand of OZ020618.1, from coordinate 43,484,472 downwards.
TTTACCCACTTGCTGAGTCGGGTCTGGTAAAGCCTGTTTTTTATGGTCTGCTTTATAAGGTTATGTTCGGGAGAATCTGTCGGACCTCCTATTCTGTGGGGTTGGATATGGCTGTTGAGTGTGCTGCTTCGTTGCCCTCTATGCGTACATGTCCTGGGGTCCAGATGAAAACTACAGTAGTTGTTTCTTAGCGCCAAGATTGTGCATAGTGAGTCAGAACAGATAGCAAAGTGCTGATATTTGGTCCTGTGTACAACATCCAGGGTTCTTGATATTGCTTCAGCTTCAGCTTGGTGGATGTCGACTGTGATTGGAAGACGGTACGATCTTGTGCTGTCATCTGTTACTATGGCGATGTTGCAGGTGTTTCTGTTTTTGATGCATCAGTGTAATAAAAGTGATGTGCGACGTATTTTTCTTTTATTGCGTTGAAACTGTTGACAATTTGTTGTGCTGAAGTGCTGGATTTTTTATGCCGTTGAAGCTCAATATTTATATGGAGTTCGGTGAGTAGCCAAGGGGGAGTTTTGTGGAAAGAGAAGGGTTGGAGTTTTGGGATTTGTGTATTAACTATTTGTATGATATTGCTAATACACTGTTGGGTTTTGTTTTTGAATTTCGTTACCAGTTCGTTACCCTGGCCTGCGCTTTTAAATATGATGGTATAAGCAGGGTTTTGCGGCTTCGTGGCCAAATTAGTGACGTACGACACTAGCTATGGGGCTGATTCTGTAAGCGCCCGTATCAATTCTGATAGCTGCATTGTGTATTGTGTCCATCTGTTTTAGTATTATCTTGTCGGCTGTAGCGTAGACTAAGCATCCATAATCAATCTTCGAAAGGATTAGTGTTTTATACACTTTCAGCAATGTCAGTTTGTCCGCTCCCCATGCCTGGTGCCCTAGTGCCTTTATTATATTTAGTCTCCTTGTGCAGTCTGCCTTCAGTTGGTTGATGTGATTTTTCCAGTTGGGTTTTTTGTTTATTGTAACGCCAAGGAATTTGATATTGTTGGTGAAATTGATTGGAGTGTTGTTCAGTGTCAGTATTGGGTTTCGGCGATTGTGAAGTCTAGAGGTCTGAAGGAATTTTAACATCATTCTATTTAGTGGATATGAGCTATTTTTAAACCCAACATTTTGTGGTGTCAAAAGAAAGTGTTATATTTAAATTTTTTCCACATAAACCCTTCTATTTCAACACATTCATACCGCATCTTTTTATAAAAGATTTTTTTGTCTTTTTTTTACAAAACGGATCAAAGTTAGGAACAAATAAAAAAAGTTGTCTGTCTTTTATCTGAAAAGTTTATATTTAAAATAAAAAAATAAGATAATGAAAGTGATTATCTGGATAAAAGATAACTGATAATAGCATTAGAATCTAGATAGTTTTTTAGATAAACTTATCTTAATAACCGCAACATTGGCCATTCCAGAGTTAAGCTTTTTTTTTACCATTCATTTGTCAGTTTTATTTTCTCTAAGTTTTAAAGGAAATAATCTAAACTCCCAAACAATTTTTCTTATTCCTCTCTATCTTATTTCATAAAACATTTCAGTGAGAAAGGGCATCTGGTAGTTCGAGAAGCAGCAATTTCTCGTTTTAATCAACACTTGTACAAGTCTCATTCTCTTTATTTAACACTGTCACGTCTGTGCAGCTCGGAGACAAATGTGACCTATGGCTTGCTCATTTACATGAGCGCTTCATACTGACACTACCACGTTTCTGCTAAACACCCCTTGTTTGCATTGGGTGTTAGCTACAGTAGAACAACTATGGTTGGACTCGGAACAAATTTAAGCCCTGGAAACACAAATATTATAAGAACAGGTGTTTACTAAATGCAAAAGCAAGAGATTTCATTCAGTAGCGTTTACGAAAGTTGTTCTTCGCACATCCAAAGCAAATATATGAAAATTGAACAATCATTTATACGAGGGGAAGATCGCGAAGTTTCTAGAACGAGATAGAACATCACTTTTTAGGGCAACATTGTATTTATTTTTCTAGGAGCGTTACCTTTTATATTTCGGAATTTGAGATCAAAAACAATTATTTATCAACAAAAGTGGCTTTATTGTTTTTCAAAATATTCTCCATGAAGATCAATATACTTTTGCATGCGTTTGAACCAATTTTCGAAGCACTTTTTCCACTCCGATTGAGTCATTTTCCACTCCGATTGTCAAATTATGTGGGATCCGAACAAATCTTTTTGATGGTCAAATGTTCATGCAATAGTGTATGCTGGTCCCACTAATGCCCAAGGATACATCAATCTCACGATAAGTCACGACGAACTTGCAGTATCAGTTCTCGCACATCATCAATGTTTTCCGGAACAATAACCGATTTTGGACGACCTTCACAAAAATCGTCCTTAAGCGAACTACGGCCACGATTGAAGTCGGCAAACCATCGATAAATAGTAGCCCTTGATGGTGCTGAATCGCCAAAAGTCGAATTAAGTCGAATCGTCAATCCACTAGGATAATTTTATCGCCATAACCTACAACAATCACAAAAAATCGTTTTTATATTTTTTTAGAGAATTGTCATACAAATAATGGCTTTATAAACATTTGTATATACTTACTTGTTGATAAAAGAGTAAAACAGGTTCACAAAATATTGTTAAATATATTTATTCCTATTATTTTACTTTCACAGCTATGTAACAATAACATTAAGTACCCTTTACCCACGTTACAAAATTGATCACCGTGGTGCTACGATCTTAAATTTATTTCCCTATAGCAAAATGTGCAATAAACTTACATTATTTTCATTATTTTAGTACATTATAAAGAGCCCTCGTATTCCACAGGAACAAAAAAAGAAGAAAATCATGTCTATCTTTGTGTCTTTCCGAGGTATACGATTGTAAAATTCAGGGGCGTGCGGTCCATAGAAGCAAGGGAAGCATTGCTTCCCTTTACCATATTTATTAAAATATATTTAGTAATATTGGTATTTTTGAATTTGCTAAAAATTACAAATTTACACAAAACATTATAGATATACTAACCAATCCATAGCAAAAATTTATATAGTTTTTAAAATAGATGTCTGATTTTGATTATTGCTTTCTTCTATATTTTTTATCTTATTGTTTTTTCTGATATTTTTGCCTTAACGGATGTTTTATACAATGCAAAGTAGAACTAGGGATATTAAGTATTATTTATTAAAATTAGGCAAATTTAAAATAACAATTAATTGCAAACGTGATCATTTTGAGAATTACTGAGAAAATTCAAATGAAAAGTCATAATATGTTCCCACAAAAATACGTCTTAAGAATGATAATGTCGGAGATGTCAAAGGAAGTTATAGAAGACTTTTCATTCAAATATTAGACAGTATTATTATGCAGATAGATAATAGATTTATCAAATATACTTTTTTAGAATTAATATGTCCCACTAAGTCCAATATTTATATAAAACAATTTCCTAAGCATGCTTTTGAAAATTTAAAATCTGTTTATGGTAAATATTTTGATTTTCCTAGGTTGAGAAATGAATTGATAGGCGTGTACAATTCAGAGGATTTAAAGAACAAAGATGTTGGTATTTACCTGGAAAAACTGCATTGAATTTATTAATTTTACATATTTAAACTCTGCATTTCCGTAATTGGTGTTCTTATGTACATTGATTATAACTATACCTGCTACTAGTATATCTGTAGAAAGATCATTTTTAGCCTTAAAAAGAATTACAACCTATATTAAAAATTCTATAGGACAAGAAAGTTTATCTAAATTGGCATTATAGTTTATTATAAAAATTCCTTACTTATTAATTTAATTGAAAAAGACAAAGAGATATTTATAGTAAAAGTTATAGATCATTTTATAACGCAGACTCGAAGAATTGATTTAATTTATAAATAAAATATGTAAGATTACGAATTATACGGTTTATTTATTTAATTTTCTAAATTACCCCTGGTAAAATTTGAATCATTTTACTTGCAACGTAAAAATTAAAAAATTATATAATTTATAATTGTTGCTATAATTGTTGAATGTGGTACTATGAACCGTACCTAAAACCTGTTTATTAGTGAAATCAGCTTTGACCATTGTTCACCAATATTAGCATCCATGTAGGTGCCCCTTTGTTTTGAATAGCCGGCTTTTGTACTTGGATATCTTGTTAAAGTTATGTGGGTTGTGCCCAGTCATTCATTGGTTTTTTTGAATTTTTTTGAATTTGACTTTAAAAATACGGATAATACGTATTTTGCATTTTACAAAACACTTAAGGCTAACAAACTTTATATACTGGATCAAAGATTATGCGAATGAATTTAATTTAAAAAAAAAAGTAAAAGAATGGAAAATAGGCATTGATTTACGATGGTGGGATTAAAAATGGTGCGAGCTTCTAGGATAAAATTGGTAAATTTTCTATATATCTTCTCCTGTCCCTTTTCAATAATTCTGAAGATATGACATCTGTTGCTGGAGATATAAAGTAAAATCTACATTATTGAGAGGATAAAAATTATAATAACATTTAAAAGAAAGTCGTCGAGTGTTGATTCCCTTATATGAAACCACAAATATTTCTGTTTTTAATGTTATAGTATTCACTGAGATTTAATTACGTTAAAAAATAATAGAAAACTTTATGCGGTTTACAATTAAAAAGCCTTTGTAACATCTGCTTTAAATTGAATATTTGCTTCCACATAGACTTTGATATTGCAAAAAGTCCTAAATGTTTACAAAACTATATAATAACATTTTAAATTAACTTTTTCTCATAAAATATATATCCCAGATAAGCTTAATAGAAAAAACAAAGTATTATAAATATAGAATGGGTAGAGTTTTCCGTTATTCCTAGGTGAAACATCATTAAATAACAATTATTCAATTAGTTACATTAATTCAACATTAATTCAATAATTGAATAATTGTTATTATAAATATGTTTTTCCACATCTATTTAATTATATTGCAATTATTAGTGAAAAATAGTACTTATAAATAACTACAGTGAATTATGGTTTCATAATTCACTGTTTACGGCCAATCACAAACCTACATATCCATATATCACTCTCGTTGATCCTCTCATATTTGACAATGGCAATGGGAGGGGCCAAAACTACAGTGGTATCAGGCCAAGATTATTAAATAAAGGTTGTCTCGTAACTTCTGACCAATCAGACCGTGAGAGGGAATACGTCACATGTATGCGTAATTCAAACTAGCATACAATAATATAGATGTTGCATGTTTTTAAATATTTTTATTGACTATATTCATAATAGATATTTATTTGAAGACGGTTCTACTGAATAAATTATAAATAAAAACCTAAGGAAATATTATACTGATTTATATAAACTTTAAGGTGATGGGTATTTGTATTATAGTTAATAAATAACAATAAAATCGAATACAAATATAATTTTAGGAATATTTAAATAAAAATAGAAAAACAAATTGCTATAATAATATAGTAATTAATAAAATTGGAGGTTATATGAGTTTTTAAATACGGCTGGACGTATTTTAACGAAATTTGGTACAATAGAGTAGAACCAGATAGGCATGATATCTCAAAATTTTCTTTCTTAGGGGGCCTTTCTGGGTTAAAACCGGTACTAAAATTCTTAAAATATTTCATTTATAAACAGAACTATCTTAAACAGAAATAACTATACAATAAAAATTGTTTATAAGAAAAGAAATCTTATTTGTTCTATGCATTTTTCAATTTGCTGAATATCAGGGTAGTTACGGGGGGAACCCTAAAACTAAACTATTGAAATATTTCACTTCACATCAAAAATGAATGTACGAAAATTTATTTAGAACGAAGAGACATTCCTTTCAAAGAAAAAATACATTAAAACAAGTAGAAAATCAAAAAATTAAACGATATTTTGATATTTATAGCCAAAAAAAACAAACTTCACGTGTATATAACATATACGATAAACAAAGACTGACGTCCCGTTAGCATGCAGATGACACGTAGCTTCGCTATTTACCACCACCACTACAAGTTACGAGACAACCTTTACTTTAATAATCTTGGTAGCAGACAACATGGGTTACGCTATCACTTTCATTAAAATTATCAATTTTGAGTCTAATTTATTTGTTTAGCACATTGACTAACAATTACGAGTTTTGTCGTAGTTAGCGTTCTTGCCCAGGACGCCGACTACGAGATTACTTGTAGTACGTAGACTTATTAATATAATATGGCTATATCAAATTGACTTCTGAGACAAGAATCCTGAATCTTGCCTTGGCAGTCAACGTGAACTGAACCTGAACGTCAATTTGAGCACTGGATCAGACAAATCAACCTATGATTCAGCTAACATAAATGATGAAAAAAAGGAGCGCTCCTTTAGATGAGTCCAGTTAAAGTATGCTTCAATTAACAAAAATGATGAAAAAGGGAAAGTTGTTTTAGATCAGTGTTTCTCAAACTTTATTATTTTCTGACCCACTTTTATTTATCTTTGTGGTCCCACTATATTTTAAAGAACCGTTACCCTTTTAATAGGTTGTCTATACAAGTTGTTAAATGAGCAAAATTCGAGTATTTTTAAAAGAAATATTAAGCAATAGTCAAAAAGAAATTCCCCTTTATTTTCCGGTTATTTTAATAATAATAATATAATAATAATAACTTTATTTACATTTTTCTTCCTTTTAGTCTACTCTTCCTTTCCATTACTTCCCTTTTCTCCTCCCATCCTCATCTGCACTATCCATTTCTTCCCTCCCCCCTTCCTACTTCTTGTATTCTCCCCAGTTCTACTTCCCTACCTGTCCACTCCCTTACGATTCTTTTTATTTCCCCCTCCTTGGGATTATTTTCGTTTAACTCCGCTCCTCTGACTACAAGATTGTTTTTCCTCTCCTCCCTCTCTTTCCTCTCCTGTGCCATTTCCAGCTCTTCCATTCTTCTTTCCATCTGTTTCTTCTCCTCGCTCGCCTGTTCTTCCTGCCTGTCCCCGTTCATCCTACTTTTCATGACCTCCATTCGCTCCTTCGTTTCTTGTAACTCCGGAAAGGAAGGAAAAGGTGGGTGGAAGAAAGGTGGGTGAGAGTACTCGAGGAAAGAAGGAAGGAATGCGGAGAGGTAAGACAGAACTGAGAACAGGAAGGAAGAGAGAGCTAAAGGAAGAGGAAAGAAAACAGGGAAGAGAAGCGAAGAAAGAGGGGAAGAACAACTGGAGTCAAGAAGGAAGGAAACCGGAGACGGAAGCCGAAAAGAGAATAGGAAGAAAGAGAGGAACACCGGAGGAAGAATGTAGAAGAAGAAGAAGAAAGAAGTCATAAAATGTAAAAAAATGTACTATAATATTATTATTTTATTTTATTTTATTATTATTATGATTTTTTTTTAAAATGTATTGGTTAAAACCCTAAACGTCGCAAGGCCTAGGGTAAATAAAGAATTTAAAGAATAAAGAATTTATATAACTTTATTTACATTTTTTTTTACAAATATGAAATATACATAAGCTATCCCTACATAAGTTATTGATAAAAGTTAAAAAATGCAAATAAGAAGAGTATATTATGTTACTAGGAGTAGAACGCGCTCTTTTTTGTGCTGAGCCCAAATGTTGCTGCCGAGGCGCAGCCGAGGCTTGTATATTGAGCGAAGCACAAAAAAGGCGTTCTACTCCGAGTGACATATACTATTTCTTCTTCAAGCGTATGTATTAAAAATTTGCAACCATAAATACTTATGACTTTATAGTTTCAGATACGATTGCGGCTAATTCCGGCGGTGTACATTGAATTGGTTGAGACATTTTTAATTTTTGATCTTTATATTGTGTATTTTGTAACTAATCACAGAATAATAATAAAGTAACTCACTAATAACGTAACTAATTTCTGAATTCCCTACAAACTACGCTACAAACATATTAAATTGACAGATGTTTTGTTTATGGCGACTGCTGCCATCAGTGCCATCTGTTGATAACTATATGAACTATTTACTAGTATAAAAATGTTCACATTTTGTTACTAGTAAAAAAATGTATCGTTTCTACCGAATGTATTGAACAATGTAATGTTAGCATTATAATCCGCTTGAAGAAAAAATATATATTCTAATACCTACTAAAATTTTTTTACACAAAGATTCTTTATAACTTATAGACAAAATTTTATTTATTATACTATTTTAATTATCATTCGGTCCAGCATCACTAAGCTGAAGCTTGTCGCAATGCCAGGACAAAATAATAACAAAATAAAACTCAATAAAAGTCAATACAATGGAACAAGGTTAATAATTTATTTATTGAAGATCTAAGAGGTTGATGATATTCTAATAGGTGTGGAAAAAGTATAGTATTACATTCGCGATTATGGCCATTATTCACGAAGATGACGTTTGAGCCCACGAGCCGCAGGCGAGTGGCGCAAATATTCTGAGACTATATTCATAATACGATTATTTTAAATTTATAAAATTATTATTTCATTGGACCTGAAGAGGTGGCACGTGCGCCCAGTATCCCCCACCCTGAATACGCCACTGAAGTAATGTAAAACTCCTTTTTTGCCTGAGGAACATGTTTATCTAGGTAGACCTCCTTAGAATAAAAATTTTGAGATGTCTTATAGCATATGGTCGAATTCTGGTTTTGCTTATTAATCGTACCAAATTACATGAACATTTGTCCAGCCGTGTTTGAGTGAATTTCGGAAAAAACGAACAGACTGTCAGAAACTGTTTTTTTGCGCATATTGTTTTATAATTGAATGAAACCTTTTTTTGATATAATTTTTCTAAGATCATAGGGGAGAGGCGTTGGTATGGTCAGCCTTAGGCGCCAAAATAGTTCAGCACGGCCTTTCTCAGTATCCTGAGTAGTATTATACGGTGTTTTTCCGGTTGATGTTCACAAACATAACTAGTTTGTAAACAGAAAGCAGAATGCAATCATCGTTGCTGAGAAATTTAGCCAATCAATATAACACTAATGAGAGCGGCATAGCTGTACAGCGGTTGTGTTTACAAGGATTACACAACAATAACATCGACCAACACAAGTACGCTGTTACTAGGAGGGTGTGCGCTCTACGCTGAGCGCTGGATCAGCCAAATCAACCTATGATTCAGCTAACACAAATGATGAAAAGAAAGAAGCGCTGCTTTAGATGAGTCCAGTTAAGGTATGCTTCAATTAACAAAAATGATGAAAAAGGGAACGTTTCTTTAGATCAGTGTTTCTCAAACTTTATTACTTGTGAAACACTTTTATTTACCTTGTGGCCCCTCACATCAATTTTTACAATATAATCAATATAATTATTAAAATTGAGTTTTTCGTTAAATATAATTCCCAAATCTTTAATTTCAGACGCTCTCTTTAATAATTGAGAACCAATTTTACACGAATATTCAATTTTGAAATGGTATCTAAAAAACCTAAGAGAAAAACACTTTTTTATATTGAAGAATAAATTATTCAATATACACCAGTCGTGTAATCTGTAAAGATATTTTTGCAACAATATGCAGTCAAAAATGTTGTTTATTTGACGAAAAATGTTTAAGTCGTCGGCGTATAAAAGGAAATCGCTTTTTAGGATTTTGCACAAATCATTTATAAAAATTAGGAACAAAGTAGGGCCTTTGCCCTACTTGCCCCTTTGCTTAGGAAGATCTGCGTCCTTTGAGGAACACCCGAGGTAACCATTATTTTACAAGATTTCCTGCTATTAATAACAACATATTGTGACCTACTACTAAGATAACTCTTGATCCATTCAAGAGCAGCACCACTAATGCAAAACTTCTCAACTTTCTCCAACAATAGTATATGACTGACCTTGTCAAATCCCTTACAAAAATCGGTATACACTGAGTCAACCTGAGAGTTAGTTAGTAAGTTAGTTAAAAGTTCCGCTGCACAGCAACAGAGGCTATTTGCGCCTAACGTAGCCCATCTAAATAACTACAGAACATATTAAAAACAATAAATAAATAAATAAAATCAATAAAAGAAATCTTGCAGAGACAAAAAGAAATAAATAAGATAAAAAGTTTGTTCGAAAAATTGAACAGACTCAGGGTGCTGGTAAGAGGCTGTAAAGGGACCAATTACCATCGAATATCACAGGTTATAGCATTAATAGCAGGTTATAAGCATTATAAAACACATTAAAATAAGATGCAAGACTTCACAATTAAACAATAAGTTCGATTCTCTCAGGAAGAGAATCAGCCTGTCCATGAGTACTCTGTTGGCACCTAAAGCAACTGACAGGTCATAGCACAGGCCTAACTTCTCTCTGATATCCTCTAACTGTACACACTCAGTTAAAAAGTGTAACACAGACAAATGTGTGTTACACGTCTCACAGATAGGGGACTCTTCACCTCGAAGGAGGTAGTCAACCTAAGACCCCACGGGAAGGGCGCTATCCACAAGTTCAGTATATCTTAGTAAGTTTGTAAATATTGATCTACCTGGGAAAAATCCATGTTAGTTCAGTGAAATTGCAGGAGAAATATGATTTAAAATAGCCTTATTTACAAATGATTCGAGTATTTTGCCAAATATTGATAACTTTGAAATAGGCCTATAATTAACAACATTAGTGTGGCGCCCGCTCCCAGCCTAATTAAGGTAGGGTGGCCAGACAGCCACACAAATGGTCTTCGTGGCGGAGACCTCGAAGGACCACCAGCAGAAGGCTGGAATATAGAATGAAAAACGGTGATGTGACACGGAACGCACCGAGTTGAGCACCTGAAGAAGACACGGACGACCTAGAGGAAAAGGAAGGGGATATAAACTCTTCTGCTCCTAAGGGCTGCTCTAGGAGACTAACTCAAGGGAAATGGTAGCCCTAGCTGGGGTATAGACGGGTAAAATCCTAGGCTCACAAGTAATGGCTATGGAGGAACCAAACCTAGAAATCCCACGACGTCTCTGAAAATCCTAGCCAAGCGACAAACAATGCGGAAAACTTTGCTCAACAAGATGGGTGTATCACATAAATAAAATACAGTACCACAAATATAATATTATATAAAACTCACAATATAACAAAAAAATCAGTTGTTAAATTTAAATTCAAAATAAATCCACACACCGGAACAAGAGACCAGCAGGTGTGAACAAAAATGTTACGCGCTAAGGCGCTAACAGATTAGAATTTATATGTTACAAAAAAAAATATATTAATAAACAATGAATTTGATGTATGTAAAATTGGAACAGACTTACAATAGATGTTTTCCTAATAAATATGTAGAATATTTATTTCCAATTTTACATATGTGGCACTGGTATCCCAAAAAACAGGTTCCTGGGTCCTCGGATGGTTCCTTGGCAGGTGTAGATACACAAATGATGACACCAAGTGTAAAATCACTTGAACCGCGATAGAGACGCGAATTTTAACTTTTTTTTTTCTGCAAGCGAACTTTACTCTGAACAGGTCAGTGCCGGAATGGATTAGTGAGAAATTAATGTTGAATCATGCAGGTAGCGGCACTCAAAATTTTAAAAAAACACAAAATTTTTTGTGACTTAAATTAAATTAAGTAAATTTAATTTAACCCTCTGCGCTATATAGCGTACTAAAGCGTAGTAATTTGGAAAGCAGCCTGCGCTATATAGCGTACAAAAGCGTAGTAAAACGTATCAAAGCGTAGCGCGGCGTACCGGCAGTGTTGATTTGAATAGATTTGTACTATCGTGTATTGAGTATTTTTATCATACCCATAACATATATTTCGCATAAATTTGTTTTTATGTATTTATTATTTACTTTGAAGCCTTTCAACAATGCGCTTACTTTTACCGTTCCTACCTGGTCTCCGCGTTTACGTAAACCGGTCGGGGGCATCTTTTCCGCTTATCGGTACTTTGCAACAATGCAATCTTGCATTATGCAAGACCTGCTTTGTGACATTTCATAGCGAAAAAAACATTGACATAAATAATAATCAGTAATATATTTTGTGTTTTGTAACAAAGTAATAATTAATTTATAATTATTTTTTGTTTTTTGTTCAACTATAAGTGTAAAAACTTTTAAATAATTAACTGTATTTTGTTTTTATAAGCGAAAAATACATTGAAATAAATAATTAGTAAATTTTTGTTTTTTTTTTTTATTATAAGTGAAAAACCCTTTAAATAAATAATTAATAACCATTTTTAGGGTTTTGTAGGTATGACCAAACAACCCTTATACCGTCATTTTGTCATCTGTCTGTCTGTCTGTCTGTCTGTCTGTCTGTCTGTCTGTCTGTCTGTCTGTCTCTCTGTTCGGTAAAAATTGTAGCCAAACGGCTAAACCTAGAGAGTTGAAAATTGGTATGCTTGTACAACCTTTTGACCCGCACATAGGAAAAATACTAAAACATTTAAAAAACATATCCCCCTAAAAATATAAACAAATATGTGATCATCGAAAAAAAAAAAATATTTTTTTAAAATTTCTGAGTAGGGTATCAAATGAAAGTCCTTAGTACGTGGATTAACGATCAAAATTTAATTTTTGCAAAATAAATTATTTTGTGGCGATTTTCGCCAAAACGATGCAAAAAAATTTTTGTCCCACACCCTGTAGCCCAGATGGTTTAAACTAAAAATGTGAAAAAATTCTAAGTAATGTATAATGGTGTGAACCGGAATAGTACAACAGTAATTTTTGATCAGGTTATGTTTTCGGAAAATAACGCATTTTTTGTGTTTTTTGGTTGACGATGCATACATGTTATACTCTTATAACACACTAAGTTGATAAGCGTTTGGTGGTCTAGTGGCTCAGTTGCTCGACAACCACACAGGATCGTTATTCACTACACAGGTTCGTTCCTGGCTTGTGGAGTCAATTTTATTTTTTGTTTTTTTTTTCATATTTATTATGTTTAGATTAATTTGTTAAAATTCTAGTTATATTTTAGCACATTTTGAATTTAATTTTCAAGAGCGTAAATTTAATAACCAATTTCCAATTTCCAATTATATTTTCATTCTGTGTCATTTATACGAAGCCAGAGGGGCGGAGCGTATGATTTAAGACAACCAATGAAAGCCATAGGCCCAATTTTCAAAATCTTAATGAACCTTGTTATATAAAAAAAATACTGCACTTATTTAGAAACCTAAATAATGATATTAGGTATTCGAATTAAAATTAACAAAAAAATATTTTAACATAAAATTTGTTTTTAAAGCTCTGAGATTAACAGACGATAAATTATTTTAAAAAGATCGTTCATTTTGCCGTGGTTACTACAAAGCAAAATTTGTCCTACACACTCAGCATGCCGCCTTCACTTATTATATACCTGCGAAACCCTGCAATGTGTGAAAATTCATACTTCACATCAATTTTTTGTTTTTTGTTCAATTATAAGTCTTATGGTTATAGATTTCTATTTGGCCAACTTTGAGCTCATTTTCCAAAAATAATGAATGGTGCAGAGGGTTAATAGTAATAGCGGCCTTACGGGCGAGACAATTAGATTTATTGCCATTTTTAAATATAGGGGTGAGGTAAGATAACCAAATAAGAGGGAAAATACCACTTTGCATGATTTAAACATGAATAGACCATGTAGCTGCATATAGAATAAAACTGCATAAAAACCGGATCAACAGTTTTCGTGGGACAAGCTCACGTACAGACAGACAGAGAGACGTTGGCTTTTATATATATAGAGGTAACATATACATATGTTCGCCTTGGGGCGCAAAGCTCTGACATGATTCTGGACTTACCGTCTGTATATGTTGTATGTTATGTTAATGTAAGATGTATAATGCTTAATTATCTCGTGACATACATGAATTAATTATCATCATGCCTCTCGAATATTTATCCTTAATACACTAAACAATAATCTTATGTAATCTGAATCATATAATTAGATCACAAACAATATGATATCAAAGCATTTTGATAAATTCCGTATTCTATCATTCTCGTAGGAGTTCACTCAATACCCTACCGAAACATTTACTTGGTAGGCTTTAGAGTAATCTAACCTTTGTTAATTTCAGGTAAACATGAAAGGATAAAGGAATTGGAGGACTGTTTCTAGCGACGATTAGGCTGTCTTAATTTACTGTTTGGGTAGGTTAATTTGTAGAATGTAATTTGAATAGAAAGTGTGAAAGTTAACGAATTGTCGTCAAGTTGATTGATTTACGAACTGGAAATAATTTCAGGACGAATTTGAATTAAGGAAGTAGATTTCAGAGGACACAGTGCCGGGAATAGAGTTTAAAAACGTAGGTTTTTCTACAAAAGAAATAGATAGAAAAAGCTTGAACAGACAGCTGCAAATGTATCGAGGTCTACAAGTATGAAATGCGGATTTTTTTCAAACTTGCCTCGCAAACAGAGTGTATAGTTCAAAGTTTCAACACATATGGCGTTTTGTTAAGTTATCATTAAGTGTCAAATGCGTATAGGTTATAATTTGAAAAGTGATCATATAGTTTTGTTTTACTGTGTTAAAAATGTCAAATTTTGTGCCAAATAAAGAGCATCCGCGGACAGTACTACTGTTTTGTTTTCATTTGAAAAAAACTGCTGGTGAATCATACCGATTGCTTCGAGAAGCTTATGGTGAATATGCTCCATCGCAAGATACGTGTGAACGATGGTTTCGGCGTTTCAAAAGTTGTGACTTTGATCTTACAGACAAAGAACATGGAAAACCTCGAAAAAAATATGAAGATACAAAACTGGAAACATTGCTACAGGAAGACGATAGTCAATCACAAAAACAATTAGCAGAGCAGTTAGGCGTTAGTCAACAAGCTGTTTCCAATCGCCTACGAGAGATGGGTAAGATACAGAAAGTCGGCAGATGGGTTCCACATGCATTGAATGAGAGGCAGATGAAAAAACGTAAAAAACTTGTGAAATTTTGCTTGCACGATACAAAAGAAAGTCTTTTTTGCATCGCATCATTACTGGCGATGAAAAATGGATTTATTTTGAAAATCCCAAACGCAAAAAATCATGGGTGAACCCAGGCTCACCATCCACATCAACTGCAAGACCAAATCGCTTTGGCAAAAAGACAATGCTCTGTACTTGGTGGGACCAAAAGGGTGTGGTCTATTATGAATTGTTAAAACCTGGTGAAACAGTTAATACCAACAGTTAATACCAACAACAACTGATCGAATTGAAAGATAATAAAATGACCAGAATACGAAAGAAGACAGCACAAGGTAATCTTTCTTCACGAAAACGCTCCATCACATAAGGCAAAAGCAGTTTGCAACACATTGGAGGCACTCAAGTGGGAAGTGCTACCCCATGCCGCTTACTCACCAGACTTGGCCCCTTCAGATTACCACTTGTTCGCATCGATGGGTCACGCACTTGCCGAGCAGCACTTTTGTTCATATGAAAATGTGAAAGAATGGCTAGATGAATGGTTTGCGGGGAAAGGGGAAATGTTCTACTGGCGAGGTATTCACAAATTGCCTGAAAGATGGGGAAAATGTATAACTTCTAATGGAGCATAATTTGAATAAATAAACTTTTACTGTTCTTTTGAGTTTTACGTGTTTTATTAAAAAAAAAAAAAATCCGTATTTCATACTTGTAGACCTGGTATATAAAAAAATCGTATGACGTAGGTACGGGTACTCCAGCTAGTTCTTAATAAAAATATCCGTATGATAGCCGCAACAAAATCAGCGGATATGGATTCGAATATGGATATCTGGCACTTTTCTAGTAGTTATAATGAATACATATTCTGACAAAACTATTATTGCAATATACAAGATATATCAAATCAATTTTAATTCTTAGAAAGTCCCCTATTAAAAATGTTATTATTAAATAAAGAAATGAATATGTTTATCCATTGTTCGTGTCAAGAGAAATAAATGAAGAATATCAAAGGTTATACAGAGAAATGTTGAATCAACCGAATAAATTATTTATCAGATTATTTAAATTTATTTTTAGAATTATTTATAGAAGTGAAATAAGAAATATTTTTCAAAATTATTTTGTTAGTCCTGCTGGTGAAAAAATGTTTCAATATAAAATTTCCAATGTTTAATTTAATTGTTTTAGTATTTACATATGTGTATTGTTAAGTCAAAAAGTAGCAACTGATATGGTGTTTAAGTAAGGTATTTACTAGTGATGGGCTCAGTTCGTGGAATTGGTTTAGTAAATGAGTCCCATAAAATCAGCTCCTTATTCACACACTTATTCTTCAACACGATTGTTAGTTTTCAATATGCATGTGGTACGTCTCCTATTGCATGTATTTGCATTTTATGATTTCAAGACGTTATTTGACGTTGGAAGTAGTGGTACATAAGCAATTTTTAGACTATATTGAGGAAAATGACATATTAACTACATTTCAGTCTGGATTTAGAAAAAATCAAAATTGTAAAACAGCTTTTCAATTCCTCTTGAACGACTGGAAAGAAAATTTAGATAAAAGCTTATGTACAACAGTAGTATTTTTAGACTTAAAAAGGGCATTCGAAACAATAGATAGAGACAGATTAATTCAAAAATTACAGATGTATGGGGTTAGAGGATATGCACTTCAATGGTTTAAAAATTATTTAGAAAATAGAAAACAAATTGTCGCATGTGACAAAATAAGTTCAAAAGAAAAGTTGATAGAGTATGGTGTACCACAAGGTAGTATCTTGGGACCATTACTGTTTATTTTATATATAAATGATGTTAAAAATGTTTTAGTTCACTGCAAATTTCAACTTTTTGCAGATGTTACGCTGATTTATATTGAAGGTACTAACAAAGAAGAAATGGAATTAAAATTAAATGAAGACTTACAAAGAGTAGAAAAATGGTTAATTTACAATAAACTGAAATTGAATACAAACAAAACAAAAGCAATGATATTTGGTAATGTGCACATATGAGAGAAAATAGAAGATATTACAATTTATATAGAAAATTCTAAAATAGAAATAGTGAAAACTTTTAAATATTTGGGCATTATGATAGATAACAAATTAAAATTTAGTGAACACGTAGATTATACAAGGTGTCTCAAAAGAAATTTTATATTTATTTAGCTTACTGCGTGAACGCAACGTATCCGAGGGGCGCGTGGGTTATGTCAATCGGTAGCCTGGCTCTTGGGAATTCAGTCGCTATGGAGCGTTTCTCGGGAGCAGACCGCGCGTTATGCGTGCGAGAGTTTTACAAAAACGGTGATTCGGCGACTGTAGTGCGTAGAAAATTCTGCAGTATTCGAGGTTTTCGTCACTTAAATGATGCGCCAAGCATGCCTCTCATTCGACATTGGGTTAAAAAGTTTGAAGAGACTGGTACAACGCTGGATAAATCAAAATCCGGGCGACCTAGGTCATCAAGAACGGTAGAAAACGTGGAGAATGTTAATCAGTCTGTTCGTGACGACCCGAACCTTTCAATTCGGAATCGCGCAATTGCTTTAAATGTGCATAGATCATCATTACATCGCATTATGCACAAAGACCTAAAGGTGCACCCCTACAAAATTCAATTGGTGCAAGAATTAAAGCCCCACGATGCCAGTCAGAGGCTTAATTTCGTAAATCAGGTGATTGAGCGATTTTCAACGTTTACCAACATTTTGTTTTCGGATGAAGCTCATTTTCATCTTAATGGCCACGTAAATAAGCAAACTGCCGCTACTGGAGTGCAACGAATCCGAAACGCAAACATCAGAAACCCCTACATTCGCCTAAAGTGACCGTATGGGCTGCGATGTCGGCGCGAGGAATTATCGGCCCTTACTTTTTGGAAGACGAAAGGGGGCGTGCAGTTACAGTGAATTCAGAGCGTTATGTGGAGATGTTAGACAACTTCTTGGTACCTGAACTGCAAAACTTTCCTGGCTATAACCAAAGAACATGGTTCCAACAGGACGGAGCAACTTCACACACGTCCAATATGTCTCTGCCACGTGTTCGTGAAATTTTCTCAGGCAAATTGATCTCCCGGAGAGGTGACATAAATTGGCCTCCACGCAGTCCAGATTTAACCCCTATGGACTTTTTCCTATGGGGTTATCTTAAATCTAAAGTTTACGCCAATAAACCGACTTCACTGGCGCATTTGAAAGAAAATATCCGTCACGAAATGGCAGCCATCCCTGAGTCCACCTGACGAGACGTCATAAGTAATTTTACTGTTCGATTAAATGAGTGCCGAGAACGCGAGGGTCTACATTTAGACGATATTATTTTTAAGAAATAAATCCCCAAAAAGTGTATTTTAATAATTAATAAACATTTTTTCTATATACGGCTTACTTTTTTTTTAATCGATCCACTAAATATAAAATTTCTTTTGAGACACCTTGTATTTCTAAAAAAAAAATCTTAAAAGATATATTTGTTAAACAGATGTGGTAAGCATTTATCTAACTGGGCTCGCAAAACTGTATATAACACAATCATTTTACCGCACTTCAATACCACACACAAATCCAGGGGAATTAAAAAGATTGCAAATTTTACAAAATAAAGGCATGCGAGCCATATTAAAATGTAACAAATACACGCATATAAAAACAATGTTACGTAAATTAGGGTGGTTAGAAGTTGAAAATCCATTAGAAATTAGCTCATTAACTTTTATTCATAAGATCAAACTTGGGTTACTACCAAAATATTTCAATAATGTTTTAAAAGTTTTCAAAGATGTACATAGTTATAATACTAGAAATAAAAATTCTTTTGCACTGGAGCATAAAAACAGCAAAGCAGCACAGAATTCGTTATTTTTTAAGGTAGTTATAATTTATAATAAATTACCAGATAGTATAAGTAGGTAATATAAGACAATTTAAATTGGAATTAAAAAAATATTATTTAGAAAAATAAGTAAGTGTTTTATTTTTTATTTGTTTATTTGAATGTTTTGTTAAAACTATATACTTTAGATTTAGTGTGAAATATTATCTAATATTAATTGTTTAGAGTTACTTTTAAATATATTATATGAAACTATCCCAGTATTATTATTTGTTTATGTAGCAAAATAATGCTAGATAAAGTCTAATCTCATCTAATCTAATTTATGACAAACGTCGAATATATCTATCTGCCTCACTGAGTTGCTTTAAAAAAATTGATGTGAAGTGTGAATTTTCACACATTTCAGGGTTTTGCAGGTATTTAATAACTAAATGATGATTATTTGGGTTGCCAAAACAATCTTTATGTCAAAATATTTTTTTATGAATTTTAATTCGAATGACTAATACCATTATTTAAGTTTCTAAATATATGCAGTATTTTTTTTTACATAGCAAGGTTCATTAAGATTTTGAAAATTGCGCGTATGGCTTCTATTGGTTGCTTAAATCATTAGCCCCGCCCTCTGATTTCGTATACATCAAACAGAATTAAATTATAATTTCAACACTTCCCACTGATTATTAAATTTATGCTTTTAAAAATTAAATGCAACATTTACCAAAATATAATTAAAATTTTGACAAAATAATTTAAACAAAAGAAAACTGCAAAAAAAAACAAGAAAATTAAAATTGACAGGATTCGAACTCTAGTTTGCAAGTTACCTGTTTGACAAATTAGAAAACCAATGACTAAACGCACATCGCTATGAGCGCTGACGTATCAACTTGGTTACATAGCGAATTAAATATTTAACATATTCTGGTTAAAAACACAAAAAATGCATTATTTTCCGAAAACATAATCTGATCAAAAATTCCTGTTGTACTATTCCGGTTCACACCAATATACATTACTTAGAATTTTTTCAGATTTTTAGTTTAAGCCATCTGGGCTACAGGATGTGGGACAAACATTTTTTTGTACAATTTTGACAAAAATCGCGTCAAAATAATTTATTTTGCAAAAATAAAATTTTGATTGTTAATCCACGTACTAAGGGCTTTCATTTGATACCCTAATCAGAATTATAAAAAAATATTTTTTTTTTTTCGTTGAGCACTTATTTGTTTATATTTTTAGGGGGATATGTTTTTTAGATGTTTTAGTATTTTTCCTATGTGCGGGTCAAAAAGTTGTACAAGCATGCCAAATTTTAATTCTCTAGATTTAGCCGTTTGGCTACAATTTTTACCGAACAGTCAGACAGACAGACAGACGACAAAATGAGGGTATAAGGGTTTTTTGGTCATACCTACAAAACCCTACAAATGAAGATAAAATTATAAAAAAGTTTATTATCTAACAATTCTGTTATGGTAATTTTTCAACTGCCGAGTTAGTAATTAAATTCATTTATTTTATAGTAACTATACACTTCTTCTTCTTCTTCTTCTTCTTCTTTAGGCACTATCAGTCAGGTTGACCTTTGGCTTTCCTCACATATGTCCTCCATCTTGAGCTATATACTAGCTTATATGATAGCTATTACCATAAAGTTAATTTTTTAAGTAAAATGGACGAAAAATGTAATGTTATTCGGTAACTTTTTGACGAACTGGATAATAATAAGTGCCAATTTTATTATTAATTATAAGTGCAAAAAAAAAACTTTTAATAAAATTAAACTCGTTTACTAGATGTTTAATTGTTATTCCAATTTAATATTGTGTTTGCAGAGTAAAATGCTGAATTTTTCCTAATTTAACCTTTTTCGTATATTAAAACAAATAAGTCTGCAATGCTTAAATATTTCCCAAAATACACTCCAAAAAACCGCTGTATTTTATTTTAGAATCCATATTAAAATACAGTTCACCTTTTTTCACCCACCATGTACAAAATGTATTCCAAGAAGAGAAGATTTAAAAAGCATTTGTAGTATATGCGAAATTAATTTATGTTTCCTTTTTTCAGGTGAGGAGTCACAGTAGCTGTAGAGTAAAAATGGGAATAATATTGAATTGGTAAGTTCTTATATAGAATTTCTAAAACTCTGGGTTTTTTATTAGGAGGGGTCTAGAAGACAAAATTGTTTTATTGGGGTAGGGATGGACCGGAACATACATTACTATCTGGAGATTACTGGCTTATTCTAGCACGGCCCATGTATTAGGGCTTCTCATTTCCCGCAATTTTGAAATCCCGGGATTTCGGGATGAAATTTGATCTATCCCCGGGATTTCCCGGAGTTTTTAAAATTGCATGAATACAACTAATTAGTCCATAAGCATGTTGTAAAAATGCGGACGCGTTAAGCGAACGCGGAACTCACTTCGAAAGCAATTTACGCATGCTCAAATTTTCGTGTAAAATTGTAAACACACTACCTTCTGGTATCTTTAAGGTGTTAGCTCTTTCATGCAACTTCACTTTACGGTTTTTCAAAACTATTTTGTGGACTTTTTTTATGTTTTCCGGAACAACTGCCGATTTTGAGCGACCGAGTGTTCAGCAACATCGGTGTTTGTACGACTGCGTTTAAATTCAGCATACCAATCAGTAATTGTTGATTTGCCTGGTGCAGAGTCCCTATAATGCTTATCAAGCCACTGTTTGGCTTCAACAGTATTTTTTCCCATCAAAAAACAATGTTTAATCAACACACGAAATTCTTTTTTATCCATTCTTTTAAAAATTACAAAACTGGAGTCACTAAAACCACTAAACTCAGAATGTCATGTAATTTTCACATGTATCGTTTGAAGATTGGTACTATCCAGAAATAATATGGGTGAAATCAGTGTTGCCATATACATATATGTCAGACCGGAGACTTATTGAGTGAAGTAAATTAAAGAGGGATAAATTCTCTAAAATTTAGTTTTTTTTTTTTTAATTGGTTGATATAGGGGTGCTCCAACAGCTCGGTTATTAGTAGGGGCCTGCAGATCCGCGGATATTCGCAATATCCGCGTAATAATAAAATATTCTTACCTTTAGAGAAACGTGTGATTATGTCCCGAGTCTTTGATTACTTTCGGTTATCTGTATAAGCATGTATATATTGTTCTATCTCTCTCTATGATATTGTTATTAAGACCAATGTAAATTCTATATCATTTTAAGTTGCAGTTATGTCAGAGATATATCGAGCACAATATATTAACACGAACAAACGTGCCAAATATTATTTTTTGAAAGTGGAAACTCGAGTATATTAGATTTTATAATATTTGATTAAATAATGTTTCACCTTATTTGACATTTTTGGAAATAATAAAAATAAACCATGATAATTTGCCACATTTAAAAACATAGGAAGATCATAACTAGAGTCCGGCAAAACTATGCAACGGTAATTTTGCCATCAGCGTGCTATTTTAAACTTTATTTTGAACGAATAATTCTGTAATAATTTTTAACTTCTTTTTACTTATAAAGCGCCCTCTCTGATATTAGCATACTATATATAGACTCAGTGCCGCAACAACATAAATTGGCGCCTGGTGCGTAAAATTATTTGGCGACCCCCCCCCCCCATCCTCACTAATTACGTACGCAATTTTTAAAATTTTATGGTAGGGTGATTGCATCAGTAAGGGAACGTTTAAAACATTTACTTACGTTGTTTTCTTCACCAAAATGTTATTTAAGATATTTACTTTTTATATTTTATAGAGAATCCTTAAAATCTTATTGTTTTATTTTGATGCAAGTGAAAATAAAAGAATAACTTAGAAAAATAAAAAACATAACTTTATTCATAAAAATCACAAAATCGCCAGAAAAGGAACACTTACTCCTAATAAAGGAACTATCTTATTACCAGTAAAGAAACATACAACAATATATATTATAAAGTCATTTTTTTAACAATAAATGTATAAAAAAAAAGTTTAAAAAAACATTCGTTGGTATTATTTTTTAGTTTAGTTTTAACCTTTTTCTTTGGTTTGGTTTAAATTGCAATATTAACGATTATGTTACAATCATAATTATGTTTGTTACACAAAAGGGCTAAAGAAATATATTACATAATTGAATAACAAAATAAATAAAAAAATATATATTTAATGACATATATTCTTCATAATTTAATGACTGCGCTGTATTTTCTAGTATTTTCTATTAAAGCTAAATTTTACAAGCTCTTGGCCCATTGTAGAACGCAAATAATTTTTTATTAACTTTAATTTACTAAAACTGCGTTAATTCGAAGCAACAGTTACAGGGACCGTTAAAAATATGCGCAGTGCAATGCCAATATTAGGGTACACATCTTTTAAATCGTAAGTGTGGATCACTTCTAATAATTGCATTGCAGTGGCAGTTGTACAGTCATCAATTAATGATCTTGTCTGCCATTTGAAACTTTCGATTATGAAATCAAATTTGTGTTGATTATAGTTTATTAATATAAAAGATAATAATAAAAAAAAAATTGGCCATTCGGCGCCCCTATGAATCCGGCGCCTGGTGCGGCGGCACCTGTCGCACCACCCTTGTTGCGGCACTGTATAGACTGTATTGGGTATATAAGCTGTTCACTTTTGTAAGAACAAACTATAGTGCGTTCGAAGGTGAGTTTGCAGTATAGCTCTTATGGAAAATGGGAGCGGTGTTGCCAAATGTTGTAAAAGTGTCAAATGTGTCAATTATAATAATATGAAAAACTCGTATGATTTACAAAAATCAACTCTTATAAAACTCAAAATAACACTCAACAAAAACAAATGGACATTTGTAGAATACTGCGTCTTCACAGATCAGCGCGTTTTAGAGCTGGCAACGTCGACAAGCAAGAAAAGGATAGTGTCATTGTGTAAACCCATTAGAGAGTATGAAAAAGAACTACTCCATATGCCCTGTACTGCAAACTCACCTTTGAACGCACTATAGATCTGGTTATTTTGGTTACTTTTATAATGTATTACTGACTTTAAATGTCATTGAAAAATATTCCTTTCACTGTAAAACCGACTTTAGGTTTCTAGGTTATGATCATTATAATTAAGATATCATTTTTCATCATGACATATGTCAAATGGATCGACATTTTAAAAAAGTGACATTTTTTAATATAAACATGACATACAATTTCAAAGATGGAAACTATTCAAAACAATATTTCTTCTTAGTTTGTTCTTACAAAAGTGAAACGCTTAAACCAGGTTCTTTTCTCAAAGCCTATTTGACATAGGAGATTGGTAAAAAAGGGTAGTGCCATTAAGAGTATCCTTATATAAAGAATTATGTCCAAATTTATCCTTACCACCAAATCCTGTTGTGTCACGTTGGGGAACTTGGCTTGAAGCGGCGTTATTTTGTTTTAAAATTTTTTATTTTCAATCTAACTCAGGATGCTCAAAGCATTATAATATCAAAAAATATTATACAAAAACCAAATATTTATGAAGAGTTACAGTTCATAAAGACTCATTTTTAATTTCTTCCTTCATCTACAGTAAATTTAGAAAAACAAAACCGGCCATTGTCAGAATCTTTAAATATTATTTATTGGACAGTAAACAAACTGAAATCTGTTCCCGGCGAGTTTTGTTTGCACTTGTCTGCAAAAATTGATAGTATATTTAATAAAAATCCTGACCTACAAGTATTACTACAATTTTCTATCAATTTATTATCAAATCAGTATATATTTAATAAATATAAAGAAATATATACTTATTATAATTATGCACCAATAACAAGTTTTGATGTAGTAAGTATATACATCGGAAAGATCTAATTTTTCTGATGAAAATTTAGAAAAATACTTAATGATTTCTTTAAATAATTAAAAACTTATTACTTTCATAAATATTATCATTAATTATTATTATTATTATTATTGAGAAAAGAAAAAAAAAACTGACTACAACACACACCAAATCGAAAAATTTCTTACTATTATTATTATTGATATTAAAATTGCATGTATTTTGCTTGTGTATACTATTTATCAATAATAAATAATATCGTTTATAAACTTTTTCATTTTTCAATTTTTTACTATTTGTAAATAAAGACCAACAAAAAACAAAAGAATAAAACACTTGTACCACAATGAATTCTTATCTTAATAATGACACCTTATTATTTTGGGATTATATCCGAGATAATTCCGGTCACTCCCCAGCAAACATTCAACTAACGGCCGAATGCCGGCAAACTGCTTTTATGCTGGTAATTTACTGGCACCAAAAGTAAGTGCAACGCCAGTATTAATAATGTACTTCACATTTGTATTTCGCATTCCGCCTATACGAAGTACTTTACCAGCATTTTATAAGCACTCTTCTTCACTCATACTTTTTACTTAAAACCATTAGAAATAAATCTTGCAACTAATGCGATTATTTTGCACTTTACCGTTGCTGGGCCGGCAACTGATACATCAATGGGCCAGTAACGGCCACGGGGACACCGGGGTACTGGCCCATTACTTTCAATGCCGGGGAGTATGTGCTTTACACTGGTACTGGCCCGTATAAAAATGTTTGCTGGGTCCTTTGCCATTGGTCAAGATAAGATATTAAATTTTTATACACTACACTATTTGTCGGCAGGGCACATTATAAATATATATAATTACATTTTATTTCTACAGATAACACACGTGCTGCTTTTTATCGAACATACACCTAACTAAAGTACCGTTGTATATTTTTGCCGGACCCTAATCATAACAAATTTTAAAAAAGTCTGAAATTTCTTTAAATCGTCACATAACTTTAATCTTTTGATCATAGGATGATTATTTGAATTTAGTTTTATTTAGAATTTATTTTTTTAAATTTGCTGGTATTTCTCTCCTTGTTATTTATTGGCTATAAATGTGAACAATTAATCTGTTTTATTATTTATAAATATTATATATACCTTATTTAATAATTTTCCATGAAAGATTAAACTGAATTTCCTCCACTCCAGTGTTACAACAGAAAACCCTTAGGTGATCGCCCAACTCCCCTTATTAATTTCTTATATAATAACTTCATACTTACAAAGGATTATATATATTTAAACTTAATTTTCTAAATTATAAACTTAATTTAATTTGTTAGAATCCACAGTTTTGTATTAGGAGAGGAAAGTTGAAATGTATAAAATAAATTGTTGTTATGCGACTCACATAACTTCGGTGTGTTGCACGTAGCGGAGAAGCAGGCGAACTCAACCATCGCTAAATT
Source organism: Liopterus haemorrhoidalis (assembly GCA_963971575.1). Classification (NCBI taxonomy): domain Eukaryota; kingdom Metazoa; phylum Arthropoda; class Insecta; order Coleoptera; family Dytiscidae; genus Liopterus; species Liopterus haemorrhoidalis. The sequence continues at coordinate 43,458,421 of OZ020618.1, read as the reverse complement.
ACGAGTTACGATTGGGCATTTTAAGTCCTACATTTTACTTAGCTTCCGCCCTCAGATATATTATAAAAAATAATCACGAGATAACGAAAATAAAAATTAATATGAAACATTTATTTCAGGATAAAATAAGACACAACAATTTAATTTTAAAACGAAATTTATACATACTGGCACAGGCCAACGTGGTTTTAACAAAACTGAACATGAACTATCGCTCTATTTCAAAAATCCAGTTACACTTCTGAAATCCAATCCGCTACTCAGGGCCGGATTTTCCTATAGGCTAAGTAGGCTTAAGCCTAGGGCCTTCTAAGTTCAGAGGGCCTCAATATTCAAAAAGATGCATATATACTAAACTAATAAAAAAAAAAAGAATGTGCTATACCTCAAGAAACACAGACCATACGAAGGGTTTTATAATTCACCCTAAATCTAGTTTTTCCTTTTATAGGTTAACTAGGGCATGTTCAAATACGTTTTTGAACATGTTTATGGGTAGCAAAAAGTCGATATCTCATTGGGCCTAAGAGATATTGAGGAAGCCGTCAAAAAAACATTTCATCCCTTTAGAAGAATTCCCTCAGTCTCATGGAGACCTCTACCAAATAATGCATAAAGAAAAAATATAGATGACTTTACCTAACATAGAAGCAATCCTACGATTACTTCTTAGTTTAATGGCCACTAACTGCTTTGAAGAGTGGTCTTTTTCAAACTTAAAAGAATTAAAAATGAATTAAGGAGCACAATGTCTCAAGACAGGTTATCTGCTCTGAGCATTCTGAGCATTGAAAGTTATAAACTTAGAAATATTAAAAAAAATCAGCTGTGGCTACTACAGGACCGACCGCCATCAGAAAGTACTTGGATAAAATACATTCTAGCAGCAGAGTAAAAATAACGGCATAATATTTTCTAACAGAGATATTATTTATCATGAGCATGAAAATGTAACGTTTCCATGCTTGAAAAGTATATTTCCAAGTATGAAAATATAGATACTTAAAAAAAATATATGAAATAAAAGTTGTTAGTTATTGCTTTTATAACAACTATTTTTAGATAATTTTTTTCGAAATATTTTTCTGTTGGTAAATATTCGTAAAAATCTTAAAATCGACACGAGTAAACTTTTCTAGTCAACCAATTTTTACCAAAAGTTGCTCAACTCGTGCCATTAATGTCAAAAGCTTAAATATGAAGATTTATAACAATCCTTTTAGCCGAATTTGCTCTGCACGTGTACACAGACAGACAGACAGAAGGACAGACCGACAGACATCATGCTAAAAATAGTCAAAACGTTATATAGGGACCTCAATTCGTGGAGATCCATCGAAATCTCAAAATGTCAAAATCGGTATACATATATGTTGGCGGTCGGTAAAAAGAGGTGTCTATTGACGGGGCCTAAAAATTTGAGTAGCCTAGGGCCTCGCGTTATGTAAATCCGGCCCTGCCGCTACTAGTTTGGGACGATATGAAGACAGTCTTCCCTAACTTATCTAAAATTGCTCAGAAATTCTTGTCTGTAGTAGTGACGTCAGTTCCTTCAGAGCGCTTATTTTCGAAAGCAGGAGCCACTGTATGCAGAGACAGAAATAGGTTTCTGGGCAAAAGGCTTACTAAACTGATTTTTTTAGTGCTTGCAATGAAGAAGAGTGGAGTGTTTAATTAGCCAACGGAGTGGCCAAGTCGGGCGGTTTTAGACTGCTGGAAACAGGCGTGACTGGGCGGCCGGTGGTTCGAGCCTGCTTCGTTGGTGATATTATTCGGGCGAGAATAATATGTTTACATTACTCTCATTTTCACAATCATTCACCCCTTATCCAGGTGTAGGAGCTCGCCCCCTGGCATCGGCGATTAGCCTCGTTGCAGAAATAAAGGCCGATGTAAAATAAATAATATAATAATAATAATAATAATGGAGTGTTTAATTACATTTTAAACAATCACTCAGACATATAGGCGCCATTGCCTTACCATTTTTTAGCATTTTTTAATACCAACCTGACATACAATTTCAAAGGTACAAACTACTGAAATCAAAATTTCCTATTAGTTTGTTTTTACAAAAGTGAACAGGGCTATTCCAAACGTTTAGGCGGAACTAGATTTTGCAATCTAGTAATTTTTATCTATTAATACGGAATTTTGGTCATTTTGTTTAAGCTTTGTAAATCATGCTCACATTGCAAATTCTAGATTAAATAGATCGTCATTATAAAATGTCCTTTTCAATGCATTTTAATTTTTTGTTATTCATAATAAAAATTTCCCATTTATTTATTTGTTTTGTCTTCAAAATATCGATACTTTTTATTCGATTTATCAATACCCAAATATCGATACTTTCTCAGTATCGCATATCCCAAACTGTGATGGGTGGTGTTTAAGTTTGTAGACCTAACTAATAATAACGTACAAGTGTTAGAATGTGAATTGTTACTTTTATTTAACTGTTCTCTGTAACTGTCGCTGTCTATCATAGCGGCCTGTCTATGCGCACCATAAAGACCGTCTTTTCACGAGATTGTTGCCAAACAGTACCTACAAAACCTTTTTGTGTGAAGATTCATAGTTCACACCAACTTTTTGTTTTTATTATTATTATTTTAATGGCCTTACCTGCTAGAAAAATTCCATGCCTGAACAGGATTCAAACCCGAGACCCTAGTAACACAGGGCACGTGTTACCACTACGCTAGGCCGGACGGCCACACCAATTTTACTTTTTGAATTTAAATAACGAAAAAAATTATTTCTAATTTTTTCTCGATGTAAAATAATATGTAAAAGAAAATATGTTGTAAACATAAAAACAATGTAACAATATACTGCAGGTAAATATAATATGAAAATTAAACATTTCTGCTTTACATAATATAAATATGTTCAAATTACTATTTGTTTATGCGATGTTATGTTGTTTTCTGTAACATTATATGTTTGTTAATTGATTTAATAATACATATGAAAACATGCAAACCATATTGTAAATAATAGCAAATATAAATACGCAATTATTTATTAGCGTCATTCATGCAAATTGCTCACTAATTTACTAGCTACTACATCAGTGTTACACTTGTTTACCTTTCAGGAATTCTGTACAGATAAATTAACTAAAAGCCAAAGATGATAGATTGCTAACAACAATATACAATGAGTGGCCGGTTAATAAACAATTTGGACTGCGAACAAACCCAACAACGAACACTTTCACGAAAGATTTTTGTGTTCGGACAACGAACACATATTCGGATAACGAACTAAAACGAATTTTAACGAACTCGGAGAAATATGTCTCCTTCTGAAAAAGAGGAAGACGAAAGAGGACCAATGCCGACATCTGCCATTAAAGATATTTTGGAGAAGTGGGAGGATGTCAGAACAACGGTCTTCGAATGGCACCCAAACCAAGCTGATGTAAAATTTTACAGAAATTATTCGAAATTTTTCGTTTTATCAAAAAACGTCTCAAAAAAAAGTTATTAGTTATTGCTTTTATAGTAACTTTTGTTTAATAAATTTTTTCGAGATATTTTTCTGTTGTGAAATATTCGCAAAAATCTTAAAATCGACACGAGTAAACTCTTATTTTTAGTCAACCGATTTATACCAAAAGTTGATCAACTCGTGCCATTGATAGCAGAAGCTTAAATATGAAATTTCATAAAAATCCTTTCAGCCGAATTTGCTCTGCACGTGTACACAGACGGACAGACGGACAGATAGACAGACGGACAGACGGACAGACATACGGACAGACAGACCGACAGACATCATGCTAAAAATAGTCAAAACGTTATGTAGGAACCTCAATTCGTGGAGATCCATCGAAATCTCGAAACGTCAAAATTGGTATGATCACAATACCTCCCTTATATATGTTGGCGGTCGGTAAAAAGGACTGATTAATATGCAAGACTGTATGTATTATTTTTGCAATAATTAAACTTACTAAGAAATTATACAAACAATTTTTACTTGCCCGACCTTAATATATAAGGGGCAAGAATTGTAATCACGAAAATTGTCGCGATTTTGACTCATGACCACGTTTCATGGTCCAGGAAATCCAAAAAACCTATTTTCGAAGTACCGTCCGTATGTGTGTGTGTCTGTGTGTTTGTGTCTGTGTGTGTGTGTCTGTGTGTGTGTCTGTGTGTGTGTGTGTATACACGATAACTCAAAAACGGTTCGGTGCGGTACTCGTTCTGGTACTAAAAAATTCTCCTAATAATTGGAAAGAACCTTATTGTTTTTTATTAAAATCCGAAACCGGAAACGGAAGTTATTAAACGTTAAAATTTAAAAAAATTCGTAACTAGTAAACCAAGCCTTGGACAAAATTTTTGTAAAGAACATAATTTACTGAAATTCCAAAAAAAAATTTTTTTTTTAAAAATTTAATTTTTTTTTATGTATTTTTTTTATTATTATTATTTTTTTTTTATGGGAGGGCAAGTCTAGCGGAGTTCTCCCTTCTCCACTGGTTAAAATAATTTTTAGGGCCTCCAGAACGAATTAATCGAATTCCCATAAAAATCTATGGTAAATCGATAATCGGTTAACGAACAATTTAGATGGAGAACATAATCTTGGAACAGATTATGTTCCTTAACCGATCACCCACTGTATTTAAATTTAGATACAATAATTTAGGTTTTGTTGGTATTACTAAAAAAACCCCATTTGTCTGTCTATCTGTCTGTTTGTATGTTGTAAAAATTGTAGCCAAACGGAAAAACCTAGAAAGTTGAAATTTGGCATGCTTATACAACTCTTTGATCCGCACATAGGAAAAATACTAAAACATCTAAAAACCATTTCCCCCTAAAAATATAAACAAATATGTGCTCATCGAAAACAAATATATATATACTAGCTGAGTACCCGTGCTTCGCTACGGTTTATTGACGGTTTGCCATCATCGTGCAATTATTGTAAGTCATGATTCTTTATAGATCACATTGCTGACTCTCTCCTCAGGTGTAGATTCACCCCGTTAGAGGTTCATTTGTGTAAAATTCGTAGTATGTTTCTAAACATGTGCACGGGTAACTTTTAAGTTATAAAATGAATGTTATAACTTAATAAACACAGGAAATACGACGGGTTGTATAATTCATCCCGATTATAGATTTACCCCTTTAGGGGTTGATTAGGAAAGAATCCAGAAATAAAATTTTCGACATTTGTATGGTTAATCTTTATAAGCAGAAGCCAAGTCGATGTCTTATTGGGTCAATCGATATTAAGGAATTCTTGATATCACATTTCAGCCCTTAGGGGTTGAATTTCGAAAAATACCGTCTTAGTGGGAACTTACGTCATACAGGGAATATACTTTACGAATATCATGTATCTTGTCCAGAGGACGTTCTATCGAGTAAAAAATACCCATTTACCCCTTTAGGGGTGAAATTTTTAAAAACTGTCAAAATCATTTCGAGATATTTTAAAAAGACACCGATAAGCCAAAAAAGGATAAACACAGGAAATATGAAGGGTTGTATAATTCACCCCGACTGTATACCCCTATAGGGGTTGATTCGGCCAACATCCTGAAATAAGTTTTTCGTATGGGTAATCTTTGTAAGCAAAATCCAAGACGATATCTTATTGGTCCTAAGAGGTATTGAGGGATCTTTGAAATCACATTTCACCCCTTTTCGCTTCTTAGGGGTGGAATTTCGAAAAATCCCGTCTTAGTGGCTGCTTACGTCATGGAGGGAATATACTTCACGAATTTTATTTATCTATGTCCAAGGGATGTTCAATCGAATACAAAATTCCCATTTACCCCTTAAGGGTGAAATTTTAAAAACTGTCAATACCATTTCAAGATATTTTGAAGACATATATATGTACATATATATACATAGATATGCCAAAAGGAATTTTATAACTCAACAAAGACAGGGAATATGATGAGTTGTATAATTAACCCTGTTCGGAAATTCACCACTTTAGGGGTGGGTTAGAACAAAATCCTGAAATAAGTTTTTCAATATTTATATGGGCAATCTTTGTAAGAAAAACCAAGACGATATCTTATTGGTCTGTAGAGATATTTAAGAATCCTTGAAATTATATTTCACCCTTTAGGGTTTGAATTTCGAAAAATCCCGTCTTAGTGTATGCTTACCTCATGGAGGGAATATACTTTGCGAACATCATGTATCTATGTCCAAGGGATGTTCTATCAAATAAAAAATATCCTTTTACCTCTTTAGGGGTGAAATTTTGAAAAACTGTCAAAACCATCGAGATATTTTAAAAAGACATATAGATGCCAAATAGGAATTTAATAACTCAACAAACACAGGAAATACGTCGGGTTTTATAATTCTCCCTGATTGTAGATTCACCCTTTTAGGGGATGAATAGGACAAAATCCTGAAATAAGTTTTTCAACATTTATATGGATAATATTTAGAAGCAAATATGAAGGCGATATATTATTGGACCTGTGAGATATTGAGGAATCCGTGAAAACACATTTTACCCCATTTCACCCCTTAGGGGTTGAATTTCCAAAAATCATTTCTTAGGGGGTTGTTAAGTCATAAAAAGGATATACTCCCCGAATTTTATGTTTCTCTGTCTAGACGACATTCTATCGAATATAAAATACCAAATTACCCGTTTAGGGGTGAAATTAAAAAAAAAAGGTCAATACACTTAAATATTTTAAAAAGACACCTATATGCCTAAAAGAAATGTTATAACACAACAAACACAGAAGATGCGAAGGGTTCCATAATTCACCCTGATTGTAGATTCACCCCTTTAGGGGTTGATTAGTACAAAATCCTGAAAAATAAGTTTTTCAACATTTATGTGGGTAGTCTTTGTAAGCAAAAGCAAGGCGATATATTCTTGACCTAAAAGATACTGAGGAATCCGTGAAAACACATTTCACCCCTTTTAACCCCTGAGAGGCCGAATTTCAAAAAATTATTTCTTAGGGGGTTCTTAAGTCATAAAAGGAATATACTCCCCGAATTTTATGTTTCTTTATCTAGACGAAATTCTATCGAATAAAAAATACCAATTTACCCCTTTAGGGGTGAAATTTAAAAAAACGGTCAAAACACTTTCTAAATTTTCTAAAAAGATACCTATATGCCAAAAAGGAATGTTATAACACAAAAAACACAGAAGATGCGAAGGGTTCTATAATTCACCCTGATTGTAGATTCACCCCTTTAGGGGTCAATTAGAACAAAATCCTGAAATAAGTTTTTTAATATTTACATGAATAATCTTTGTAAGCAAAAACCAAGTCGATATCTTATTGGACCTAAGAGATATTAAGGAAACCGTGAAGCCATATTTTACCCCTTTTAACACCCTTTTCGCCCACTTAGAGAATGAGTTTCGAAAAATCCGTTCTTAGTGGGTGCTTACGTCATGGAGGGAATACACTCGCCGAATTTCATGATTGTAGGTTCAGTGGTTTGGGCTGGGCGTTGATTATGAGTAGGTAGCTTAGTTACGATTTTATATATATAGATTTAATTCTGAGTAGGATATCAAATTAAAGCCCTTAGTACGTGGATTAACGATTAAAATTTTATTTTTGCGAAATATTTTCATTTCATTTTGGAAATACGATACCTACAGTTTTCGAGGATTGCTTATTGTTTCTTTAAATATATGCAATACATTTTTTGCACACAGTTTTCTGAGCAATACGAAGCAATAGACAATAAGTACTGCAGTAAAAGATTAAAAATAACAAGCAGTAATAACATAAATAATGACCCAATACAATAAAGTAAAAATCAAGTTATATCGTTGTACATTAAGAATATAATGCCGGATCGAATTTAACATTTTTTTACCGTATAAAATTTTACAACGCCGATCTAACGGGACAATATATTTTTATTTCTCAATTAACCTTTTAAACTCATAAAATCACTGTCTATATTTTCATTGCAATGAAATTGATATGAATTGTGAATTCAGATTTAAAATATATGAAACTAAAATATATTTCCATTTGTATTAAACCAGTTTAATCCTATTATACAATCTCATTTTATTTATGAGAATTGTTATACAATTTATAGAAAATTTGTTTAAAACATTTGTTTTCAATATTGTTTATTAATATTTAAAAACGAATGATTTCATGGTAATACGTCCCTAATACATTAAGAGCGTATGCAGCATGTCTAAATAAAATAAAAAATAGCCACAAGAAAGTGTACTCAAAAAAAAATTGATGTGAAGTGTAAATTTTCATTCATTGCAGGGTTTCGCACGTGTATAGGACAAATTTTGCTTTGTAGTAATCACTGCAAAATGAACGATATTTTTAAAATAATTTATCATTAACAATTTATGTTAATCTAAGAGCTTTAAAAACAAATTTTACGTTAAAATATTTTTTTGTTAATTTTAATTCAAATGCCTAATACCATTATTTAGGTTTCTAAATATGTGCAGTATTTTTTTTTTTTTATATATATAGCAAGGTTCATTAAGATTTTGAAAATTGCGCCTATGGCTTCCATTGGTTGTTTTAAGTCATAAGCTCCGCCCCTCTGATTTCGTATACATTGAAACATAGAATTAAATTATAATGTCAACAATTCCCACTGGTTATTGAATTTACGCTTTTAAAAATTAAATGCAACATTTGCCAAAATATAGCTATAAATTTTGAAAAACAAAAATAAAAATGCAAAAAAAACAGAAAAAATAAAATTGTCTCCAGACCGGTAGCGAACTCTAATTTGCAAATTATAACACGAGAAGGCTAACCATTACACTATGAAAGCGTACTGGTTTACTATGTTACATAAGGTATTAAATATTTTACATCGTCAACCAAAAAACACCAAAAAATGCGTTATTTTCCAAAAACATAATCTGATCAAGAATTCCGGTTCACACCAATGTACATTTCTTAGAATTTTTTCAGATTTTTAGTTTAAACCATCTGGGCTACAGGGTTTGGGACAATTTTTTTTGCACGATTTTGGCAAAAATCGCGTCAAAATAATTTATTTTGCAATGTAGGTATGACCAAAAAACCCTTATACCGTCATTTTATCGTCTGTCTGTCTGTCTGTCTGTCTGTCTGTCTGTCTGTCTGTCTGTCTGTCTGTCTGTTTGTCTGTCTGTCTGTATGTATGTATGTCTGTCTGTTCGGTAAAAATTGTAGCCAAACGGCTAAACCCAAAAAGTTGCAATTTGGCATGCTTATACAACTCTTTGACCCGCACATAGGATAAATACTAAAACATCTAAAAAACATATCCCCTTAAAAATATACACTAATATGTACACAATTTTAGCAAAAATCACGTAATAATAATTTATTTCGCGAAAATAAAACTTTAATCGTTAATCCACGTACTAAGGGCTTTCATTTGGTACCCTACTCAGAATTAAATATATATATATATATTTTTTTTTTTTTTTTTTCGTTGAGCACAAATTTGTTTATATTTTTAGTGGGATATGTTTGGTATGTTTGGATAAGTTGTGGTATTTAGAAACCGTAGACATTCTTTCCAAATACATATTTTATCAAAATAACCCAAAAATATAAAAGAATGGTAAACAATAAACCAAAATCAATTTCGTTGTACATTATTTATCATTAGTTTCTTGAACGCAATTCACGTAGACGGTGAGAAAATTGGTAAAATTACAACGTTGTGTATCAGAGTAGATTTGGGCGAAGGTAATATTGGGCGTCAGTTAGTGGAGGGAGTTCGCAACTAACTGCCGTGTACGAGGTAGAGCTCGAATTTAAGGAGATGAATCGTTTCCTACAAACCCTTTGCGATATACACATTCACACTCGCAACCATTATTTATTAGGATTGTGTAATAAATAATATTCGTATAATTTATTGTTTAAATAATTATTATAGTTTACATTTATATTCTAATATAACATGAACAAAGTACTTAATCTAGAAACAGGAAGAATATAAAGATCCATTACATATACATATAGGCAAAATACATTCTAGCAGCAGCGGGAGACAGAGTTGCATTTTTGATTTCATTTTATCCCGCTTAATTTTTTTTGTAATTGATAGTTTAGCTATAACTAATAATCGAAACAAGCGTCAGCCGCCAGAATCGTGGTGGGGCTGGTCGTGAGAAATGAACATCTTGTAAAAAAAAGATATCCAAAAATCATTTCCAGCCACTTGAAAATTTGCACAATTATTGTTTAAGTGATAATAATAATAATAAAAAAAAGTTAGCTGCGTACGTAGTGGGGGATTATATATCATCCGCTTGTATAGACCTGTCATAAAAAAATCAGCTATGGCCACCACAGGACCGACCGCCATCATAAAGTACTTGTATAAAATACATTCTAGCAGCAGAGTAGAAATAACTTGGCCTAATATTTTCTAACAGAGATATTATTTATCATGAACATGGAAACGTTACATATAAGTATGAAAAAATTGAGAATTAAAGAAAAAAATTACAAAAATTTTTTGTTTTATAAAAAAACGTATCAAATAAAAGTTATTAGTTATTGCATTTATAGCAACTTTTGTTAAATAAATTTTTTTGAAATATTTTTCTGTTGTGAAATATTCGCAAAAATCTTAAAATCGACACGAGTAAACTCCCATTTCTAGTCAACCGAATTTTACCAAAAGTTGATCAATTTGTGCTATTGATGGCAGAAGCTTAAATATGAAGTTTAATAAAAATCCTTTTAGCCGAATTTGCTCTGCACGTGTACACAGACAGACGGACGGACGGAGAGGCAGACAGACAGACAGACAGACAGACAGACAGACACACACACACACACAGACAGACACACAGACAGGCAGACAGACAGACAGACGGACGGACGGACGGACGGACAGACAGGCCGACAGACATCATGCTAAAAATAGTCAAAACGTTATGCAGGGACCTCAATTCGTGGAGATCCAACGAAATCTCGAAATGTCAAAATCAGTATGATCACAATACCTCCCTTATATATGTTGGCAGTCGGTAAAAAAAAATGATACATCGAACTTATTATATAATTAGAATAATAAAAACAACAATCAGCTGTTTGCACAATGAGGGTGAGACCGTCAGCTGAGGGATTATAATTGCTGAGCGGGCATTTGGCTTAACCATTTCATAATGTAATCAATGATGAAACTGACGAACTTGACGATAATATGTAAACTGACGATAATATGTAAACTATTCATTATAAAAATTTCAAGTGGCTGGAAATCAATTTAGCTATAATTTCATTGTCATTGTCAAAAAATCGATTAAAACAATGAAATTGATTTCAAGCCACTTGATATTTTGTCTGCGATCCACTTACTGTGCCAATTCAATAAAGTAAACGATATCCACTGAGCCAGTTCCACAAACTGAGCCGAAATGCCCATCTCTATTATGTAACCTTTCGCCATAGACAAATTATAATAGATTTCTACGAATTTGTTTTAACCCATACTACCCAGATTGAACAGACGAAACTAATCAACATCCTTGTAAAAGTATCTACTATGAAATGGAAATGGGCAGGTTATCTAGCTAGAACAACAAACGACAGATGAACCAAACGAATTCTCAAATGGAGACCATGGGTAGATAAACGTAGCCGAAGAAGACCGCCCACTCGTTGGACTGCTGACCTGAAGTTTATATCTACAAATTGGCCACAAGAAGTTCAAGACTGAGAAAATTATAAATTTTACGGGAGGCCTACATCCAGCAGTAGATTCGAATGGCTAAAGGATGATGATGATTACCCAGATTGAATTCGTGACAACATATTCTATCACGAGGCTCGTGACTTCGATCAAGTTATGTAAATTCATTGACGTAGATGTATTCCTTGGTATTATTAGTTACATTTCATAATATGTCTATAGTTCAGGGTCATTCGTGTAAAACAGGTGTTTAAAATAACTAGGGTCATGACTCTGTTACTAATGGTCTGTTACTAATTATGCAATATTTTGAGTGCAATAATTTGTTCAGTCAATGCCAGTTTGGTTTTGGACAAGGTAAATCGACTAGTGACGCTATACTGAGTTTCTTGAAATTGGCTATGGACTCACTCGGAGTCAGTGGCTACTGCATGGCTACTTTTCTCGATCTTAGTAAGGTTTTTGATTGCGTTCCTCATGATCTACTGGTCGGTAAACTGGATAATTACCACTTCACTAAAGATGCCTGTTGCTTATTATATTATACTTAACATGTAGAAAGCAATATGTTAAATTAAACAAAGATTTGTCGACATGTTCTGAAATCGATATTGGTATCACACAAGGATCGATTTTAGGTCCTTTACTTTTTTTAATCTACATAAATGACCTCCCCTTAGCGTTGAACTCAAATGCGATACTATATGCAGATGATACTACCATCTTAACCCAGTCAACATCCTTAGGTGATATTGAACCCCAGACCAGCCTATACATTAAAATGAAAAAAAAAAAACAGGTTAACATTAAACGAAAATAAAACGCAAAAGTTAATGATCACCGTCGGACCTCACGCTTTTGAAAATCCAGTTTCGGTGTGTTTTCTTGGAATCTGTTTAGACCCAAAGCTAAACTGGGAACTCCGTATATCCACACTTTATGGCAAACTCTGCAGAACAATATTTTTAATCAGAAACATCAGGACATCAATATCAATTGATATATTGAAAATAGCTTATTTCCCGCTGTTTGAATCACAAATATTTTATGCGATTTTGGTTTGGGGCACTCCACCTTTTCCTCCAGAATCTTTTCACTTCATACTTACAATACTAGAAATAAATCAAATCTATGTCCGGATTTCAGCAGACTAAATAAATGTAGGTACAGTGCAAATTACTATTCTCAGCACTTTTTTAATTTACTTCCCCTTAATCTCATAAATGTCCCATTTCATATCTTTAAAAGAAAAATAAAAAAATATATCATTGAAAATCCTGTCTTCTCATTAGAAGATTTTTCTAAATTAGATTTTTTAAATATATCTATTGATAACGAGGTCTAAATCATGTTTTCATTTCTCTACAAGGCCACAAAACTGGTCTATATTTATATCATTTTTTATTTTTTTTTTTATAATTTGTATATCTAATTTGGTAATTGACTAACTGTAAACAACGATATGATGTATTGTAGTCAATAAACTTGTTATTATTATTATTTATTATTATCTGTAGACAATGTAATAAATAGAGTGCGACAAATCTAGGTCTTAGTACACTTTATGTTGCGGCATAAAATATTGTCTGTTAAGTTTAATAGAATAATGGAAGATGTCGATAGCAAAAAGCGTTTATCTGGAAGCAGCCATTGCAGAAAGGTTGAGAAATATTATGTCTATATTCTAAAAATCACGTAACTTTCAGTTTTTCCATACTGATATTGTTTGTATACAACTTTGTTTTCGATTATAACATGTTTTGGATATTTTTTATCAAGAACAATATTTTGTAGTGTTTATTAAGTATTTATGAAAATAAGTATGTATTATTATATCTTCTAGCACTAATAATAAGGAAAATATTATGTTTCCTGGTCAGTGAACCATATTATAAATCAGATTAAGAAACGGTCTGACCAAAACAAGCATACAATTTTTGAAACTATTGATAAGCGTATCATAATATACATCGAAGTTTGACCTTTCAAAGATAAAAATGCAAGAATGTTCAATGTTACGAAACAAATATTATAAAAACATTATTTATTTAAAAATAAAATTAGGTTGTTTCAAAATTTCATGAGATTATTTGCAATTTTTTTAAATTTACATAAAATAAATGGCACATTGTATTTGATTAAAATAATAACCATCTCTCAGGCAACAAACGGATCCCGCGTTGAAAGAACGTATCTTCTTTTGACTTAAACCATGACATCATCCAATAATTTTCGCACATTTTCGGTATTTGAGGAGCGCTCACCAGACAACGCATGCTGCATCGATCTGAATAGATGGTAATCAGAAAGGGTAATGTCTGATGAGTAAACAGGGTGAGTGAGCCCATTCCATGTCTAACAGCGCCTTCTTGGATCCTTTGGCAACTTGCGTTGTCTTGGAGAAGGATGACTGCGTCGACTTGCAGCAATATGAAGACGCTTTTTGATAAGTTCTCTGTTCAATGCCTTAGTTGCTTAGTGTAGCTATTTCCTGTCATCGTTTGAGATGGTTGTAACAGTTCATAGTAGACCACTCCTTCCTAATCCTTTTGTCTGTCTGTTCGAGATTCACGGAAAATCGGTTGGGCATACTTTTCATCACCTTTCCATCTACAGAAAATTAAAATAAGCCCAAATAGACGCAAGACCACTCAGGTAAACTGGTTTGACGATCATCTTCGTGACATGCGCGACACACTTCATAACTTAAATCAAGTCCTTATTATGAATCCAAGTAGAACCAATAAAACAGTACGCGATAAATATAAGTATTTTTATCTCAAAGCAATATATGCTGCTAAAATTGATGCGCATTCAAAATTTATTAATAATTCAGATAATATCCAGAAACCTGCATGGCAAATTATTAATAAACGCAGAAACAATTAAATAGAATACTCCAACGATACAACTATTGCTCCTAACCAATTTAATGAACATTTTTCGACCATAGCTAAAACACTAACAGATAAAGTCCCCATTTCTAACATTGCACCAGATTTTATTCTTTCGAACAAAACTCCCAGTGCATTTTTTCTTTCAAACCTGTCAGAAAGTTCACGATTAGAATAATATAATTGATAACATCTCATCAATTCTTTATAGCAATATTCCTGACGTGAATGAACTGGCAGTAAAAATTCTAAAATCTCTAAAAGATCCCATTATTCCACCTCTTATAAGAGTAATAAACTCCTGCATCACTAACAGCTGTTTTCCTGACAAGCTTAATCTTGCCAAAATTTTGCCACTTTTTAAGAAAGGAGATGTCGATGATGGTAAAAATTGTCGACCCATATCAATATTGCAAGGTGTTGTACAACCAAATTGTACAGTATTTTACAAGCAAAAATTTATTCTTCAATAGTCAGTTTGGTTTTAGAAGTGACAAGAGTACTATAGATGCAGTTTTGGACTTTGTCGCGTATAATTCGGATGCATTAGAATCAAAGAAATACTGTCTTAGTGTTTTTCTTGATTTAAGCAAGGCTTTTGACTGTATATTTCATGATAATTTATTAACCAAACTGTCTTTTTATGGTTTTGACGACATGAGCCGTGCCATGCTTAAATCATACTTATCAAATGAAAACAGCTTACCCAATTTAAAAGAAGCCTTTCTGAGATTCTTCTTTTGCCTTTTTGTATTCCCCAAAGGTTCAGTTCTCGGACCGCTACTATTTCTGATATACGATGTCTGTTCAAAAAGTATCGCGAATTTTGAATTTCCGCGGGTTACGTATATTCGATTTTCGATTTTTTTGTGGCGTTATGTTGGTACTCATGTCTCTCACTTATGCCGACAAGTTCGGCCATTTTGAATGTTCAGTTAATTTTTGACAGTTGCTTTGCTTGCACGTTTTTTGGCTCGTCTTCGATTTTTGCCTATACCAAAAAATGGATCAAAGAATCTGTATCAAATTTTGTGTGAAAAACAAAATTGAGTGCGCGGATGCATTCCGAATGTTGACTGTGGCATATAGTGAAGCTACCTTGAACCGAAGCAACGTTTATCGATGGTACAAAATGTTCTCAGAGGGCCGAGAAGATGTGAACGACGAAGAGCGTGCCGGACGCCCGAGCACGTCAACAGCTGACGAAAACATTGATGAAGTGAAGAAAATAGTATTGGCCAATCGTCGAATCACCGTTAGAGAAGTTGCTGAGGACCTAAACATATCGATTGGCTCGTGCCATTCGATTTTTACCAATGATTTGGGCATGAGACGGTTCGCCGCGAAATTCACATCGTTGCTTGTGCGCGAATTTTTGGCCAAAAACAACACATTAATAATGCCGCAGCCACCGTATTCCCCAGATCTGGCCCCCTGTGACTTTTTCTTGTTCCCGAAACTGAAGACGCCCATGAAAGGACGACGCTACGCTACGAGTGAGGAGATAAAGACGGCATCGAAGGAGGAGCTAAACAAGATCACAAAAAATGATTTTTTCAAGTGCTTCGAGGATTGGAAAAAACGTTGGCACAAGTGTATAATATCTGGTGGGGATTACTTTGAAGGGGACAAAATAGATATTCATGAATAAATAAATAATTTTTGAAAAAACACAAAATTCGCGATACTTTTTGAACAGACCTCGTACGTTAACGACTTGCCTCTCACTATGACATCTAAATCAATCCTTTACGCTGGCGATACAACATTACTAAATTGTAACCATGATCTAGATTCCCTTATTACGGGACATGTTTCTCTGGTGAACAGTGCAAATTCTTGGTTTTCTAGCAATAAACTAATTTTAAATACAAATAAAACCCAGACCTTCCTACTGAGCACTAGAAAACATGATCTTGCCAATTACCCTTTCTTTAAATTTCTTGCTATCCACGATGATCCTTACCTTCGTTGGGATCAGCACGTGGATGTACTAAGTCGTAAACTGCGTCGACCATGTATCTAATAAGGAATGAAACATGAAGTCAGCATAGATGTTGTATTAAAAGCCTATTTCTCCATCTTTCAGTCCCACCTAACCTATGGGTTAATAATCTGGGGACATTCACCTGCAGCCAATAGAATTTTCAGCTTACAACGTAAGGTTGTAAAAATAATTACCAGTGCTCCTTTCAGAGCGGATGATCAGGATCTTTTTGTGAAGATCAAAGTAATGTCGTTGCCTTCACTATTTATTTATTTGTGTCTATTGTTTATACGCAAAAACTTACACAATTATATCACTTTTAGTGAAACGCACGAGCACAACACGCGTTGTAAAAATAACATCCTTGGTAAATTTTTGAGTTTAAATAAATCCAGGAATTGTTCAAATTACTTTGCTTTGAAATTTTACAATATTTTACCAGAGAGTATTACTACACTACCACTAGACAAATTCAAACTTAAACTTAAACATTTATTTATAAATAATCCACTGTACACAATTGATGAGTTTAGCAACGTTAATTTTGATGAACTTCAATGACTTTGTCCTCTAATATTGTATTGACTGACTGACAGCAGTTCGTTGTATTTGTTATTTGGTCAATAAAACTATTATTATTATTATTATAATTAGGCTATGCTGGTTTTTATACACATTTTGATAAATGAAGTCGAGCATTTCTAAAAGCGCAGTTGTTGTTGATCGCCCCTTTCTAAAACCATGTGGTTTCGTTATAAGGATTGGATTGATTTATAAAAACTCCTATTATTCATTATTTTCTCAAATATTTTTGAAAAAATTGGCAACATAGATTTTATTTAAAATAAAATCCATGTGTCTTATTCTTAATAGTTCTATAGTGACCCTCATATTATAGTCATTATTACTGCTGATTTACGAAAATTATATAAAAAAAAGATAACGGGAATTCCCGAAAAATTCCGGAAAATTTCGTATTCCTACTGTCCAGGGAGTAAAACTACGATCTGTTATTCTTTCTGGAATCAACAGCAATTTATCCTATGTCTCACATAAGGAAAAGAAAATAAGGTAAATTTGCAGACATCCGGTTTTGATTTTTTCTGATATGAACGTAGATTGTGGAACAGCACGTGGTATATTGGCGGTAATACACATAAAGGACGTGGTTGTGAAAGTGATACCCGAGACCCGAGCAATGGCACTGATGTATCGATCTACTTTAGTTTCACCTCACGCTGCTTCTACACATTGCTCTCATTTTACTGACAAATATTCACAATAATTGGCACAACACAAAAATAAGATTGACCCAGGGGCGCATTTAAGGGGGGGGGGCTAGGGGGCTGCAGACCCTCCCCAACAATTTTTAAATGTGTAGTTTTCATGAAATAAGTACTTGGAAAAACAGCAAGACATCTTCATTAGCAGATTTATTAAGTTCTGGTATACAAAACCAAATTTACTGGTCATGTTGTCTCTCAGAGGGGCGACATCAATTGGCCAGCGAGGTCTTGCGATCTAACCCCATCAGACTTTTTTCTCTGGGGCTATTTGAAGGAAAGGGTCTATGTCAACAAGCCTGCTACGATTCCAGAACTAAAAGAGAACATCAGACGTGAAATTGCTGAAATCGAACCGCTTTTATTGGAAACGATTACGGAAAACTTCGCTAAAAGAATGGTATCATGTCAGCGGAGTCGTGGAGGGCATTTGGCCGACATGATATTTCATAAATAATTGCCAAGTCTGTACTTTACGCTTATAACAATAAAATTCGGATTTTTTCAATATGTTGTGTTTTATTCAAAACACAAATCCTAGAGTCCAAATCGGATCACCCCTTATTAAGGGTTTTCTCATTTTGGATGAAGTACAACCCATTACTTTACCTGTGTATAACTATATATATATAATGTACACTTTTATATAGGGCACTTATTACAACTGATTGGAATGCGGAACTAACAAACCACAATACCGAAAATGCTGATGCAGGAGTTGACATCATTTATTGCATAATTTATACAATACTTGATGATTGCGTGCCAAAAACCAGGTCGCTGTCAACATCAAAATAAAAATAAGACACCTAGATTACCTTAAAGAATGTGAGTCCAACATCTCCACAAACCCAAACCAGTTTTGGTCGTACTATCAACACACTAAAACCAAGATCCTCTATAGGGGGGCACATATGTCGAGGAGCGCATTTGTTGGGGAGCGCATTTATCGGGAGCGCATTTGTCGGGGCGTTTTTGTCGGGGCGGTTTTGTCGGGGCGCATTTTGAACATTGCAGTATATGTATCAAAAAGTGTCCCCTCAAATATTTCTCATCAGCCGCTACTGGTATTTTATCATTCTACAAATATCATCCGTCTGCAAATATTTAAGCATGATTCAAGAATAAAGTAAAAGACAATATAACTGACCTTTCTCAATTATAATATATTAAACAAGTTAAGGTGTAAATATACTGATACTGTTAACTTGACTGATTGTATGAGTCAAGAACAACTAAACCGGGTTTATGATAAATATTATCAAGCATATACAGCCACGGTCAAACGATATCGTTGGTGTCATAATTAATTTTTAATTATTACAAATTACTAGTATTGTATTGTATATAGATACAAATTAGATACATTTTGATATATGTATCGGTATCTGTATCTAGATATTTAAATTTAAGTATCTTGTATCTGTATTTCAGATATTTTGCTCGTTACTTTATTTTTATACCGTGATACCGAGCTGATATAATAGTTTAATTATAAATTGTCACTTTGAATATTGTATTTCTGCTATAAACAAAATGCAGAAAGCAATTGAAATTCTGACGTTTACATGGAATTTATACGGAATGTCAAAAAAAAAAAAAAAATGTTATTCTCACTAGTTTTTCGTAGCTTTTGAACGGCTATAAAAATAGTAGGTTTTATATGCAATACTTAAGGAAAATAGATCATTATTAATGAAAACTAAGTTTTTGAATAAATATTGCTGGTATTTTGATGACCAATTTACTAAAAACATATGAAAAATTATATCCACTCAAGTGGTTTGTGGACCGTGGTTTTTTGAAGCCTTGGGCAAGACAAACTAAGGCCCTTCAAAAGTATCCAGTGATTTAAAGTACACTTTGATAAGTTTTTTGAGTCATTTCATCACTTGAGGGCCGGCCATGCTAGTGTGCATTTAAGTTCATTTCCTAATTGAAATTAGTAAGATAAGTAGGTGTGTTTCCTAAAGGAGGTAGAGAAACATTATTATTATTATTATTATTATTATTTTTTTTTTATATTTCATATAAATTTAATTTATAAGCGTCAGAATATCAACTGCAATTTTGTTTATAAATTAAATTTGTATATTTTTTATTTGTGATAAAAAATTGGGGCTAAAATTTGATTTAAAGAAACATCCCTTTAACAAGAATATAGCTGCGTATCTGTAAGACCAATATTAGTCTTGTACGTTAGTACATATGACTAATAGAGATGGGAATTTCGGCTCAGTTTGCGGAACCGGATCAGTGGAGGTCGTTCAGTTTATTGAGCCGGTTCATTGATCCGGCTCAGTGATCCGGTTAAGTAAACATGTCTCCGAAACACAGGACGGTCGTTAGTTCGTAGGTAGAAAGTCGCTTAGAGCCGGTTCTTGCAATATATAAACTGTAAATATGATCCCGAGACACAGGTCAGTCAGTTGCCGGTCGTCCGGTCGTAGGTAGAACGTCGCTTAGCCCCGACTCTTATCTAACATTTTTGAAACAAGCAATTCACTTTATGTAGCTACTGTATTTTAAACCAGATGTGTTAAGTTTATGGCGATGTTTATTGCCCTTATAAATCGGACATCTGGGATTTGGGCAATATTTTTAATATTTTTATATAGTATGGTTGTAAGAAAATACAGACTAACCCTATTAGTTTCAAACAAAGTGCCCTACAAATTGATGACAAAATACACTTTATGATAATACATTACAAGCCAAGTTCTCGCGAAGTTCAACATGACATCGATCCAGATCCGGATCACTCCGGTCACTGTTCACAATCGCCCGACCAATCGTATCCTTGAAACTTGAAACTATACAGTGAGCCGTGAGCCGGCTCATTTCAATTTGGTGAACCGTGTCACTTCGGTCAGTGAACTGAGCCGGCTCAGTGAGCCGGTTAATTCATGAACGACCCATCTCTAATGACTAACATAATATAAAATACATACGTTACTTAGCACAAAATTATTCCGTAGAATAGTGATTTACTTTGAATTTAGTGACCTATTCTGACGTCACCGTTATTTTTGAACAGCCTGTATAATACTGATTAATATGCACTGTTTGTTTAATTATAATGCATTGTTAATAGTTATCTTACTATGTATTTCAGTAAAAATGAATTTCTTAAACATGTTTTACATGGTATTTTCATTTTTTCAGTGTTTTTTTCAAAAGTATCTAACTGTATCTAGATATAAAAATGTTGGCATATCTCTGTATCTAGATATTTTTCATTATTTTGTATCTGTATCTGCATCTAGATATATTTTTTCTTAAACATCTGCATCTGTATCTAGATATTTTTTTAAATGTATCTATTACAACACTGCAAATTACAATTTTGATTTAATATTGAATAGAGATTTTTTGTTTAGAATAAGATACAAAAAATCGTTAAGAAAAGAAGGAAAGTTCATATATTCAGTTTGTGGTTTATCTGTTTACCATTTACTACGAATGAACAACTTTTTACCCGACAAGGATGAATCACTAGCTGTTCAACAATATTTTGATGAGGAAAACAAAATACTCACCACCAGTGGAGTGCAGACTGGGTACAGGTTATACGCCGCATATCCAACGTATTTTATTAAAAATGTTGTAATAAATTGAATAATCGTCTAACCCAGCGGTTCTTAAACTGTGGTACGTGGACCCCTGGGGATCCGCGTAGCCCCTACCGGGAGTCTGCATAACAATTTTGACATTAACTTTATATCCCCCAACTTTTCGCTTTTATAACCAAATAACTCATCTAATAAAAATCCTAAATGGTCAATACTTTTTGTATTTGTTGTTATCTAACTACTTATTGACATAACTAAACAATAACACTATGCAACACTAAAAAAATCACCAATATTTCGAATAGTAATTCGTATTAGGTATACCTAGTAAGCAAAAAAAAAACAAATTTATATTTAGATATCACGTCTCAAAAAATACATAAGTAAAATCTTAATTTGTTTATTCTTGATAAAACTTGTTTGAACCTATTCATAAAAATATATCTTTGCTGTGTACAAAAGTCATCAAAATATTTAGATTAGTTATAAATCTACAAAATGCCGCGTGTTTGTGTTAATTCTCCTAACTTATTTTGTTATGTTTGTGGTCAATTTACTCCTAAAAGTGAAAAAAAGCCAATTTCTCCATTGCTTGAGAAGTGTTATCAAGCTTATTTTAAAAGTGTAATTAAAAATCAAGACAAATCATGGGTGCCCCAAGTGTGTTGTTAAAAATGTTATAAATATTTGACGGGTGGGTACAATGGTACTATAAAAGTGATGCCTTTTGGTGTACCAATGCAGTGGCATGAACCCAAGAACCACATAGACAACTGTTATTTCTGTTTGACAAATGTGAAGGGTTTTTCTAAAAAATAAAAACATTCAGTGAAATATGCCAATGTACTATCAGTATCAATGCCGCTAACCCATTCTCCAGACATTCCAGTACCAAAACGATTTTCAAGTTCATCAAGTTCATCGAGTTCTATGGAAGAAGAGATTGAGAAGCGTTATCAAGGTAGATGGGAACCAGCTATGCTTGCAGACTACTGTTGGTGCCTTCAGAGGGATACCGCGATAACTGACTACGAGAGGAAAGCAAATCGCACAAAAAAATATAAGTTTTTTAATAAAAAATAAAGTTTTGAGTCGCTTATTTATATAATTTTAAAAAAATCAATAAATGCTTTCCTCTATGGAACCTGACGTGATGTGACAATTTTATTTATAAACCTCAATTGATTTTAAGGTGGGGAATCATAATTACATACTGTAAACCCAGTGAAAAAAAAATATTTAATTTGTTGCATAGTGTAATTAGTAAAAATTTAATTATTTTTATTCAACTGCAAATAATTTACAGAAAACATATTATAATAAGATCTATTTTGAACAGGACCGGCGCTAGGATTTGCGAGGCCATGTGCCAGGGCAGGCACGAGGCCATGTGCGAGATTGACAAGAAAAAATTATATTGACGCGGTGGTCAAAAAGAGCTGGATCAATAATGGTGGACATTATTGCTCCAGCGGAATCTCGTTCATTCCGCAAAATAACGGAATGAACGAGATACATCAATCAAAATGTAATTTTCCTTACCTGGTGCTGTCCGCTACCACGCTATGTTTACATATTAGATACGTCTGTAATGATTCAAATGTATATATTTTAATGAGGGATACATTTAGTGAATGTAACACTATTTTTTTTTTCTGTGGCATCTATCAATAACAACTTTCGGCTGTGTGATTTTTTCTCGTATTCGGGCAATCACAGCGCTTCACAGCTGATGCAAAGCACTCCACCCGTTTTCGTCTTTCTAATTTCAGCGCGCTCGAAAACAACATATACAATTTAGATGGGAGTTTGGTGTAAACGAGTACGCGCGGTTCAGAAAGTACGCACCATGCGCGAGGCAATGTGCCACTGCACATGCTGCACATGCCTAGCGCCGGCCCTGATTTTGACCAATATTTGACCAAGAAATGTTTGTATGAGTTTAACGTATTATAATTTGTATCTTTTTAAATTCTTTTTACTGCTATTTTTATTCGTTTTATGTTTTTTACCGACCGTCAACATATGTAAGGGAGGTATTGTGATCATACCGATTTTGACATTTCGAGATTTCGATGGATCTCCTCGAATTGAGGTCCCTACATAACGTTTTGACTATTTTTAGCATGATCTCTGTCGGTCTGTCTGTCTGTCCGTCTGTCTGTCCGTCTGTCTGTCCGTCTGTCTGTCCGTCTGTCTGTCCGTCTGTCTGTCCGTCTGTCTGTCCGTCTGTCTGTCCGTCTGTCTGTCCGTCTGTCTGCGTACACGTGCAGAGCAAATTCGACTGAAATGATTTTTGTGAAACTTCATATTTAAGCTTCTGCCATCAATGGTACGAGTTGATCAACTTTTGTTAAAAATCGGTTGACTAAAAATGGGAGTTGACTCGTGTCGATTTTAAGATTTTTGTGAATCTTTCACAATAGAAAAATATTTCGAAAAAATTTATTCAAAAAAAGTTGCTATAAAAGCAATAATTAATAACTTTTATTTGAGACGTTTTTTGATAAAACGAAAAATTTCGAATAATTTTTGTAAAAAATTTGTAGTCTCAATTTTGTCATACTTATGTAACGTTTCCATGGTCATGATAAATAATATCTCTGTTAGAAAATATTAGGCCAAGTTATTTCTATTCTGCTGCTAGAATGTATTTTATAGAAGTACTTTATGATGGCGGTCGGTGCTGTGGTGGCCACAGCTGATTTTTATTCTATATGCTAATAAAAATGTTCATCTCTACAAATGCGCAAGACCATTTATTAAAATAACCAGAGATACATTTTTACCAATATTTATTATAACGTAGTGCCTATGAGATTATTGAGCCAGAAATTAAGTCTCAAAAACGACGTAAAATGCCTAATGTTGGGATGGGGTCCGCAAACAAATTTTTTTTTGAAGAGGGGGTCGTCGGACTACAGAAGTTTAAGAACCCCTGCCTTAGGGCAAGGATAAAAATCAGCTGTGGCCACCACAGGACCGACTCCCATCATAAAGTACTTATATAAATTACATTCTAGCAGCAGAGTAGAAATAACTTGACCTAATATTTTCTAACAGAGATATTATTTATCATGACCATGGAAACGTTACATATAAATATGAAAAAATTGAGACTTGGAAAATTTTTCGAAAAATTTTACAGAAATTATTCGAAATTTTTCGTTTTATCAAAAAACGTCTCAAATAAAAGTTATTAGTTATTGCTTTTATAGCAACTTTTTTTTTTTTTTATTTAAAGAATTTACGGATTCCTCAGCTACGATGGATATTGGCAACCGGGTACATTTAGTTTCAGTATTTTAAAGTTTTAACATGGTATATAAATTACATTATTTTACAACAGATTTCTTAATTAATAACATATATTTACTGTGTATAGCAACTTTTGTTTAATAAAAATTTTCGAAATATTTTTCTGTTGAAATATTTGCAAAAATCTTAAAATCGACACGAGTAAACTCCCATTTTTAGTCAACTGATTTTTACCAAAAGTTGATCAACTCATGCCACTGATGGCAAAAGCTTAAATATGAACTTTCATAAAAATCCTTTCAGCCGAATTCGCTCTGCACGTGTACACAAACAGACGGACAGACGGACAGACAGACGGACAGACGGACGGATAGACAGACCGACAGACATCATGCTAAAAATAGTCAAAACGTTATGTAGAGACCTCAATTCGTGGAGATCCATCTAAATCTCGAAACGTCAAAATTGGTATGATCACAATACCTCCCTTATATATGTTGGCGGTCGGTAAAAAGTTCTAATTCTAAATTCTTTAAAAATATAGCGCATACTCTTTCAAAATTCACCACACGCTACTGCTCACTGTATTGTTAGGCCCTGTCAAATCCTAAATTTTATGATGGTAACATTAGACTGTATTCCTCGCTTCACCTTTGGAGTTTACAAATACAGTTTCATTTTCCAGATAAATTTTCATAATATCACTTTCGCGTAAAGTCAGTGGTTCATTTTACACGTCATGTCGATACGTGCCATGTATTCAGCAATACGATACTCAGCTGAAAACATAATTAATATTAATTAATTATTTATAATTAGATTTTGTAATGATTTATTGCATATATTAGGTTACGTACCATTTTTCAAATAACAATTCCAAATAAATAATAACTTATAACAACATAAATTATAGGGGAAAGTTGGGTATTAACGATCACCTAAGGGTTTTCTATTTTAACAATGGAGTGGGGGAAAATTCAGTTTTACCTTTCATGGCGAATTATTAAATAAGTCTTTAAGAATATTTTGTCAAAATTTCATTTTAAATAAGGAAATATTGTGGCCACCACAGTACCGACCGCCATCATAAAGTACTTGTATAAAATACATTCTAGCAACAGAGTAGAAATAATTTGGCCAAATATTTTCTAACAGAGATATTATTTATCATGACCATAGAACCGTTACATGTAAGTATGAAACCAGTGGCGAAGGGAAATCTTTGCTAGACTTGCCCTCCCATAAAAAAATAATAATAATAAAAAAAATATATTCAAAAATTTTTTTTTTTTTTTAAATTAAAAAAAAAAATATGTAAACCTTCAAAAATACATCAAATTATGTTTTATACAAATTTTCGTTCAAGGCTTACTTTACTAGTTATGATTTTTTTGACACACACACACACACACACACACAAAATTGGTATGATCAGAATACCTCCCTTATATATGTTGGCGGTCGATAAAAATATTGTTTTTGTGAATAACTCGGAAATTTGATGATCTATTATTTCGAAGCTTTTCAGTGGCGCACCCAGGAATTTTTGTTAGGGGGGGGGGGCGGAAGACAAAATTATTTAAATTTTGAATAAGGTCAACAATTCTAAATCACATGTGAGGATCTAAAAAAATATTTTCCTCGCTTCGGAAATACAAAATGATGACTTAAAACAAAAAAGGTCCTGACTTCTAAAATACAAGTGACGACCTTAAAAAAAGATCCTCGCTTCGGAAATACAAAGTAATGACCTAACAAAAAGGTCCTCACTTCTAAAATACAAATGACGACCTAAAAAAAAGGTCCTCACTTCTAAAATACAAATGACGACCTAAAAAAAAAGATCCTCATCTCTATTTTCAAGCGTGTTTGTTTTTATTTTTATTTCCTTCTTTCTTAGGGGGGGGGGCTCCGGGCCCCTCTCCTGGGTGCACCACTGATGCTTTTAATGTCGTCATCTGAGTAGAAATATTACTATTTTCTCCATTTAATCGTAATAACAGATTTAGCAGTGGTGCCAAGTTAGCTTTGAACATCCTGTATATATTTTGTGAGAAAATTATAAAAATTGTGAACGTTGAAATTCGAGTTATGAAAATCGATAATTTTTTTCACAAAGCCCATCATTTTGTATTACGGAAATATTCATTTCGGCTGCGTGATATCATGTTTCGTAAATTTATGACTTTTATCAGGCGTAGTGGCGTAAATTTTTATCTGAACATAAAATGACATAATGGCTTTCATTATAACCTAAAATTAGACAGTCTTTCTATAACTGATGAAACCTGTAAGAAATATTATAATTAGTAGCTATGTCAAGGTTGAAATGATAATTAAGGTGATCTAATGGTATAAGTCGCTAGATAAACATTCTGAGTAATACGGATTTTCCTTGATGTACAGAGTGTTTAAAAAAAGGGAAATTTTAACAGCGTACAGTACTGACCAAAATGACTGACAGAACATTTATCAACATGCGTCTGTAAACTAATGAGGTAGTATAATATAGAGACTGAACGAGGGCGATGTGTTGTGAAGCCAACACCCTCTTAGGCGGGGAGCGAGATGGTGCCCCGAGGAGTTGTGCGTATTGCCTCAACCTCATTGCTAAAATCAATGTTTTGCCGATAAGAATTGCAAGTAAAAATATATTTTTTTAAAACAGTAAACTGCAAATTATACTAAAATAAATTTCAAGAATAATATTAAATTAACCTTAATTTATTAGTATATTTTTAAGATAATTAGTATTTTTTTTTTCACATTTATGGTCTTTTAGGTTACTTAGGCAATTAACCAAATATAGCTTTTTAAATTACATACCATACATTTAAAATACAATATGATCGAAAAAAAATGTCTAGTAGGCCCTGAATTTAAAATGTACAGTGGACAATTTTGTTAATATAAAAATAAATTAATTTCTTGTCTATCTATGGTCTATTTCAAAGTAGAAAAAAGTAGATAGCGCTACGAACCTAGTACGATTTACACTGATCAAATACAGTATAGCGGGAAATTTAAAATAAGTTACAACTAGGGCATGGGCGTAGCAACTGGGTTAGCAAATGATTTTTTTTTTAATATAAAAAAGGTTAATAAGTTATTGAAATAAACAAGGCAGATAATACACTTACGTTATTTATACGACATAAATTCAGTTTAATGGGAAATTTGAAGAAGTTAAAAAAATATTAATTTTAAAAATTATGTACTATATATGTATAAAATGAGAGATTTGGCTAAAACCGTTTAAATAAAGCAATAAAACAAACAATATATCTTCAGAGCTAAAGTTTCTTATTTAAATAATTATTGTAAATAAAAATTAAAAATATATGTACATATGAAGGTCTAAAAATTATATCAATAACTTCTTCTTTGGGCACAATTGATATGTTAATTATCAAGTGCTAAAAAATATTTATATGTCAGATAACCTAAAAAATATATAACTGCGTAAAATCAAATTACAGTCTGTTTCAAACGCTTAGGCGGAACTAAATGGGAATTTCGTTCTTTAAGGTTGTCACGTCAAGGGACCTTGCTTGGGTTATTTCATTTTTCATGTTGGACTGTCAAAATTTAAAATTACAACAATGAAACCATGGAAACGAATGACCTATGTCAAAATTAAATTATTTTTTTATATATTTTAATGACAAAAAAATTAATAAATGGGAAATTTGTATTAAGAATGACATAAAAAATCAAAATATAAAGAAAATGACAATTTAAAATGATATTAACCTTAACCAAAACATGTGTATTGTAAGTATGATTTACAAAGCTTAAACAAAACGGTCGAAAAGCACGATTTAAACGATGAAAGTAACTAGATTGCAAAATTTAGTTCCGCTTAACCGTTTGGAACAGACTGTACATGGAGAATTGTATCCATAAAATCTACGCCAAGAATATAAATAAAAGTCTAAATATGTAAATAATAACAAAATATATGAGAAAAATTAAATAATATATATTTATAATGTACGACACTGAACATATGTCAACTTGGACTAAAAACAATATTTTTACAGTGTAATAAGGATGACGATCTAAACCAATTCGAAGCAAGGACAAACAGCTCCTATCTTCTTACAAACATTTTTCTACTTTGAAATAGACCATAGAAACATTTTTTCTCGATCATATTGTATAGCAATGCTTCAGACACTTTTTAAATTTAAAACGGGCAGATATTATATCATTTATTCCACGATAAATAAAAATTTATCTGACAAATTATAAAGATGTATATCTATAATCAGTGCTGGGTAAAATACTTTTCTGATGTATTCGAAGTACTGAGTACAAATACTTTTTTTTTAAGGAAAAACTATATGTTATATTTTAATTAAACATTTTAGTATTTAGTATTTAAAACTTTTTAGTATTTAAAATACTAAATAGTTTAAATACAGTTCACAACTCTTTAAATGCAATTTATGGCAATATTTTTAAAAGTTGAAAGATGTTGGGAAGGTACAACAGTAAAATAAATAACACAACAAAACAATCATAAACACTATATGACGCCGGCGTTTTCCCCATCGATAGCTGAACCAAATAAATGTAAATTAGGCAACTTGTTATACTCTGATCGTGTTTTTGAAAAATTTGTTAGTTTTTTGTTTTTATAAATATTTATTATTTTTTGAATTCGTGGTTAAATTATGGCTAGTAATGTTATGGATATTTTGTATTTATAGCTAAGATAGTGCGTGTATTTTTTTGGAATTAAAAATATTTATTTATATATATTATATATTTATTTATATATATTTTTTTTAATAGTTGCGATCTGACTTACTCACAACATGCCACACTACACTCTACACTGTAAAATATTTCTTATTAAACTAATGAAGACTTGAATACGAAGCAAATTTAGAAAAAAACGCTGGGATATTTGGCAAATTATTTAAATTTTGTTTAAAAAAATTAAATGGAAGCTCTTAGTCCTCAAATAACGAATAAAAATGATTATCAAAAAAAAAACTGTTGATATTGATGTGATAAATATACCTAGACATCCAGTATTATATTGACTTCTTACACCTATTAAATACCTGCAAAACCCTGAAATGCGTAAAAATTCACACTTTACTTCATTTTTTTTTTTTTTGTTCTTATTACTAATTCAGTTCATGTTATTAGTTCAGTTTACTAATACATTGCAGTAATAAATCTGTCTTCTAATTCATTATTAAAGACACAGCAATTCTAGTGTTGATTAATTTAAAAAAGAATGTCTTGAACATTTTCAAAGATTTATCTTGTGTAAGTACTTCTCCTTTAACATAGTTATTTACTTTCTCAAGCAATTTCCTGCTTCCTGTGGCTCTCTTAAGTTTTCTTTTTAACAGAGACAGAGCCTAAAATGGTTGAATTCCGGAACTTTTATGAAGAGATGTGAGAAATTATACTAGATGCTTTTGTTCGGATTACAAATGAGAGTAAATGTGCCTGTCATGAATTTAGATAAGGATAAAGTAAAAGCCAATTAGCAAAAGTTAAGAACAAGAAAAAGTAATTACACAAAATAAAATCAAAATACACTGTAAACTTTTAAGAGGTGTGAAAGAATAATAGATCTACTTTGGTTCTATATTATAGTGTCCATAAATATAAATAAATAATAATAAATAAATAAATTTATTTAACAGTTCAAGTGCAATTTCACAAAATATATAACGGAAACATAAAACAGAAAATACGATTAACGAAGAACAAGAAATCAAAAATACGAGCATAATTGTTCGTCGTAAGACTATTTCAGGCTAAACTTTTGTTAAAAAATCAGCTGTGGCCACCACAGGACCGACCGCCATCACCAAGTACTCAAAGAAATAAATTGGCCTAATATTTTCTAACAGAGATATTATTTATCATAACCATGGAAACGTTACATATATGTAAGTATGGATACTTAAAATTATTTCGAAAAATTTCGACATTTTTTTTCGTTTTATCAAAAAATGTGTCAAATAAAAGTTATTAGTTATTTCTTTTATAGCAACTTTTGTTAAATACATTTTTTCTAAATATTTTTCTGTTGTTAAATATTCGTAAAAATCTTAAAATCGACATGAGTAAACTCCCATTTCTAGCCAACCGATTTTTACCAAAAGTTGACCAACTCGTGCCATTGATGTTAAAAGCTTAAATATGCCGAATTTGGCAGACAGACAGACAGACAGACAGACAGACACACAGACATACAGACAGACAGATGGACGGACGGACGGACGGACAGACAGACAGACCGACAGACATCATGCTAAAAATAGTCAAAACGTTATGTAGGGACCTCAATTCGTGGAGATCCATAGAAATTTCGAAATGTCAAAATCGGTATGATCACAATACCTCCCTTATATATGTAGACGGTCGGTAAAAATGTGCAGGATGTGCTCCCACAAAAGTTTTTCGTTCACGAAGCACTTCCAAGAAAGTGATCGCTTGTTTCTTCGGTTGTACTGAACATTTCTCAACCATTCCTTTGGAGGATCGGAGAACAGTTAATGCAGAATGGTATACAACAATTTGTTTGCCAGAAGTCATCGACAAAATCAGGAATAACAACCAAAACCGTCGCATCATTCTTCATCATGACAATGCAAGCTCCCACGCAGCACGTCAAACGATTGATTATTTGCAGGAGAAAAACATCTAATTAATGTCTCATTGCCCGTATTCACCTGATTTATCCCCTAACGACTTATTTTGTTCCCCAATGTTGTGGACAGCGATTTTCATCACCTCAAGAAGCTGTGAAAGACAGAAAACCCTGTTTTGAGATACCAACTTTACCAGAAAAAATGTTTCGAGAATTGGTTTGAACGCATGCAAAAGTGTATAAATCTTAAAGGCGAATATTTTGAAAAGCAATAAAACAGTTTGTTCAAAACAAAAATTATCTTTCTTAGTTTTTGTAAAAACTTAAAAGGTAGCCCTTAAAAGGTTTTTTTACACCTACTATACCAGCTACACCCACTATGCCCTGCTCTCTTAATCTAGGGACTTTAGCTTTGACAACAACAAAACAGTGTTTAAAAATTGGTTTTGATTTATTTTTTCATCCGAAAATGTTTGTTAGCCAAGTAGAACGGTTTTCTTGGGTTTTTCTCATACCACGTTTGGTTGAAATATTCTATTCAATTGATATTGTGCCTGTTAATTAGAATTTAAATTGTTTATATTTATCAACAATCAATGAATAAAATAGCGGGCAACAAATTTGACCTTTAGAAATGGTACATTCTATATATAGTATGAGGAAAACGGTAAAATCATGTGATTGTGCATCAGTACATTAATATGTCTGCGTATGTATCAGCATTGATTAAACTGGCAGTAAAAGAGGTCTTGACCTCTTATCTGTAATTTTATTCAAAGAAATAGTCGGTTTTTCCTCTTGCTCAATTATTGTATAAAATTAATAATTCTCTCAGTATTAAAGGTTTTACCGTACAACTATTAATATATAAACCTATAATTGTTATATCGTAAAAACTGGGTATTTCATAATATTACAAAATATAATGGGTGCGTTTTGTTGGTGGCTGGTTAGAAGCACTAGAATTTATGCGCAAGAAAACAAGAATTTTGATCGTGAAGTAAACATCGAATGACATTTGCTTGGAGGTTAAGTTAACTTATGGTTGTAGAACACCAAACAAACATATTTCACATATTTCATAGGGATCTCCACGAATTGAGGTCCCTACATAACGTTTTGACTATTTTTAGCATGATGTCTGTCGGTCTGTCTGTCCGTCCGTCCGTCCGTCCGTCCGTCTGTCCGTCTATCCGTCTGCCCGTCCGTCTGTCTATCTGTCTACACGTGCAGAGCAAATTCGGCTAAAAGGATTTTTATGAAACTGCATATTTAAGCTTTTGACATCAATGACACGAGTTGATCAACTTTTGGTAAAAATCGGTTGACTAGAAATGGGAGTTAACTCGTGTCGATTTTAAGATTTTTGCGAATATTTAGCAACAGAAAAATATTTCGAAAAAAGTTATTGAACAAAAGTTGCTATAAATGCAATAGCTAATAACTTTTATTTGAGACGTTTTTTGATAAAACGAAAAATTTCGAATAAATTCTGTAAAATTTTTCGAAATATTTTCTCAATTTTTTCATACTTATATGTAACGTTTCCTTGGTCATGATAAATAATATCTCTGTTAGAAAATATTAGGCTAAGTTATTTCTACTCTGCTGCTAGAATGTATTTTATACAAGTACTTTATGATGGCGGTCGGTCCTGTGGTGGCCACAGCTGATTTTTTCTTCTTCCTTCAACCAAAATGCATTTTCTCTCTCTTCGCTTCCACACCTGAAGCGTGTAATCACCTTCTTTTTTCCCCATTTCCAATCTCCTTCAGGTATCGTCGCCGTTGCGATGTCCAAGTTTTTAAAAATTTGATATTGTATCTTGATTACTGTATTTTAATTTCAAGTTTTTGGTGTTATATGTCATTCATCTTTCTACTGCTTCATTTGAGAAAACCCCATATTCGTAATTTTTTTTTCGTCTTTGCCTCCCAAGTTGTTACTATTTTTCCGTGTTCTCTATTTCTTTCCAACATTTATTTAGTACGAGAGTTACCTTTTATGTTTTTACAAACAACCATTAGATGGCAATATTGAAATGTGTCATTACTATATTCGTAAAATTTTACATTTGTTACACGCAGCACGTCAAACAATTGATTATTTGAAGGAGAAAAATATCGAATCAATGTATCATTTCACGTATTCACTTGATTTATCCTCTAACGACTTTATTTTTTGTTTCCCCAATGTCAAACAAAAAATGCGTGGACAGCGATTTTCATCACCTCAAGAAGTTTTTGAAGTCTTCGAAAACCATGTTTTTGGGATACCAACTTCAGAGTGGAAAAAATGTTTCGAGAATTGGTTTGAACGCATAAAAAAGTGTATAAACCTTAAAGGCAAAGATTTTGAAAAGCAGTAAAAGTTTGTTCCAAAACAAAATTTTCCTTTCTTAGTTTTTGTAAAAACCTTAAAGGTAGCCCTCGTAACTGCTTCTCTGGGTGTCTAGTTAAATTTTCTTTATACTGTCACGTGGGTGGTTTGATTGAGACACAACTCCTGGTTTCAACATAACAAATTTATTAAACATTTATCAAAATTACAATATAATGTTTGAATTGGTTCATGGAGTTGGGGAAGTCTTCAGTCCACCCCGTGTTGGCCAGGATCGGCTTGGACCTATCTCCGAGGCGGGGGCTACCCATCCGGGAGTCGAGGAGCCTGAAGAAGTCTTCTCCCACATGGTCACTACTTGCTTGGCTTCACCCTCGATACAAGAATCTGGCGTCAGTGTCTTGGTCGTCACCTTGTGGACTAATACGTGCAGCGGAGTTGGCTATGTTCCACTGCTTCCATATTTCGTGACTTCCAGCCTTTTTGTAACGAAAATTAACACAGTTCCAATATTCATTCGTCATGACAAATATTTACTCATTCTGAAAATGCGATGTGTGCATTTCGTAATCAGGCCACATACGTCAGACGCTGACGAATAGTTTTTAATCAGACAGCTGACCGTCACAATGTCTAGATGTCGTAATCCTGACCTAGGATTACCTATGTGACAATACTTTATTGCCCTTTTAACTGTTTCTGTTCTTATTATAATAAAAAAGTTAGCAATGCTTAAACAGTTCCCTAAAAACACCCTGTATATTCATAGATAATTTCCTTGAATACCGAAGAGTATATTTTGTGGTCTCATATGGTTTGTGCAACACCGCTAAAGTGTGTATCTAAGATATGTTCACTTAGTAACAAATACAAAGGAAACCATTATCTTGCTCGAATATAAAGTACCGGAACTCTAACACAAGTGGCAGAGCTGGCCCGGAGCTATCCATTGCGATTTCTCCTATATGCTCTGCGCAGATTCATACTACAAAAAAATTTTACACGATAAAACTTTTTCCGTAAAATAATATTTTATGCGATAATTTTTTGTTTCCGTTTTTAATGCGGCGCGATAGAAGTAACAAAATCAGTTGGGACTGCGAGTGTACGATTAGTGGCTTAACGGTACCGTAAAACGGGGTGAAGTTGACCAGTTTTTAACTTCAAATTATCATACACTTGTGAACGTTAATAATTAATTTATTTATTTCATACTAAGACAGGGGTGGGGAACCTTTTTACCACGGAAGGCCAATTTTAATTTCGAAGACAGTAATAAGGTCGCAAAATATTTACCGTCTTTCCTGAAATAGTTCTCCCCATACAATATATACCTACCCACCTGTATTATATAGACGCACAATAAATAAAAAAATTGATATGAAGTGTGAATTTTCACACATTTCAGGATTTTGCAGGTATTTAGTAAGTGAATGATGATTATTTGGGATGCCAAAACAAATTTTATATTAAAATATTTTTTTTGTTAATTTTAATTCGAACGCCTAATACCATTATTTAGGTTTCTAAATATGTGCAGTATTTTTTTTTATATAGCAAGGTTCATTAAGAATTTTAAAAATTGCGCCTATGGCTTGCATTGGTTGTTATACATTCCACCCCTCTGATTTCGTGTACAATGAAACAGAATTAAATTATAATTTAAACAATTTCCACTGGTTATTAAATTTACGCTTTTAAAAATTAAATGCAACATTTGACAAAATATAACTAGAATTTTGAAAAAATTATTGAAACATTATAAAAATTTAAAAAAAATAATAATAATAATATTGTCTCTTCTCGCAGGGTTCGATCCGTTTCGGATCGAGTTACTTGGGTGAAATGCCAGCGTCAAAACCCACGTACACCAGCATACACGTTCCAGTGTAGCGTGTTACAAAGCTATAAATTGTGTACGTTATTAGTCAAAAATCACAAAAAATGCTTTTTTTTCCAAAAACGTAATCTGATCAAAAATTCTTGTTGTACTATCCTGGTTCACACCAATGTACATTACTTTTTTCAGATTTTTAGTTTAAACCATCTGGGCTACAGGGTGTGGGACAAAAATTTTTTTTTCACCATTTTGGCAAAAATCGCTTTAAAATAATTTATTTTGCAAAAATATTTTGCAAAATTTGTTTATATTTTTAGGGGGATATGTTTTTTAGATGTTTTAGTATTTTTCCTATGTGCGGGTCAAAAAGTTGTATAAGCATGTCAAATTTCAACTCCCTAGGTTTAGCCGTTTGGCTACAATTTTTACCGAACAGAAAGACAGACAGACAGACAGACAGACAGACAGACAGACAGACAGACAGACGACAATATGACGGTATAAGCGTTTTTTTGGTTATACCTACAAAACCCTAATAAGGACAATAAATGATAATTATTGTCCTTATCATATTCAACAAAAACAAAAAAATATGATATCAGGTTAGAGGACCATTTAAAGATCCAGATAACTAATTTAATGGGACTTTTGGGTTTGTTTTTTATTTGAAATTAATTGGATATCAGGCTGCAGCTTCGTAACACGTAACTTAAGTTGATCTTCTAAATGAATATCAGTTATTTGAGTACCTAATTGTGTGAGACATGAAAAAGTTGATTCGCAACAATAAGTAGTTTCGAAACAAGAAAGCAGTCTATGAGCATGTTGACGTAAACGTGAGTATTCAATTGCATTTTTCCAAATATCAACGGGATCTTTCTTTGTATCAAAAAGAGACTTTATTATGTTACCTTCATCTAGCTCCAACAATTCCATCTGTAGTACGCTGGGTGCCTTTGAGACCTTTGAGACAACCAGATGTGGCTTTTGAGCCACAAAACAAGCCTTTGGGCTAATTTCATTGCTATAGTATGTTCTTCAAAATCAGAAAACCTTTCGGCACATTCTGCAATTAATAAATCCAAAACAGCTGTATACTTCTTAAATGCTTCAGATGATGCAGATTCGTGTTCATTTAATAATTTTGTTAATTGCAGGAAATGTTCTTTAGATAATTTCGATCGAGAGAAGAGAGTTTTGAAAAATACTAACTTTTTCGAAACATCTGGATTTTTTGCCGCATGTCATATACTACCTCCGTTCCACAATAGTTGTCACATTTGGATACTTTTGGTCCGATTATTGAAAATGTATGCTATTTGAGTAATTATCGTGAGCCTTATCAAAGCTAGAAAGAAGAGATTATAAAACTTAAAACATTTTAAAATTAAAAGTGTTTGCAAATTTCTTCTTTATATGTTTATAATACTTGATTGATAGTTTTGCAATTTGATATCAATGACTTATAATTTTTTAAATGTTTATTTAAATCTGTGTTAAAATTATACTTCACGCTTATCTGATTTATTTCTTTTATATAATGTTGATTTTAACCATTTTCGAGGGTTTTTTTTAAATATTGAATAACTGAAATAAATGTTACTACTATAAAATTAATAAAGAACTTATTTCTGACTCGCAATTTTTTATTCACCTATTGATCAATTATTTTTAAGTGCCCAAGCTTGTTAGAAAGCCTTGAGTAACCCTTTTCAACAAGCTATTACTTTTGAAAATCGGTCTAACACAAGCGAAGCTATAGCTATAAAAGTTTGATCAATTGTGACAAGTATTATGGAACAAAATTTATGCATCAAATGTGACAACTATTGTGGAACGGAGGTAGTATATCTTTTCTTTTACCTTGCAAAGAAATATTTAAATCATTTTGCTTTACCACAATATCACACAAAAATGCAGCATTTCTGCAAAATTCCTCATCTAATAATTAGCATTGTTGTTTTTGTTCCTCATAAAATCTCACGATTTGTTCTCGCAGAGATAAAACTTTGACCAAAACTTGTCCTCTTGATAGCGAGCGAACTTTACAATGATACGGTAAATCTACACTGTACTTCTCATCATCTGACATAAGCAAGTTTTGAAATTGGCGATATCGTGATGCATTTGTTTGAATAAAACTATTGCAATAATTTTCTCTAAAGTATTGCTTAAAATAGTGGATTTAGCACAAAGATTTTGCTATATAAAAAGTATGATAAAGACTAGGGTGTGTCATTCGTCCCGCTTTTTGCGGGACTGTCCCGCATTTTGCAGGACTGTCCCGCATTTTGATTGACTGTCCCGCATTTTGCAGGACTGTCCCGCATTTTGATTGAGTGTCCCGCATTAAGATGCGTCCCGCAAAAGTCCCGTAACTTTGTATTTGAGAACCTTGTTTTTACTCTTCACTTGGATTTTGGGAGGTGAGGACCTTTTTTAGGGTTTTGTAGGTATGACCAAAAAACCCTTATACCGTCATTTTGTCGTCTGTCTGTCTGTCTGTCTGTCTGTCTGTCTGTCTGTCTGTCTGTCTGTCTGTCTGTTCGGTTAAAATTGTAGCCAAACGGCTAAACCTAGAGAGTTGAAATTTGGCATGTTTATACAACTCTTTGACCCGCACATAGGAAAAATACTAAAACATCTAAAAAACATACCCCCCTAAAAATATAAACAAATATGTGCTCATCGAAAACAAAAATATTTTTTTTTAATTCTGAGTAGGGTATCAAATGAAAGCCCTTAGTACGTGGATTAACGATCAAATTTTTATTTTTGCAAAATAATTTATTTTGATGCGATTTTTGCCAAAATTGTGCAAAAAAAATTTTGTCCCACACCCTGTAGCCCAGATGGTTTAAACTAAAAATCTAAAAAAATTCCAAGTAATGTATATTGGTGTGAACCGAAATAGTACAACAGGAATTTTTGATCAGATTATGTTTTCGGAAAATAACGAATTTTTTGTGGTTTTTGGTTCACAAAGTACAAAAGTTATACCAATGTAAGACACTGATACGCTAAGCGTCCGATGGCGCAACGCGTTAGTGCGCTGGTGTCGGAAGCTAAAATTCTCTGGAAAACGAAGGGTTTCGAGTTCGAGTACGGACGGAGTGAGTTTTATTTTTCTGTTTTTTTTTTGCATTTTTATTATGTTGAAATTATTTTGTCAAAATTCTAGTTATATTTTGACAAATGTTGTATTTAATTTTTAAGAGCTTAAATTTAATAACCAGTCTTATTATATGATTAACAGACGATAAATTATTTTAAAAATATCGTTCATTTTGTCGTGATTACTATAAAGTAAAATTTGTCCTACACACTCAGCATACCGCCTTCACTAATTATATACCTGCGAAACCCTGAAATGTGTGAATATTCACACTTCACATCAATTTTTTACTCTTCACTTGGATTTGGGAGGTGAGGACCGTTTTTTTGCTCTTCACTTCCGTCCCGCATTGCCTTCTTAAGAAAATTGTCACCCTAATAAAGACGCAAAGAAGATTTCAAAAGGCCGCGTGTTCCCCACCTGTACTAGGACATAGATACTGAGACCCTCTGTCAATAACTACAGCACCTTTAATTTTTAAACGCCAGCAACGTTATACAGAGCATCGATATCAATTTTGATTTGCAATATGTCGGGAATATCCGATAATCGCTCCCACGTCAACTCAAAACATTCTTTATTTTTCTTCAAAGAAAGACATTTTATTTTGTTAAAAATGTTTCTTTCGTTAAATTCATAGTTTTGTTTTAAATATGTAATGCAGCTCTTAAGAAAACAATTAGCATCAAGTATGAAATCATTCTTCTCTTCTTTGGGCAATTTCGGTAAAATAGATCTTACATTATTGCCAAAGAATTCATCTGTTATTTGAGATTCTAATTGGTTTAATAAGCTACACATCACTGAAATTTTGACATTTTGACATTCAACCTGGATTCTGGACAGCAACTTCAATTCCTGGATAATCCAGGCCAATCCTGGACGGTTGGTAACCCTAGTGGCAATAGATATATTCAAATTAGGACAAAATTTGTTAATTGTAGAATTTTTATTTTATATAAATGTTATCAAGAACTTAATAATCGTACATATATAATTAGCTAGCGTGTGTTTGTGATCTGGGTAACACTTTGACGTCATTTTTCCTAAGGTTCAAGTGATTGGCTAACTGGGGACTCTTGAGGTCTCTTGACTGACAGGTATTTTGCAGATTTATTCTCTATGAATTTACGAATATAATTACATATAGAAATGTGTAGGATTTCGTAGGCATAAACCAGAAACTATAGATACTCCTATATGATTTGACCGATATAAACAATATTTTGCAGATTTATTCTCTAAGAAACTGCGAATAAAATAACATTTAGAAATGTCTAGGGTTTCGTAGGCATAAGCAAGAAACTCTAGACACTCCTATATCCTATGATCGATATGAAAAATATTTTGCAGATTTATATACTAAGAATCTACAAATATAATTATTTACAGAAATGTCTAAGGTTTCGTAGGCATAAACAAGATACTCTAGACACTCCTATATCCTATGATCGATATGAAAAATATTTTGCATATTTATTCTCTAAGAAACTGCGGATAAATTTACATATAGAAATGTTTAGGGTTTCATAGGCATTAAAGAGAAACTCTAGACTCGCCTATATCCTTTAACCGACATGAACAATATTTTGCAGGTTTATTCTCTAAGAAACTGCGGATAAATTTACATATAAAATGTTTAAGGTTTCATAGGCATTAAAGAGAAACTCTAGACACGCCTATATCCTTTAACCGATATGAAAAATATTTTGCAGGTTTATTCTCGAAGAATCTACGAATATAATTATATATAGAAATATCTAGGATTTTGTAGGCAAGAAAAAAATAAACTTTAGACACTCTTCTATCCTTAGACCGATACGAACAATATTTCGCAGATTTATTCTCTAAGAGTCTACTAAAATAATTAAATACATAAATGTCTGAGGTTTCGTAGGCATAAATTAACGTTTCAAAATATTTTTAGTTTTAACAATATAAATGTAATTTACTAAGTAAAAATGAATTGTTTTCCCATCTTAAAAAATTCATCTAACTATATAATTAGCAAGTGTCTGTATGTAGTGTCGGTAACATTATGACGTCATATTTTCCTAAGGTTCTCATGATTGGCTAACTGGGGACATCCTGTCTCTTGATTGGCTGACAGGTGACAGCCTCTCTCGTGATTGGCTAACTGGTGATATCCTGTCCCGTGATTCGATGACCGGCGACGAAATTAAGATACGTTAAAAAATAAAACCAAATACACATACAAACAATTGAAATTTTTATATTATAAATCCGTCATTGTTGACGGGTAATAACCTAGTAGATAATAAAATTACAATATTTTGTAACTTCTTAAATATATTTCTGCGTCCAGACAATACATTACTTTCCGAGACTCGAGACTTACAGGCTATTCCAAACGATTAGGCGGAACTAACCGGAATTTTCATTTTTGTAAGTTGTCATTAGCTATTTTTTTATATATTTACGTTGGATTTTCCTGAACAAAATGATCAAAAGGAACTAGAATTTAAAATATAGTTTCGCCTAAACCAAAGGACTTTACTTTCAAATGATTTCCGAGAATTCACAGAACATTTTGCCAACAATTTATAAAATGTCACAAAATAATTTAATTAAACTGACAACAATCCATTTTATGCGAGGGTTGCATATTACCTGGAAACTGTAAAATTGTAATAAAATTCAGTTTTCCCCGAACGGCTTTTATTTATATATTTAATTAATATTATTATTAGTATTACTATTATTATAATTTAAGAGTTATGTAAATTAACTAACCAGAATGATTTAAATTTTTTTTTTTATTCGAATAGAATTACTTCAATATTTTCTCCCCTAAAATAACTTCCTTGGGAAGCCAAACAGCGCTAAAGACGGTTCTTCCAATCCTCATAGCAGTGCTGGAACTCGGATATTGCTTTCAGTTGGTCGGTTACGGATGTTTGAATATTTTCGAGTGTCCCAAAATGACGTCCGTTGAGGTGATATTTCAATCTTGAGAAGAGGAAAAAGTCACAAAGACTGAAGTCAGCCGAATAAGGGGGCTGAGGAGCCACAGGAATGTTTTTACTGGCCAAAAACTCATTAACTGAAATTGCTGTGTGAATAGGCGCATTGTCAATCAACTCTCTTCCTTCTGAAAATATCTTAAACCACCAAAAAAACTTGGTCCTTGACAAAACAATGTCTCCGTAGGCCTGCTGAAGTTTTGCAAAAGTTCCCACACATCAAACAACTGATTATTTGAAGGAAAAAAACATCGAATTAATGTCTCATTGCCCGTATTCACGTGATTTATGAAAATGCGCGGCCAACGATTTTCATCACAGAAGCTGTTAAAACTTTCGAAAACCATGTTTTTGAGATATCAACTTTAGAGTGGAAAAAATGTTTCGAGAATTGATTTGAACGCATGCAAAAGTGTATGAATCTTAAAGGCGAATATTTTGAAAAGCAATAAAATAGATCGTTCTAAAAAAAAATTAATTCTTAGTTTCTAAATCGTATAGTAATTTTTTTGTGGTCTAATTATTTATAAATGCTAATCATATATACCATGACTTCAAAAAGTAATTACATAAGGGTTGGCTATATAACAGCTTTATATAACAATAAAT
This sequence comes from Liopterus haemorrhoidalis, assembly GCA_963971575.1. Classification (NCBI taxonomy): domain Eukaryota; kingdom Metazoa; phylum Arthropoda; class Insecta; order Coleoptera; family Dytiscidae; genus Liopterus; species Liopterus haemorrhoidalis. Next base: position 43,416,242 of record OZ020618.1, on the reverse strand, counting down.
AATTTATGACAACAAGAGTGATGACAGTTAATTCTAAGACTTTTTTTAAATGAGTATTTATTGGTCTTAGTTACACTGACTATTAACCAGTATTCTAAGGCTTGCAGTAGACAATATTTTTTTTTCCATAGCCAACCCTTATGTAATTTCTTTTTGAACTCATGGGGTACATTCGATTGGACGCTCCGAGCGTTCCGAGCACGTTCTGTACACTCAAACGTGTTCGATTTGACGCTCGGAGTACACTCATTTGCATTCGTTTTGCGATCGAACGAGCATTTAGAGTGCGCTCTATGTGTTCGGTGTTTTAAGACCGAGCATATGGAGTATGACGTAAAAAAGTGAGGGAACGGCGGGAAAGAAATGAAAGTTTAAAATTAAATTATAAATAAAATAAAAATAATAGCCTTAGACAAATAATATTGTTATTTGTCTATGGCTACAGAGTACGGCCATTTTATGTATTTATGACGTTCTATAAACAGCAAAAAAATTATTAAAATACACCGTACATAAAATTAAAATTGAAAAAAATCATTAAATTAATTCATTAATTATTATTTAATTTTATTTTTTCATCACTGAAAAAAATCAAGGAAAACCCGAGGTATATAATTTTGATTCATGACTGACGTGTACTAATCTGACAGTAAAAACGCCGCCTAAAATTGTAGGGTTAGATTTTATTAACATTACGTCACAAGAACGCTCCTTCCGTTAGTGCTCTATTCATGACGTCACCATCAACTGTTCGCTCAGCGCTCGCTCTACTCTGTACAACTCGAATGCACCCATGGTATATCAATAAAATTGTAATTCAAAATGTCCTAGAATTTTTTTTTCTCAAAATTATCCATACGGTGGGCGCGAATAACTTTTCAGATAGGGGGGACCAGTGAGAAAAGTTTGGAAACCACTGGCGTAAAACATTTCGTGTTTACTCCGGGATTACCTTTACAATTACTTGTGTACAGATGTACTCGCATCAAGTATTTACTCTTTTATTTAATGAGTAAATTACCGTTACACAGAAACCGCATTCAATTTGCGTTATCCCATAATTGTGGTAAGGTCAATTGCGGTCATACTCAATGTAAATTACAATGACTACTGGGAAGTCCCAATACCCACTTCTCAAGCAAATGATTTTCATTCAGCCTATTTCAGGGACATCTTTGTCACATTCCATCCCACATAAATGAAATTATGCATCAATTAGAATGAGAAATATTATGCAAAAATAATTATGTACTGGGATTTTGCCCTCTTTAGGGTTTTGTAGGTTAATCAGACACTTTTTTATGGGGGGGGGGTCAGTAGACAAAATTGTTTAAGAGTAGGAATTGGGAAATCATTCAGGAATTGGGAAATTATTCAGAAATAAGTGCTGGTCAAATGCAATTTATTTTTCAAAATGCAATTTTTTACTAATACCCCCAAAACTTATTTTTTATAAATTGCTTAGAATAAAATAAAATTTTATTTAAGTAGACTAATAAACCTGGTCAGAGCCGCAGTAAGGATTGGGGGGGGGGCGAAAACCTGAAGTTGGAGGTACTTCAAGTACTTTCAAGTAGGTACGACTTGAACTTGCAATATTTTTTGCTATGCTCCGAGCTACTGTTAGCTAAAGAGTAAGGATACGAAAGTGTTCAAAATGGAAAGCAACTTGGAACAATGGAACACTTGTCAATAAAAATACTTGTAAGCCATTATAGGTAATCGTAACAGATATTAAAAACATGTTTATGGAAAAGTTTTTTTTTCAAAAGTTTTATCCAATTTACCCAACGTTCCTATATAAAAAATCGAAGTTGTCCTTGATATCCTGTATATATATAAATATATAGGGGGGTCGCAGACAATATTTAAGTTATTTTGGGGGGTCTCATGCCAGAAAAGGTTGAGAAACACTGAGTTACAGAGTGTTAATGAGTTAGATAATGTTAGAACTCGCAAAAGCGAATCTCAACATTTTACAAAAACACCAAAAAGTTTTTTGATGTTTTAAAATTAAATTATGAAAATTTAATAAACATAGCGGCCTTACGGGCGCGACAATAACAAAGAGCGTACTGTAATTTTTATGCTATGGCCGTGATATGTATCTATTTTAAACGAATATTTAGATTTATAAACTAGACTTAAAAAATATAATATGTAGTGACACTTGGAGAAATTGGTATGCTTGGACTAGATTTTCGTGTAGTGCAAGTATTGCGGTTGAGTATTCTTACTTAACACTGCAAGATGTGAAGTGAAGATCAGGTAGAGAATTAGTCCTACTACGCTTCCTTGGGGCGCACCTGATAATATAGAGGTGAGATTATTAATTTTAAACTTTACTTGAAAGTACCTATCAGAGAGATACGACTTAAAAGTTCTATAGTATGTATCAGGTAGGTACTTTTTATGTTTGTATAGCAACCCAATGTGCCATACTTTATCAAAGGCCTGAGAAATATCGAGAAACGCTGATGAGCAATTTGTTTTTGATTTCAAGGGCTCCGTTTATAATAGATCTTGTGAAAACTTTTAATACTCAAACTAACGAATAAATGTGATTATCAAAAAACTGTTAATTTTGATGTGATTTTTTTTCCAAGTCATCCATTGCATTTTCATGGCATCTTGCACTTATTAAATATGGACAACACCTTGAAATGTGTGAAAACTCACACATCACATCAATTTTTAGGGTTTTGTAGGTATGACCAAAAAACCCTTATACCGACATTTTGTCGTCTGTCTGTCTGTCTGTCTGTCTGTCTGTCTGTCTGTCTGTCTGTCTGTCTATCTGTCTGTCTGTCTGTCTGTCTGTCTGTCTGTCTGTATGTCTGTCTGTCTGTCTGTCTGTCTGTCTGTCTGTTCGGTAAAAATTGTAGCCAAACGGCTAAACCTAGAGAATTGAAATTTGGCATGCTTATACAACTCTTTGACCCGCACATAGGAAAAATACTAAAACATCTAAAAAACATACCCCCCTAAAAATATAAACAAATATGTGCTCATCGAAAACCAAAATATTTTTTTTAAATTCTGAGTAGGATATCAAATGAAAGCCCTTGGTACGTGGATTAACGATCAAATTTTAATTTTTGCAAAATAAATTATTTTGAAGCGATTTTTGCCAAAATTGTGCAAAAAAAATTTTGTCCCACACCCTGTAGCCCAGATGGTTTAAACTAAAAATCTGAAAAAATTCTAAGTAATGTACATTGGTGTGAACCGGAATAGTACAACACGAATTTTTGATCAGATTATGTTTTTGGAACAAAAAGCATTTTTTGTGTTTTTTTGCTAATAATGTTATAGTTATATAGACGCTAAACAGCAACGTGTTTCTTGGTGCAGTGGCTAAGATACTTGCATTCTGCCCGAGAAATTGAGTTCGAATCCTACGAGAGGAGACAATATTATTTTTTATTTTTTTTTTTGCATTTTGATATTGTTAAATTGTTTTTTCAAAATTCTAGTTATATTTTGGCAATTGTTGCATTTAATTTTTAAAAGCGTAAATTTAATAACTAGTGTACACGAATGAGTTTCGTGTACAGAATGTACACGAAATCAAAGGGGAGGAGCTATGACTAAAAACAACCAATGGAAGCCATAGGCGCAATTTTCAAAATCTTAATGAACCTTGATATATAAAAAAAAATCTGCACATCTTTAGAAACTTAAATAATGGTAATAGGCATTCGAATTAAAATTCATAAAAAAATATTTTGACATAAAATTTGTTTTGGCATCCCAAATAATCATCATTTACTTACTAAATACCTGCAAAACCCTGAAATGTGTGAAAATCCACACTTCACATCAATTTTTTATCATATACATAATAAATCTCTGTTGAATTAATATATCCTCTCAATTTTTTATCGAATAAATTAAAATGGTGTCATATTAAGTTTTTGTTTTGTTTTTGAAAGGTGTTTTTAAATAAGGAAAATTGTAAAACCGGTTGAAGACGGACAGGTATCATCGATTCTTGTTACACGTGCAGCTATGAATTTATGCTAATAATAAGGAAAAAAATATTCCATATAATCATTAAGTCAGATATTTTGTTGATCATCCTATCAATGATCACAGGTGAGAGTATTAGTAATGGATTCTAGGTTAAAAACATGCGTAATCTATATCGTCAAACATTTTGACGTAATAATTGACGTCAAAACGATATATTGTCAATTAATAAGTATTTAAAAAATTGATGTGAAGTGTGAATATTCACACATTTCAGGGTTTCGCAGGTATATAATAAGTGAAGGCGGTATGCTGAGTGTGTAGGACAAATTTTACTTTATAGTAATCACGGCAAAATGAACGATATTTTTAAAATAATTTATCGTCTGTTAATCATATAATAAGACTAGTTATTAAATTTACGCTCTTAAAAATTAAATACAACATTTGTCAAAATATAACTAGAATTTTGACAAAATAATTTCAACATAATAAAAATGTAAAAAAAAAAACAGAAAAATAAAACTCACTCCGTCCGTACTCGAACTCGAAACCCTTCGTTTTCCAGAGAATTTTAGCTTCCGACACCAGCGCTCTAACCCGTTGCGCCATCGGACGCTATGCGTATTAGTGTCTTACATTGGTATAACTTTTGTACTTTGTGAACCAAAAACCACAAAAAATGCGTTATTTTCCGAAAACATAATCTGATCAAAAATTCCTGTTGTACTATTTCGGTTCACACCAATATACATTACTTGGAATTTTTTTAGATTTTTAGTTTAAACCATCTGGGCTACAGGCTGTGGGACAAAAATTTTTTTGCACAATTTTGGCAAAAATCACATCAAAATAATTTATTTTGCAAAAATAAAAATTTGATAGTTAATCCACGTACTAAGGGCTTTCATTTGATACCCTACTCAGAATTAAAAAAAAAAAAAATTTGTTTTCGATGAGCACATATTTGTTTATATTTTTAGGGGGGTATGTTTTTTAGATGTTTTAGTATTTTTCCTATGTGCGGGTTAAAGAGTTGTATAAACATGCCAAATTTCAACTCTCTAGGTTTAGCCGTTTGGCTACAATTTTAACCGAACAGACAGACAGACAGACAGACAGACAGACAGACGACAAAATGACGGTATAAGGGTTTTTTGGTCATACCTACAAAACTCTAAAAAATTGAAGTGAACGAAAAAATGTTTCGAGAATTGGTTTGAATGCATGCAAAAGTGCATAAATCTAAAAGACGGATATTTTGAAGAGCAATATAACAGTTTGTTCCAAAGACAATTGTTTTCTTTTTTATTTTTTGTAAAAATTTAGGTAGCCCTCGTATTACTATTACCATGATTATCATTTAAGACCATCGTTTTACCGCCTTATTTGTAGAGCCCTGCAAATCAGCGTATATCCGCAGATTACCTGAGGATATCCGCAATTTTTCTGCGAATGCGGATAAATTATCATTTAAATCGTGCGGATCGGATGCGGATTATATATCATCCGCTTATCCGCAATATCCGCGTGAACATAAAATCTTCAGTTGGACGCTTCTTCCTACGAAAGACGCGTTTAGAACACCAAAAATGTATCGCTGGTATTTGTATTGTGATTATGGCAAGAGTGAAATAATAATACGTTACGGCACTTTTTACTTTTTTTACATTTCCCATAAAGACCTACTTTACGCTTACTTAAATAGTTAAATATATTAGAGTTCATATAACAGTCGTAGATACAACAATTTCTTTGGATTTATTGCGTTTATTAATTTAAAAATAATTATGTATCGCCTTATTTTGCATTTTTGGAAATATTAGTAAAAAATTAACCATGGTAATTTGCCACATTTAAAAACATAGAAGCTCATATCAAATTTAAAAAAATAAAAAATATCTTAAAATTCTTGAAATTGTCAAATAACTTTCATATTTTAATAATAGGATGAATTTAAGAATTTAGTTTTATTATTAAGAACTTATTTTTTTAAATTTGCTGATCTTATAGAAATTTCCTTTTTATTTATTGGTCAATTGGTAAATGTGATAAATTAATCTGTTTAATTATTTCTAAATATCGTTGCTCTAAAATAATAGTGAGAAAACATATTTATGGACCCAGTAATATTAACGTGATAAAATTTTTAAAAAATTAGTAGTGTTTTAAAACAGCGATATGCTAAATAAGGTGAAACATGTTAGATATTTCCAAACAGACAGCAAATCCTGTGCGGATATTTTTTCAGATGCAGATTTTATATTTACAAAAGTTGCGAATGCGGATCGGATGCGGATCGGATACAGAAAAACGCAGGGCTCTACTTATTTGCGCTTGAGGATGTTTGCTCTTGATTGATATTTTTTTTTCATTATAACAGCCTACCTTGTTAGTATGGTGTCCTTCAGGTGCCAAAATTGTTCGACACGATTCTGATTATATTATCATTTTTAGGGTTTTGTAGGTATGACCAAAAAACCCTTATACCGTCATTTTGTCGTCTGTCTGTCTGTCTGTCTGTCTGTTCGGTAAAAATTGTAGCCAAACGGCTAAACCTAGAGAGTTGATATTTGGAATGCTTATACAACTCTTTGACCCGCACATAGGAAAAATACTAAAATGTCTAAAAAACATATCCCCCTAAAAATATAAACAAATATGTGCTCATCTAAAATAAAAATATTTTTTTATAATTCTGAGTAGGGTATCAAATGAAAGCCCTTGGTACGTGGATTAACAATCAAATTTTTATTTTTGCCAAATAAATTATTTTGAAGCGATTTTTGCCAAAATTATGCAAAAAAAAAAATTGTCCCACACCCTGTAGCCCAGATGGTTTAAACTAAAAATCTGAAAAAATTCTAAGTAATGTACATTGGTGTGAACGGAATAGTACAACAGGAATTTTTGATCAGATTATGTTTTTGGAAAAAACGCATTTTTTGTGTTTTTTGGCTAATAATGTACACAAGTTATACCTTTGTAACACGCTTGAATGGAAGGCTTATCTTGGTGTAGTGGTACTTGCGCTGTATTTTTCACCCAAGTAAGTCAGTTCGATCCCCACGAGAAGAGACAATATTTTTTTTTGCTTTTTTATTTGTTTTTTTTGCATTTTTATGTTTAAATTATTTTTTCAAAATTCTAGTTATATTTGGGCAAATATTGCATTTTATTTTTAAAAGCGTAAATTTAATAACCAGTGGAAATTGTTGAAATTATAATTAAATTCTGTTTCAATGTACACGAAATCAGAGGAGCGGAGCTTATAACAACCAATGAAAGTCATAGGCGCAATTTTCAAAATCTTAAAGAACCTTGCTATATAAAAAAAAAATACTGCACATATTTAGAAACCTAAATAATGGTATTAGACGTTCGAATTAAAATTAACAAAAAAAAAAAAATTAATATAAAATTTGTTTTGGCATCCCAAATAATCATCATTCACTTACTAAATACCTGCAAAACCCTGAAATGTGTGAAAATTCACACTTCACATCAATTTTTATTATTATTATTTTATAACATTTTAATATTTATTACTATAAAATGTGACTTACCGATAACTGAATTTTTTGTTTCTGTTTTTATTGTATTTTTTTTTTGTAAAGTTCAAGGCCATCAGGATGAGTCAGACATAGAAGATAAACGCGGCAATACATTCAATGTCACGTTAAGACGAAAAAAACGAGAAAGTACTTAGCAATATATATTTATACAGATATTTGACAAATATTTGAAAAACAAACAGATCAATTCTGTAAAAAGTTACTGTGTAGTAACGTTACTCAAGATAAAATATTATAAAAGTATAATGACTTTCATTCATGATAGTAACTGACCTTGCTCATAGTGACAAATTTAGTTACTATGGTCATAGTAACTGAATTACAGAATTGGTCTGAAAATGTGTGAATTTTTGTGTCAGTGTCAGCAGTTAGTCTGTTTGTATGTTGTAAGATAAAAAAACAAATGATTTTAACTTGAGTTAGAGAAAACTCTTACGTTAGCAACCCGACATAAGAGCTAATTCTTAGAAAAACTTTCAAAAATATAAGTGTTGCTTTGTTTCAGAAACTGTACAGATCTTATGTTCGGCATCTATTAGAAAACGCAATAGTAGCATGAAATCCAAATCTTAAAAAAGACGTGGATCTTTTAGAGAAAGTACAACGCAGAGCCACTAAAATCCCTGTCTCTTTGCAATGTTTGCCCTATAATGAAAGACTGAACAAACTTAATTTGATTTTCTTATCACAAATACGTTCCCGTGGGGACTTTATTGAAACTTTTAAAATAATAAATAATTATTATTCACTAGATATGAGGTACTTGTTCAAGTTCAGTCAAGTCAACCACTTAAAAGGACACCCTCACAAACTTGTCAAACGTAAATTTAAGAAAAATTGTAGAGAACACTTTTTATGTAACAGAATTGTAAATCAGTGGAATTCCTTAACTGAAAATGTTGTTACTGCTGAAAATGTCAATAATTTCAAAAATAGACTAGATACCTCTATGTTAAATTAAATTGTATAAATGTTTGTATTAGTGTATATCTCTTGTTTTAATTGATAAAAACATTTTGTATTTATAATGTAATTTAATTCTGGTCATTATCGGCATATGCCGCCTGCCCAATGTATAATATATAATAATAATAATAATAATAATAATAATAATAATGTGTGTATTTAGCTCCACTAGTCTCTAGTATGACGCGGCTCAAAAGGTTGCTGAAGTTTGAGATTAGTGGACGCTTGTCAAGACCTGACAAACCCCATAATAATAATAATAATAATAGTAATAGTGATAGTTGGTGTTTTGGGTGGCATGAAAGCCTCCTATCGAAGGGAAATCGAGTCCATTCCCGTCTGCAGATCTTCTGCCAACTCTTTGATCTGCAGGATGCAGAAAGCAGTGCTGCTCGGGTCGCTCCGCATTGTGCGGGCACTGGATCTGGCGTAATTTCCGCGGCTGCATATCGCCAGGGTTTGGGATGCAGTCGTGTGTATTTAGCTCCAATAGTCTCTAGTATGACGCGGCTCAAAAGGTTGCTGAAGTTTGAGATTAGTGGACGCTTGTCAAGACCTGACAAACCCCATAATAATAATAATAATAATAATAAGCAGTGCTGCTCGGGTCGCTCCGCATTGTGCGGGCACTGGATCTGGCGTAATTTCCGCGGCTGCATATCGCCAGGGTTTGGGATGCAGTCGTGTGTATTTAGCTCCACTAGTCTTTAGTATGACGCGGCTCAAAAGGTTGCTGAAGTTTGAGATTAGTGGACGCTTGTCAAGACCTGACAAACCCCAAAATAATAATAATAATAATAATAATAATATCAAAGACGGCGATGTCTACACAATGTAGACTATGTAAATGTCACCCTGAAACGCTTATGCACGTACTTTCTGCGTGTCCCGTTTTAGCTCAATCCAGCTATATATCACGACTCAATTCTGCTCTTCGAGTTTTTTACTTCTTTTTGAGACAGAAATATGGTATTGACACAATACCTGTCTTACCTTACGCTCCCACTGACATTGAAGCAGTGGTGGAAAATTCCAGATGTCGTATTTACTAGAATTATGCATTTTCTACTACTAAGCTTCTCTCAGCCAATAAACCGGACATCGTCCTGCTGGATTTCGATAACAAAAAGACATTTTTGTCATCGAATTATCCTGTCCAGCTGAGAAAAATATCACTCTCAAAGAGGACGAGAAGAGAACCAAGTACCTGGACCTCTTGTCCGAGCTAAGAAAAATGTACCCGGGTTATTCTGTAAAGCTCGTAGTGTTGATTTAGGGTGTATTGGGTGGCCTTAAAGCTGTTTTTAAGAGGGAAATCGAGATCATTCCCGTCTGCAGACCATCTGCTACCTCTCTGGTCTGCAGATTGCAAAAAGCAGTGCTGCTTGGATCGCTTCGCATTGTGCGGACGCTGGATCTGGTGTGAGCCCATCGGTCGCAAATCGCCAGGGTTTGGGATGCGACCGATTGCTGGGAAAAAGCTCTCTCGACCTTCTCGTGAAGGTTAGAGAAGAGCGTCTCGTCTGTGCCGAACACGTTGCGGGCAAACCTGAACGGTACTGGCGAGACTACAAACCCCCTTCTATAATAATAATAATAATAGCGTAATTTCCGCGGCTGCATATCGCCAGGGTTTGGGATGCAGTCGTGTGTATTTAGCTCCACTAGTCTCTAGTATGACGCGGCTTAAAAGGTTGCTGAAGTGGAGATTAGTGGACGCTTGTCAAGACCTGACAAACCCCATAATAATAATAATAATAATAATAATAATAATAATTTTCATACATTTCAAAGTTTTGTAGGTAGAACACCAGGTTTGGTTTGTTCCGATACGTTTCGAACCCTGAAATAACCCCAACACTGCCCTCAAAGAAAGGAGTGTTTTTTGGAAGGAATGCTAAAGAGGATAATATAATTAAAAATAAGATATATAATATAAATTATTTATTTGCAAATAAAAACAAATTTCATTATCAACTATTATTATCACAAAATACATACAATATATTCTACATTTACCTAGAATATATTTGATTAAATAAGTACATACATATACATATAATTTTATTATAATCCATAACTTAATGAATAGCTCATAGAGATGAATACAAAGAAGTGTCACTGTTCTGAACATCTGTAATAAACAGAACAAAGAGATGATTCTTATGTAATGCTTGTGCTATGAATCTATTAATTTCCTACAGTAATCTCACTGAGCCATAGTGTAGACCGTACTGTTACTATATACGGCAAGGACACAAAAAGATCCAGATACAGGAAATATGAACCACGTTCCTTTGATAAACGAAGTACGGCTATACATAGGTTGCCTAATCAAGCAGTATATCATTATACCGTCCTAAAATCAATGACAAATTTAGGTAACAAAAAATAGGTAAATCAATTTTTCTTCATTTGAATTATAGACTATTATTGATCTTCACTCTTTTAATTTAGTTAAACATACCTATTGGAGTTACTTTAGTTTGTGTTCGTAATAATTTCCACAATTTAACAGTAATAGTTTTATAAGTTAAATGTGGAAAGCCGCATTCAGAGCTCTTAAATCATTAGCTTATACACTGTAACTTGTAGACTGTTAACTGTCACTAGAAGTTTGTCATATGGTAAGACGTGAAACCGTTCAGAGCTCCAAATTCAATACGTTGTTCGTTGTGGATAATTTTCTTATAGCTAGTGAGATGTTTTAATGCGACAGACTTATAAACACATTGGCTATCGCATTTTATCAGTGACACCGTAGTTATCGAATGCCTTTACATAATTTAACATGATGTCATCATTAACAAATCTTGCTCAAAATTACAAAGATGGACATTAAATATGATCAATTTAGGTAATTAGGTTAGGTTTAGGTAGTTAAAATCTAAGACAACAGAATTATAAGAACGATAATACATATAAAACATTTTACGAAGCCAAATAGTTGGTTTAAAAAAACACAGATGTCGGACCATTCGTAACATATTAATTTCTAACTTGTTATGAACGGTGCGTACAACGTTAAAACAATGCATAGAAACATAACTTACAGCTAACAAAGAACAGTCTACAACCTGTTAATTTAAAAAGCTCTGATTGCGGCTTAAGTTACAACTATAGACTAGTGCTGAAAACCGAAATCAATGTTTCGGGTATGCTGTTAATTTTTTCGGGTAAAACCGAGTTCGTAATTTTCAAGTAACCCAGTTTCGGATACATTTTTTTCTCATCACTTCTTTTCGCGGGTTCTAGGAAGAACCGAAGAACTGAGAACATGAAGGAAGAGAGAGGCAAGGAGGAGGAAAGAAGAGAGGGAAGAGAAGAGGATAAGAATTTAGTTTGGAAAAATCTAGACGAGATCAGGCATTTAAAATTAGTTAAAATTATTACATAACTTATTGCATATAATTTCATAACTTGGAATATGTAAAATATATTTTATTTTGTAATACGTAACTAAGAGGAAATCTTAATTTTTATGTTCTATATTTACAGTACATTTATGTAGGATTTACACCATTATTTTCATTTAATAAACAATTAATTAACCGATATAACGGGAATTCACTTATTGAACCAGATTTAAAGCATCAGACTTACCTAGGGGCTTTTATAATCTTACATTTATAATATTATCATAGTATATGCTGTTCACTTTTATAAGGACAAACTAGATCTGGTTATTTTGGTTACTTTTATAGTATATAACAGACTTTAAATGTCATTTAAAACATTTCCGTGCGCTGTAAATCAGATTTCAAATGTTGTTGGTTATGATCATTATAATTAAGATATAATTTTTTATTATGACATATGTCAAATTGACATTTTTCCCCATTTTTAATACCAAATTTCAAAGGTGCAAACTATTTAAATCAAAATTTCCTCTTAGTTTATTTTTACAGAAGCACACAGCATATATTGGTTCACATGGATGGTTAATGTTGGATTGAAAATGGACATTTATGACACCATGTGAACTTGTAAGCTTGGCTTTTTAATTTTTGGTTAGGTTTCATTGCATTATGATTATATTCATTCAAAAATTACAAATGTCTTATTGTCATTAATGTCAAGTATTCCTCTCTAAGGTGATATTCTAAATATCTAAATACAAATATAAAAAATGAAGTTTGCCTCTGAGTTACGTATTACAAAATGAAACATATTATTATCTCTCATTTTGTAATACGGAACTAACAGGAAAAGTTCATTTTTTATGTTGTATATTGACAATACATTTATAATATTATCATAGTATTGGTTCACACGGATACGCCAAAGTTTGTTTACACCACAACAGTCACCAAAGTAACCAGATCTAGTTTCGTATTAAAAATTGAGACAGATTATATAGCATGTTATTTACACTGTTACCAACACAAATAACTTGTTAGAAACATTTGTCATCAACATTTTTTGATCTAGACCGCCTCCAGAGCGATTGCAAAATTTCTATTATTCACAAAGTTAGTAACAATGATATTATATATTTCATTTCGTAATATGTAACTAACAGGGAAAGTTAATATTTTATGTATTATATTTACAATACATTTATAATATTATCATAGTAATGGTTCACATGGATACGTCAAAGTCCGTTTACACCACAAATCACCAAAATCAGATCTAGTTATGTTTTACAAAATGAAACAACATACAGTCTGTTCCAAACGGTTAAGCGGAACTAAATGGGAATTTAGTTCTTTTAGGTTGTCACGAGAAGGGACCTTGCTTGAGTTATTTTATTTTTCACGTTGGGATGTCAAAATTTAAAATTCCAACAATGAAACCATAGAAACGAATGACATATGTCAAAATTAAATATTTTTTTTAGATATTTTAATGACAAAAAAATAAATAAATGGGAAATTTGTATTAAGAATGACACAAAAAATCAAAATATAAAGAAAATGACATTTTAAAATGATATTAACCTTAACCAAAAAATGTTTATTGTAAGTATGATTTACAAAGCTTAAACAAAACGGTCGAAAAGCACGATTTAAACGATGAAAGTAACTAGATTGCAAAATCTAGTTCCGCTTAACCGTTTGGAACAGACTGTATATCAACATATTAATGGAAAAAGTAATAAATGTTTATAACAAAATCCTATAACAAGTCCGTAGATGTAGAAAGTAGCACAAACCATTGTTGTAAAATATGTGTCTGCATTTTATTGGATTTTTTTTGTTGTTGTTACGGCCTCAATTTTAAATGATTAAATCTGGCTCAAGTTAAACAGAATAAAAAATTAGTTTCGGAAGGTAATGACAAACCTATACTTAGACCTGTGGAATTAACTAGTGTTCCATACAGAACAATTCAACGTATCAATGTTCGTGGCAAAAATCAGCAGCGAAAACGACCCGATTTACAAGTTTTCAAGAAAATAGATAGTTTTATGTCTAAAACAATAATAAATAAAATATACGACTTTTATTCGAAAAATATAGTGCCGACTGTGCATCTTTTAATAGAAAAGTTGGAAGAAGACGAAATAGAATTTCCATACAAAGTAAGCCATATGTATAATTATTTGCTAGGATTTATTTTTAAATAATGATTTTTGTTTGTGCAAATTTGAAGCATTTAATATAAACTATAAAGACTTTAAAACAAAACGATTTTTAAACATGCCTATGTTTATAATTCAACTATAGCCAGTCCTAAGCCTGATAAAAATGTGAAGGAATGTCATGTGAGTATACACAGTTCATTCTAAATAGCATATAAGAAAACACGTTAATTTTAAATATATATTACGGCCCTTGCAACTGTTATTAACAGAACCATAAACGCAGTAATGGTTACACTATCAGTCATTATTGGAATCAGTTGGTGGCCATTTCATTTTGAAAATACTATAACATTATTATAATTAAACATTAGTCCTTTATAACAAAGACAATAATTACTTATAATTAGTATATCTCTAAAAGACTGATAGTAATAAAATTTATTATTTGTAAAAAGTTATTGTTTTATCACACAGCAGCGGTAAAACAAAAGCGACAAAAATGAATAGTTCAAAACGAAATATTGTTAAAAACAACCGAGTGTGCCGCACATATTATATGGGAATACGAACTAGGGTTGAACACAATAGACCATAAAAATTTGACTCTAAAATTTTGAGAAAAAATATGGTCACAGGGGTGTGTTTAATGATATGATAAATATGGTCACAGGCGTGCGTCTAATAAAATGATAAAAAGTAATATAAAAATACACAAAACCAATTTAAACGTGTTTAAAATGTGCACGCCACTGGTAACTACCTGACAAAATGATTTATTACTATCAGGCTTTTTGAGATAGAGTATAATTGAATATTTACATAGATTTTTATACATTACTTTTGTCGTTCCACACTATACTTTCAATCCATGGTACAAAAGCAGAAACTTTAGTGTATACTCCAGGTTGATTTGGTGTACCACAAGTTCTTCCAAAAGATGTTATTCCAGCCAAACTAAATAAATAATACTTAAAATTTAAATAATGTAAAGGTCCACCTGAGTCACCTGGACAAGTATCGCTATTAGTCGTTTTACTTCCTGCACACAATTGTGAATCAATAATGCCATCTCGAAGTTTTCTTTCTGATAAATTTCTGTATTTTTCATTACAAGTTGCATGATCGAATAGTTCTAATTTAACTTTTTGTAAAAAATCAGTTGGATCACCTTGAAATTTAGTTAATCCCCATCCAGTAGCCTCAAAAGATTTTATATTACCAAAAGTTGGTTCAGTGTGAAGACAAGCTGGTTTAATGTTCAATGAAAATTCTACCTTCCTGTCCAATTTTAGGAGTGAGATGTCATTATAAGTTGATGGCGGTCTATATTGGTCGTGCATATATATATTTGTAACTGTATAAATGAAACGATCGCCTAATTTTTGTCTTGATTCTCTGTATAATATGATTGTTCCTAATTCTACGTAGGAAACATTTCCGTTTGATTGAGAAAAGACACAATGCCCTGCTGTTACAACAAAGTATTCACTAATCAATGTTCCACCACAGAGCCACTTTATGTTTTCGAAAGGTCCATATCCCAAAGCCGCCATATGTGGAAATTCTCCAACACTTGCATTTTCACCACCTACAATTTTATCTTCAAAATCAATATTTACAGAATCCTTTTCATTGAAGACAGCTGTTATTGAGGAGTATTCTTCACATTTTTTAATACTTATATTTTCATTTTTATTTTTATCTGTTATTTCATTATTTTCTCCATCTTCTGGACAGCAAACAATTGGATGAGCAGCTCCATTTAACGTTTTAAAGTCACAAGTTTGTGGTAGGCCATTGTGTAAAATTGCAATTGCTGCTGGACAATCTTGAAGTAATATACAAACACCTTTTTTATTTGATAATTTATGAAAACATGTATCGTTTAATGTTAAACGCAAGTCTTTTGTAAACACTGAACTTGAAAAAAACAATATCACTAATATATTTATTATTATTTTATAATTATCCATTTCTGAGATGTTACTCTTGCGGATGTTCGTTGTTAACTAACGTTGCTTGGAATGGGGACCTGCATAAAATCTCTGTTTATACTCGTTCGTCCTTCGACAAACTGGTTAACCGCTTTGGAATTTGTGGGTTTTTGCTAAAATTTACTTTTTTGTTATTAAGAAATTATATTCATAGAAGTTTATTGATGTTAAAGGAAACGTACATCCTCTGACAAATATAGTTCACTAATCAGTTCCTTATGATTAAATACACAAGTGGTTCTAAAACTATATTACGCAAGACATTTATAAGAATTAATCTATGCGTTGCAACAAGAGAGAATAGTGGTTCTCAAACTTTTTCGGTTCCGGGCGCCCCATGTCAATACATTCAAAAAAAGGTCCTCACTTCTAAACTACAAAAAGATGTGAAATGTGTATTTTCACACATTTCAGGGTTTCGCAGGTATATAATAAGTGAAGTCGGGGCATGCTGGAGTGTGTAGGATAAATTTTGCTTTGTAGTAATAGAATGGACGATATTTTTAAAATAATTTATCGTCTGTTAATCTAAGAGCTTTAAAAACAAATTTTATGTTAAAATATATTTTTTTTAATTTTAATTCGAATACCTAATACCATTATTTAGGTTTCTAAATATGTGCAGTATTTTTTATATAGCAAGATTTTGAAAATTGCGCCTATGGCTTCCATTGGTTGTCATATGCTCCGTCCCTTTGGTTTCGTATACATGATACATAGAATAAAAATATAATTCCAACGTTCCAACTGGTTATTAAATTTACGTTCTTAAAAATTAAATGCTACATTTGCCAAAATATAACTAGAATTTTGACAAAATAATTTAAAGAAAATAAAAATGGAAAAAAAAATCAAAAAATAAAATTGTCTCCTCTGAGCGGGATCGAACCCTAGAATTCTGGGTAGCTTGCGAGCATGCTAACCACTAGACCATGATACGTCTTCTAGTCTAGTGTGTTACATAACTATAACTTATGTAAATCGTCAACCAAAAAAACACAACGAATGCGTTATTTTCGGAAAACATTATCTAATAAAAAATTCCTGTTGTACTATTCCGGTTCACACCAATGTACATTACTTAGAATTTTTTCAGATTTTTTGGTAGTCATACCTACAAAACCCTCAAAAGGCCCTCACTTCTAGACTCCAATGTGATCACACAAAAAAAAAGTCCTGAGTAGTGAAAATAGTGAATCTGTGCAAGGTGATTTGGAGTGCGAAAATGTGGACGTGGCTACTAAAAGAAAATGTCATTTGTCAGAAGATTGCAAAATTCTGATACTGAACGTTTATAAAAAGTTAGTTTTGGAAGGTAATGACAAATCTATACTTAGAACTGCGGAATTAACTAGTGTTCCATACAGAACAATTCAACGTATCAATGTTCGTAGCAAAAATCAGCAGCGAAAACGACCCGATTTACAAGAAAATAGATAGTTTTATGTCTAAAACAATAAATAAAATATACGACTTTTATTCGAAAAATATAGTGCCGACTGTGCATCTTTTAATAAAAAAGTTGGAAGAAGACAGAATAGAATTTCCATACAAAGTAAGTCATGTGTACAATTATTTGAAGTTGCAAGGATTTATTTTTGTTGCAAAAAAAAAATGATCTTTGTTTGAGCAAATTTGAAGTATTTAATATAGACTATAAAGACTTTAAAATAAAACGATTTTTAAACATGCCTGTATTTATAATTCAAATATAGCCAGGTTAAACCTGATAAAAATGTGAAAGAATGTCATGTGAAAATCTAAATTCTTAAATTTTATGATTTACTTATTTTAGTAAACATTTTCATCTCTTATCATTAATAAATTATGATTTGTATATTTGATGTTTGAGAACTGCCTGTTCGCAAACATTAACATTGTACTTTTGAACCTTTATACGTAGGGATCTGGAATGTTTTGAGATACGGCTGCATAAATAAACATAGCAAGTTTATTATTGCATCTTTAAATAAAGCATTCAAAACATAATAGATACACTGATAAATAAATTTTATGTAGTAGGTCTATTGTTTGCAGTTCAATTGTAAACTTATCAATATAAGTGAGTTAACTCGACACGATCATTATCTTTTTAGAGTGTATCTTTTTTTTTCTGAAAATTGTCCAAGTCGGAGCATAGTGTTTCGATGGTGAATTTTCACACTTTGCAGGGTTTCGCAGGTATATAATAAGTGAAGGCGGCATGCTGAGTGTGTAGGACAAATTTTGCTTTCTAGTAATCACGGCAAAATGAACGATATTTTTAAAATAATTTATCGTCTGTTAATGTAAGAGATTTGAAAACAAATTTTATGTTAAAATATTTTTTTGTTAATTTCAATTTGAATACCTAATACCATTATTAAGGTTTCTAAATATGTGCAGTCTTTTTTTTTCTATATAGCAAGGTTCATTTAGATTTTGAAAATTGCGCCTATGGCTTCCATTGGTTGTCATATGCTCCGTCCCTTTGGTTTCGTATACATGACACATAGAATGAAAATATAATTCCAACTGGTTATTAAATTTACGCTCTTAAAAAATAAATGCAACATATGCCAAAATATAACTATAATTTTGACAAAATAATTTAAATAAAAAAAAAAAAAAAATGGAAAAACACTAAAAATTAAACTGTCTCCTTTGATCGGGAGCAAACCTAGAATTCTGGATAGCTAGCGAGTATGCTAACCATTACACCATGATACGTCTTCTAGTCTAGCGTGTTACATAACTATAACTTTTGTACGTCATCCAAAAAACACAAAAAATGCGTTATTGTGCGAAAACATAATCTGATCAAAAATTCCTGTTGTACCATTTCGGTTCACACCAATGTACATTACTTTTTACTTATGCAATTACAATGTACTTATTTTTTTCAGATTTTTAGTTTAAACCGTCGGGGCTACAGGTGTGGGACAAATTTCTTTTGCACAATTTTGGCAAAAATCGCGTCAAAATAATTTATTTTGCAAAAATAAAATTTTGATCGTTAATCCACGTACTAAGGGCTTTCTTTGAGACCCTACTCAGAATTTAAAAAAATTTTTTTTTTTTTCGATGAGCAGATATTTTTTTATATTTTTATTGGGATATGTTTTTTAGATGTTTTAGTATTTTTCCTATGTGCGGGTCAAAGAGTTGTATAAGCATGCCAAATTTCAACTCTCTAAGTTTAGCCGTTTGGCTCAATTTTTACCGAACAGACAGACAGACAGACAGACAGACGGACAGACAGACAGACATACGACAAAATGACAGTATAAGGGTTTTTTGGTCATATCTACGAATCCCTAAAAACATATACAAATAAGATTGAATGACCTAAGGTTGAATGTCATTATATTGTGCAACCTAAAAAAAATATCATGGCTTAATCAAGCGAGAAAACATCGTGAATAGATTACACAAAGTTCAATCATATGACGTTAATCTCGAAGGGAATTTCTTTGTTAACATTTCGAAATTATAATAATAATAATAATAATAATAATTTATTAAATTTGCCAAATACAAGAAATGTACATTAAATTATGTCAAAATACACAAATATACAAATATACAAAAAAATAAATAAAAATAAATAAGCTGCACGCAATTATACAATCACAAAATTACAGCTATCAATATTATCATTTAAAAATTCTTGAATACTGTAGTACATTTTCTCCAATAAGAATTTAAAAATAATTTTTTTAAATTTTTGGAGATTTAATTCTCTGATATGCATAGGTAATTTATTGAATAGGGTAACGCCTATAAATGAAGGAAGAGACTTTGAAACATTTAACCTTATTTTCGGTAGACGAAAATCAGATTTGGCTCTGGTGTTATAGTTATGAAGGTCGCTTCCACTATTCAATAAATATCCATTTTCTTTTATATATAATAGCATTTGCAATATATATATATGCAAGGAAAACTTAATATTCCTAACTCTTTAAAAATCTGTCTACAATGCGCTCTTCTTGCAACCCCACCAAGTATTCTTATTGCATTTTTCTGAGTTCTGAAAATTCTAATAGAATCAGTAGAATTGCCCCACAGAATAACACCATATTGCATGACTGACTGTATGTATGAAAAATATACAGTTTTTGCTATATGTAGTGATACGTATCTCATGATTTTATAAAGCATAAAGTTGTACGAATTAATTTTGTTAGCTACATATTTCACATGTTCTTTCCAATTTAACTGTGCATCTAACACAAATCCTAAAAATTTTACATGTTGAACATGATACAGATGATCATTGTGGAAAGATCTGTTGAGACTAAAAACTAAATGGGAAGTTTTATTTTCATTAAGTTTAAGCTTATTCTGATAATATACTTCCACTATTTCCTGTAAGACTACAAAACGGTATCTAAAAAAATGTTATCATCTGTGGGAGTCAGTCTCGAGCGTCAACCTAGTTTTTGACGGAAATTAATTAACTGGAATATTTTACACAAGATTTCACAATATTACATATTAATAATCAATTCCGTCATCTAATAACTTATTTCTTGAAAGAAACCACTAAATTTATACGGGGAATTTATATGAGTTTCTTACTTCACAAACGTCAAATTCAAAATTATTACCTATTTATTAACGTGTCGCAGAAATTCCAAGAAACCATTAAAAGTTACTCATGTGTCTGTTGTTTTTTGGTAAGGTAATTGTGGCCAAACGACTTGATTTAGTGAGATGAAATTTTGCCTGCATGTATAGAGAACCTCAACATAAATGAAAAATCGTAAAACAAATAAGCGGTTTAAGACTTGTTTAAACTAGTCGTCAGAGCCGGCGCTGACGGGCATGCAAGGCATGCGTAGCAGCGGGCGCTACTGCGAGGGGGGTGTTGTCGTGAGATATGAAAGGGCGCTAAATGAATATAAAAGTAAGATAGTGAAATGTAATTTTAGAAGTGAGGACCTTTTTGTTTTTAGGTCTTGACTTAAAATGAAGAAGTGGAGACCTTTCTTTTTTAGGTCTCTACTTGAAATTTAGAAGTTCACTATCTCCTTCAACATATTTGACAAGAAGACAGTGGCTCACCTAGGGGAGGTGGCCCGCCCCACCCTAAGAAGAAAGGAAATAAAAATAAAAACACACAAACACGCTAGAAAATTTTAAAAATAGAGATGAGGATCTTTTTTGTAGGTCATCAGTTGTAGTTTAGAAGTGAGGACCCTTTTTTTAGGTCATCACTTTGTATTTCCGAAGCAAGGACCTTTTTTTTTAGGTCGTCACTTGTAATTTAGAAGTGGGGATCTTTTTTTTTTCGGTCTCCACTTAAAATGAAAAAGTGAGGACCTTTTTTTGAGGAAAGATTTCGAAAAAAGCTAATTGCGTCCTACTTAGGGGCGCTCAATTAAATCTTGCATGCGGGCGCCACAGATCCTTGCGCTGGCTCAGCTAGTCGTCATAAATATTAGGTTTGTTCGTTTGTCTGATAAGATCACATACCTTTTAAGTTTTTACAATTATACACTTATTAAATACCTGAAATGTGTGAAAATTCACACTTCATATCAATTTTTTGTAATAACATCTATAATATAATACGCCAACGTGTTTCCCTGCGTGAGTGCGTGCTATGACGTCAAAAATAAATTTGAAGCGAGATTCCGAAATGTAACGAAATATTCCGAAGCTTACCGAAGTGTATTGACATATAACGCGTGATAATAATAGTTGTTAATTGATATGTTTACATAAAAATAATATAAATTAAAATTATAAGTAGCAGAAAAATAATGATTTAAAAAAATATTTGGTTTTGATGAAAGTATGTAAAAAAAATGTGACTTTCTTTTCTTTATTATTATTTTTTCAAAGCTTTATTATTTTTTTATTTCTACGATTAACGTTTTAAATTATCTGAACTTTTAATTTTTCAAAAATGTAAATATAATGCAGTGAGTAAAACACTCTTTGAAAAATGAATAATTTTTACCAAAAACTACCGGCCGAGTTTGGTCATTCATACCAGCGCCACTAGGTGACAACTTATTTGTGTAAATTTAAAATTGGTTCGAAATATTTAAAATATTTTGGTAAAAATTACAAATTGATACATTCAATAGTTTGCACCTTTGAAATTGTATGTCATTTTGTTATAAAAACATCAAAAATTTCACTTTCTTAAAATGCATTCCATTTGACATATATTTGGCATAAAGATAAATGATATAATCTGTCTCATTTTGTAATACGAAACTATGGTCTATTTCAAAATAGAAAAATGTGTGTAAGAAGATAGGAGCTGTTTGCCCTTGCTATAGATTGGTTTAGATCGTCATCCCAATTACACTGTTAAAATATTTTTTTTATTCCAAGTTGACAGATGTTCAGTGTCGTACATTGGAAATATATATTATTTATATTATTTTATTTTTTTTGTATATTTTGTTATTATTTATATTTAGACTTTTATTTATATTCTTGGCGTAGATTTTATGGAGAAAATTCTCCATGTAATTTGTTTTTACGCAGTTATATATATTTTAGGATATCTGACATAAATATTTTTTGACACTTGACAATTAACAGATCAAGATAGAGAACTAATGTGAGACCAAAAGACAGCCCAGCTGATAGTGCCCAAAGAAGAAGTTATTGATATAGTTTTTAGACCTTCATATATACATATATTTTTAATTTTTATTTACAATAATTATTTAAATAAGAAACTTTAGCTCTGAAGATATATTGTTTGTTTTATTGCTTTATTTAAACTCTTTTAGCCAAATCTCTCTTTTTATATGTAGTCCATGATTTTTAAAATTAATATTTTTTTAACTTTTTCAAATTCCCCATTAAACTGAATTTATGTCTTATTAACCTTTTTAAAATTAAAAAAAAATCACTTGCTAACCCAGTTACTACGCCATGCCCTAGTTGTGACTTATTTAAAATTTTCCGCTATACTGTATTTGTCCAGTGTAAATCGTACCCGGTTCGCAGCGCTATCTACTTTATTTTAATTTGAAATAGACCATAGATCTGGTTACTTTGGTGACTGTTGTGGTGTAAATTGACTTTTATGGAAACATGTGAACTTGTAAATCTGGCTTTTAAATTTTTGGTTGAGTTTTATTATATCGAGAATATAATTGTGATTGACATGTCAAATATTTTGATACGTGCTACTTCAGAATTACCACCCTAAGATGATATATTAAATATAAAACATAAAAAATGATGTTTCCCTCTTAGTTTCGTATTACAAAATGAGACAGATAATCTCTTAGTTATAATGATCATAATCAGCAAATCTGAAGTAGGTTTTACAGCGTAAGGAATATTTTGAAATGGCAAATTTACATTTAAAAGTCAGTACTACACTATAAAAGTAACCAATGTAGCCAGATCTGGTTTGACCTTACAAAAGTGAACGCAATGTATTAAAGCGGGTAAACAATTCATTTTTACTGTGTAATAGTTTCTCACAAATTATTTAAAACTGATTTGAGATATAGTGTTATAACGCTTTTTTCCGTGTGTGCCTTTTTCCGTGTGCGCTTTTTTCCGTGTGTGTATTTTTCCGTGTGTGCTTTTTTCCGTGTGAGCTATTTTCCATGTACTCATTTTTCTGTTCGCGTATTAATTCGTGTGCGTTTTTTCCGTGTGCATATTTTTATACTATAAAAGTAATTGGAAAATTTATTTTAATAAATACAGGGTGTTAGGTAAATGTCCGGCACAATTTAAAAGACAGCATGGTGACGTAGAATGCAATCGATTTTTTCTTTGCCAATTTTCTCTAAAATGTGAATTTCGTCCAAAAATAAACAAACTAAAAGATGCCCCAAATTTTAAAAACCACTGACTTTTTATTTTTCATATTAATCCAGAAGTTGTGTAGTTGCCATAGAGAAAAAAATATTTTAATTGTAGTTCAATAATAGAATATCAAAGTACGTGTACGTCATAATCTAAAATTATGTTTTTTCTGTATGGCAACTACACAACTTCTGGATTAATATGAAAATAAAAAAAGTCAGTGGTTTTCAAAATTTGGGGCATCTTTTTGTTTGTTTATTTTTGGACGAAATTCACAATTTAGAGAAAATTGGCAAAGGAAAAATCGATTGCATTCTACGTTACCATGCTGTCTTTAAAATTGTGCTGGACATTTACCTAATACCCTATATATGTTAAATTTAACGTCTCAAATCATTTTTAGTTTTAACATTATAAATGTAATGCACTGACTAAAAATGAATCGTTATCTCATCTTAAAAAGTATATGAATAAATAATTCGGAATAATACCTACTTATTAGTCCAGTTTTTAATAATGGGCAAAGAGTTGATTTGAATTTGAATTGGATGAAGTGAGGCGTATGGCTAGAGAAAGAAGTCAGAGGAGTCAATCACGTTCCACATTAAGGTAATGATGTGTTTGCCAACACAGTTGGGAACGGGTGCACTAGTTTTATAATAATAAATTACAAATACATTATAGTGTTTTATTGATTGTTTATATATCTTGTCTTTAGCTTATTTTGAAAATATCAAGTTTGATATTTTTTCTTTTTGTACCGATAACAAATATTTTAATAAATGGCCCTACGCCACTGTACAACCGGAAACTATTGTCCGCCATTTTGAGAGACCATCCTGGTCTTTCCAAATAGCATATTATATTCCTTGCTTTAGTCTTTTTATTTAATGGTTTTGCCCAATGAGGTAGTATAACATAGAGACTGAACGAGGACGAATTGTTATGAAGCCAACACCTCCTTAGGCGGGGAAACGGGGGTTGCCCCGAGGAGTTGTACAGTTTACATACATCAATGTTTTGCCGATAATAATTGAAAGTAAAACTATATTTTTGAATACTGTAAACTGCAAATTTTAATAAAATAAATTTCATAAATAATATTAAATTAACCTGAATTTATAAGTATATATTTAAGATAATTAATAGGTTACTAAATTACATACATTTAAAATAGTCACAGTTAAATTAAAAAATATTATAAGTTCTCCAAGGTACATATCACAAGGGCTCGCTCAAGGATCTATCCTCAGTCCGATCCTATTTAACATATATACGGCAGACTTATGTGCTTACATCCCTCCGGCTATCAAAATAATTCAATACGCAGATGACTTCTGTTTACAATATTGCAATTCCAATTTGACAATATGCATTAGAGAGTTAAATTATGCATTCTATGCACTAAATACATGGCTCCTGCAAAAGGGTTTTTCGTTGTCAAAAGAAAAATCAAAAGTAGTATTCTTCATCAAAAAACGTATCCATCCCATACCAAATCACGTTAAATTGGGAAACAACAAATTGCCGGTAGTATCAAATGTGAAGTACCTTGGCATGTATCTGGATCAAAAACTGTCATGGTCAGCGCACATTTCTCATCTCACATCAAATTGCGAAAAACGACTCAATCTTCTTAGAGTTATTGCAAGATGCTGGTGGGGGGCAAACCCTAACCTCGTTCTCCTCTTCTACAAGTCCTACATCCGAGCAAAAATTGACTATGGAAGCATATTTTATTCATCGGCTCCAGAAAAAAATTTAATCAAAGTAGACAAAATCCAATACAAAGCCATTCGATACTCCTTAGGCGCAATGAAGTCGAGCCCCATCAATTTCCTGCTTGCAGAATCATGTGAAACTCCTCTCAAATACAGACGAATGTCTTTAGCATACAAATACTTATTAAAGAAGACTTACACAAATATATCCTCTCTAGAAACCATCAACACACTCCTACTGAAAGACTTGTTTACCCCCAAAGGTCTCAAACACTCCCCACCTGACACTATCTATGCCTACGGAAAAATCCAAGAATTTCACGAACAAGTTAGAATAGGACACCGTTATCCTGTTTTTAACTACCCATATGCAATGCTCCTGCAAAAAGAACAAATCTTAATTCCGGAATATACAGGCCAACCAAATATAGATCGAAACATATTTCATAAAATCATAGCTGAGACAACTCCAGGGACTGTCACAATTTATACTGATGGATCTAGAAGCATATCAGAAAATGCAACAGGAGCAGGCATATACTGCCCTGCTCATCACATAGAAATGTCATTACCCTTACCTCCGCACTACTCCACCTTTTCCGCTGAACTATTTGCTATTACAGAAGCAGTAAAATACATTCTAGTCAACAACCGAACAAGTGAATTTATCATTATCACAGACAGTCTTAGCACATTAAAATTACTAAACAACTATCCTGTGCACACAGATAATAAAGACATCTTGGACCTTTCATTGCTTCTGTACAAAGCCAAACAAAAAAATATTATCATTAAATTCTTATGGGTCAAAGCACATGAAGGTATATCTGCGGGCAATGACAAGGTAGATAAACTAGCCAAAGAAGCCTTAATGATACCACCAACTTATTCACTTTATAAAAACAAATCAGCTATCAATGACTTGTACAATATTGTCCGTAAAAATATTATGACAGAATGGGAAGAAGAGTGGAAAGAGATGAACCTTCATAAGGGCACCTTCTATGCCAGTATACAGAAAAACCTCCCGAAAAAACCATGGTTTCACAAAAATGACAAAGCACGCTCATTCATAACAACGGCATGCCGAATAAGATCAGGACACGGATGCTTTCCAGCTCATCTACACAGGATAGGAGTACTCAATACACCATTTTGCAGTTGTGACAATAAAACCAATGGAACATTGCAACACATTGTACTTCAATGCCCTCTGTATAACATACCAAGACAACAATTAACCAATGAATTTGCTTCAGACAATATACCATCTCCATATCATTTAGAAAATCTATTAGCCAACATGAAATTTCTAAAAATCATTACTCAGTTTCTATATGACGTGAACCTACAAATATAAAACCTCAAACCTATGAATTCATCAGATCATACCAGTAACTAATAACACAAATTGCAGCTGGCTACTATGATGGATTAAGATCATGAACAATTAAAAAAAAAAAAAAAAAATAAGAAAAAAAAAAATAGCAAAAGCCAGGTTCTTTACATTAAATACTAACAATAATAATAATAATCAGAAAAAGACCACCTTTATGCAAGAAGAAAATAATATACCTAAAATTAGTCGCTAAAATTAATGAAATTAAAAAGAGAAAACCTGAACAAATCCAAATTTTTGCTATGAAGAAAATCTTTATAAAATTATTGTATATATTTTATTGTATTTTCATTTTAAATATTGTATGAATTTATATTTAATATTTAGCTGGCTAATATGATTGTAAAAATTAATGGCCAATAAAACAATATAATTAAAAAAAAAAAAAAATACATTTAAAATACAATATGATCGAAAAAAAGTTTAGCAGGCCCTGAATTTAAAATGTTAAGTGGATAATTCTGTTAATATAAAAATAAATGAATTTTA
Organism: Liopterus haemorrhoidalis; assembly: GCA_963971575.1. Lineage (NCBI taxonomy): Eukaryota > Metazoa > Arthropoda > Insecta > Coleoptera > Dytiscidae > Liopterus > Liopterus haemorrhoidalis. Next base: position 43,388,817 of record OZ020618.1, on the reverse strand, counting down.
TATCTATCTAGACACCTTTTTTTCTCGATCATATTGTATAGCAATGCTTCAACACATTCTAAATTTAAAACGGGCATATATTACATCGGGGATATATTCATCTTGTGTTCCTATTTTTAGAGAACTGAATATCTTACCATTACCGTGTATGTATATATATCAGGCTAGCCTTCATGTACAACAAAACTTATCAGTTTTCGAGAAGCGATCAGATATCAATACATATAATACTAGACAAAACAGTAATTTAGAAATTCAAACAGTTAGATTTACAAAAACGGCACAAAATCCAAATATACTAATGAAAAAAATGTATAATAAACTACCTTCACACATCAAAGATAGTACAACCTTGCCGCTATTTAAGAAAAGGATAGTTAAATTTTTAATCAGTAAGTGTTTTTATAATCTAAATGAGTATCTTATGCAGTATGCAGCAACAATAAGTAAACACACTTTTAAGAATTGAACTGACTTATTTAATTTGTTAATTATTTATTTATTTACTTTGTTAATTATTTATTTATTTAATTTGTAAATTGACGAACATAAATATTGTAATTTATTATCTTTATATTTATACTTTTATATGATTTTTATTTACTATCTTATTTTTAAAATTTTGACTGTGTTAGTGATATTAATTATTGACAATTTGTAAAATGACTTTTCCAATATTACTTGTATGTAATCTACTGGATCAATAAATTATTATTATTATTATTATCATTTATTCCATGATAAATTAAAATTTATCTGACAATTATAAAGATATATATCTATCTATATATATCCATGCTGGGTAAAATACTTTTCTGATGTATTCGAAGTACTGAATACATATACTTTTTTAAAAGGAAAAACTATATGTAACTTTTTAATTAAATATTACTTTTTAGTATTTAAAATACTACGTAGTTGAAATAAAGTGCGCTACTCTTAAAATGCAAATTACGGCAATATTAGTATAAGTTGAAATATGATGAAAAGGTAAAATAGTAAAATAGAAAAAATAACACAACAAAACAATCATAAACACAACACGGCACCGGCGTTTTTCTTAGCAATAGCTGAATAAAATAATTGTTAATTAAGCAACTTGTTATACTTCTCGGGGCGTATCCCCCTTTCGTCTCTGCATGGTTTTGGCTTCATAATATAGAATGCTAAGGCATAGAGCGTGCTGTGTCTATTTATATGATGTCAATGGTTTTACCAGTAACACTATTCTTTTCTTTCTTGGCCAGTTTACCAGCTGTAAACGGGCTGATCGTTGAAAATGCGGTTCAAATGTTTATTCATTTTTCCCTGATACTTTTTCCATTTAATTTCAATAAATTATGAACAAAAGAATATAAAATTACGCGTAACATTTTAGGTATGGCCAATAGTCTCAGCAACTTAGGCCAAATAATAAATTAAAAAAAAAAAAAAAACATTTTAGGTTCATTGACATATTTAACACTTTTACATTTAGCTATAGCTATATATCACTATTATCGCTCCACACTATATTTTCAATCCATGGAACAAAAGATGAAACTTTGGTATACACTCCAGGTTGCTTTATCCCACAACTTTTACCAAAAGACGTCACACCAACAACAGTATAAAGAGTTTTATGATAATTATAAAACTGTACAGGACCTCCTGAGTCCCCTTGACAGGCATCAGCAATCCTTTTAGTACTTCCCGCACAAAACTGTGAGTCCACAACACCTTCGGGTAACAATCTACCTGGTACTTGACTGTATATGTCTCGACACTCACTTTGTTTAAAAATTTCTAATTCTACTTTACGTAAACTATCACTCTGGTCACCAGCACGTTCTGTTACACCCCACCCTGTAGCTTCAAGAAATTTAATTTCACCAAAATTATCTTCATTGTAAAGGCACGCTGGTTTGATGTATGATGTAAACTCGACTTTGCGCTTCAGTTTTAAGACAGCAATGTCATTATATTTTATTGGTGTTTCGTAATTATCATGCTTAAATCTTTGCTCTATTTCATAAATATTTTCATCGGGTAATATATTTTTGTGTAAAAGGATGTCACCTAATTGTGCGTAAGATACTTCTTTTCCATCCCTTGTAGTTATACAGTGTGCAGCAGTCATTATAAAAAAATCGCTTATCAATGTACCTCCACAGGACCATTCTATTTCTGGGTATTTACCATAACCTAGTGCTGCCATGTGGGGAAATTCACCAACACTAGCAACTGTACCTCCAACAATTCGAACAGCGTGTGCAAAATCCAAAGGAAGTGAAGAATATTCATCACATTTAAGTTTACTTATATTCTTAACTGTTTTTCTAGTTTCAATTTCTTTGATTTTATTTTCTTTTGTAAGTTTTTCATCTTTTTCTATTGGGCAACACACCATAGGATGAAAATCCGTATCAAAACTACAAGTTTTAGGTAAACGACCTTCTTTTAATAACTTTCTAGCTACTGGACAATCATTTAAACGCGTACATACACCGTTATTTTGTTCACGATCAACACATTCTTCACTTAATTTTAATAAATATACTGAACTAACAAGAAACAATATTACAAACAGTGTTGATAAAGTCATTTTAAAGTTCTCTTCATAATTGTTTGTTGTAAACTAATGTGAATATTTTGGTATTTTCAGATATATGACCAATTAGTTAGTAATTAGTGATATCAGTGGCGTTTCTAGGAGAAACGTCACGCAACAGGTGTCACCAACAGATGGGGTCAGGTCCGGCACGAAAAAAAGCGGGGCCCAGTGCAAGATGCTCAAGCGGGGCGTTTAAAAAAAACACATTCAAAATTTTTGTATTTTGCAATATTGTCAATACATTATTGATCATTATATTACCTCGATCATACATTATTTTATTTAACTCATTGGTACGTAGCAGGCTGAAATATGCTTGTGTGATTTGGTCACCGTTTCAGAGTAAATATATTAAGATGTTAGAGGTTGTCCAGACTAAATTTTTACGTAGTGTTGAATACAGAACTACAGGTTTTTACCCTATGTATGAATCATCTAAAACAATATTAGAGCGATATTCTATTAGATCTCTTAAAGACAGGCGTGATATTCGTAGTTTATTATTTCTACATAACATATGGAACGGTGGCGTAAATTGTTCGTTCATCCTATCTGATATTTATATCAAAGTCCCACCCCCTGGAATGAGAATAAGAAATTATTTGTTTCGGGAAAATGCTGCTAGGACGGAATCTTGTAGGATGAGTTCACTGAATCGAATGGTCACTCTTTATAATCAATTACTACTGAGAAATAATTTGTCTTACATTTTTTATATGAGTTTTGGCAATTTTCGAAAACTGATTTGTGACAGTTTGTAAAATTTGGTTACATGTTTTTTTTATATATATATATGTGTGTATACATTGTATGAGTACACACATTTTTTCCTTTTTATTTGTTTTTTAATTTCCTTTTTTGTTTTATTTACTTTAAAAGTATTTATTTGCATATGTTGTATACCTTATTATTTTGTTATTCTTAATATATATTTCTTGCTTATTTTTGATATTTTATGTATTTATATTTATATTATTATATTTTTTCTACATGTGTAGATTCTATTGTGTATACTTAATGTAGGGACACTTTTGGGACTTTGAAGTCTGTTGTATCCCCTATTTCTCAATAAATTAAATTAAATATTGCACTTATTAGTCGTACATATTAGTTGCACTAATAATTTATGAATAATTATAATTAATATTTAACAAAATAATATAAATAGCTAAAAAGATCTATAAATATCTATTTCATAACGACCACTGCCCATAGAAAACCTATTGTTATGAAATCTCATTCTGAAAACAGTACTGAAATCATGACGCGACCCAGATGCCCATAGAACGTTTTAGACCGTATGCAAAAGTGCCTTACTGAGATCCGGATATAATTTCAAACTGTTTAATCGGTATGAAGAAAAAAGTTTAAGGATGGAAAAAAGACTAGGATGGATTGGCCCAACAGGAGGACAATAACACAATATCGGAAGAAATGGCGGAAGACGATTGAGACGGCTATGGCCTTAATGATGACTAATTCCTTCTGGCATGTTTTATTGCAAAATTGTTAATTATCTCGTCATAATTAAGTTTTCTTGCCAACTCGGACTCGATTGACAAAATTGCCAATGAAGAGAATCGTTCCTGACTTATACAAGACCGTAAATAATTTTTTATTATTCTTAATTTTGAAAACGATCTCTCTGCCGATGCAACTGTTACTGGACTTGTCAGTATTACTTTCAAAACAGTTACAAAATTGGGATACAATTCAGATAAATTGTTCTTGTAAATATATTCTAAAATTTCTAGGCGACAATACCCGACGACACATTTTAATTTCATAAAAAAGGTCTGTACAATCAATGTCGTCTTTTTAGGGTTTTGTAGGTATGACCAAAAATCCCTTATACCGTCATTTTATCGTCTGTCTGTCTGTTCGGTAAAAATTGTAGCCAAATGGCTAAACATAGAGAGTTGAAATTTGGCATGCTTATAAAATTCTTTGACCCGCACATAGGAAAAATACTAAAGCATCTAAAAAACATATCCCCCTAAAAGTATAAACAAATATCTGCTCATCGGAAAAAAAAATATTTTTTTGAGTAGGATATAGCTAGAGTAGGATATGAAATGAAAAGCCCTTAGTACGTGGATTAACGATCAAAATTTTATTTTTGCAAAATAAATTATTTTGACGCGATTTTTGCCAAAATTGTGCAAAAAAAATTGTCCCACACCCTGTAGCACAGATTATTTAAACTAAAAATCTGTAATGTACATTTGTGTGAACCGGAATAGTACAACAAGAATTTTTGATCAGATTATGTTTCCGGAAAATAACGCATTTTTTGTGTTTTTTGCTTGACCATGTAAAATATTTAATAACTTATCTAATACACTGAACCAGTATTCTTTGATAGTGTATTGGCTAGCATGCTCGCGTTCTAATTTGCAAACTTAAGTTCGCTCCGCTCTCCAGGAACTTTTATTTTTCTTTTTTTTTGTATTTTTATTTTGTTTAAATTATTTTTTCAAAATTATAGTTATATATGGGGGAATGTTGCATTTAATTTTTAAAAGCGTAAATTTAATAACCAGTGGAAATTGTTGAAATTAAATACACGAAATCAGAGGGGCACGGGGTTATGACTTAAAACAACCAATGGAAGCCTTAGGCGCAATTTTATTTAATAACTATATATATATATATATATATATATATATATATATATATATATATATATATATAGTTATTAAATAAAATTCTTATGTTATACTCGTCATATATTTATTAAAAAATGTTTATCGAGACGTTTCGATTGGTAACCCAATCATCCTCAGTCTACAAATAAGGATACACATTGAAATATAACAAAATCGAAATTATTAGTCTTGTATGAAAGAATATTTGTGATGAAGAAATGTAAAAGTAAAAGAAATAACTAGAAAACTAACAATGAAACCAAAATATGAAAAACAAAACCAAGATGGCGCGAACTCCATTTTGTATAACGTACGGTTAATAATATATGTGCTAAACACGTAAACTGAAAAACATTTAAATTAGAACAAAATGGACAAACAATATTCTTTAATACAGTCATAATTAGCAACAAAAGGAAGTGTTCTTAACAAAGATAGCTTACCCAATATTATTGTCAAAAGTATAAAATAATGTATTTCCACATTAAAATGTTTGGAACGGACAGGAACGGTTAATCATAGTCTAGCTGAACGGTCTGTCCTATACTGGTAGACAGATCGACGTCACAGACATATGATAAGGTGAGGAAACTACTTGTGACAGGTAGGTATCAAAACAGCTGTTTATTATGTGAAAAGTTTAAAATATGAATTATTAAGACCGACGGTATCTGTTTTTTTATTTACGCATTTATCTTTAGAAGTGTGTATGTGCAGCATCTCTGATATCATTCTTTTTTGAAAATGTCCTTCTTTATCCAAAATTTGGACATTTTCATAATCAAATATATGACCCGTTTTATTAGAGTGTACCGCGAGAGCTGTGCTGTTAGGTTTTAATCTTACGTCACTTTTATGTTGGTAAATACGTTTTTTTTAAATTTGTTGAGTGGTGCCTATGTAACTTTTACTGCATTCCCCACACGGAATTTCGTAAACAACATTAGCGGTATCAAGTTTGGAAATTTTAGATTTCCAAACTTCCAAACTTCAGATTTCCAATATATATATATAAAATAATACACATATTAAGAAACCTAAATAATGGTATTAGGCAATCGAATTAAAATTAACAAAAAATAAATGTTTACCATAAAATTTGTTTTGGCATCCCAAATAATCATCATTCACTTACTAAATATCTGCGAAACCCTGAAATGTGTGAAAATTCACACTTCACAACAATTTTTTATTTAACATTTTATTTACATGCTTAGCATATACTTTATTGTTTTGTGTACTTTCCTTTTTGTTTTTATTGTACCAATGTTATTAATAAAATTATTTTCATGTTTTTTGAAAAATGCATTAGTTATTTTTTTAATAAATACGTCTATTTTTTCGATTTTTATTTCTTGGTGCATTTTTGTAAGATGGGCGCAAGTAATCAAAGCTATAAAAGCACTTTTCCTTATTTACATTTTTTAAAAACTTACATTTGTTCGATTTTATCAGTTTGGCAACTGTATTTCAAAGGTCATATCGCTGATAATTTAATACTCCTATTCATGACACTATACAATTCAGTCTGCAACATCAAGTCTTTTCGGTAACAACAAAATGATTTGCACTAAAGTATTAATCCTTCTACTAGTTTCTAAAATAAATTCACAACAATTATATTTAAACGATCAGTGTTTCAATGCGAGGTACAGCAAAGATGGTGAATGTGTTTATTTTAAAGATTGTGCATCAGCTATAGAAGATCTCAAAAGAAATAGACTTTATCCTCAACATTGTGGTTTTGGTATATATGAACCAATTGTTTGTTGTCCTGTGGAAGAAGAAAATGCAGAAAATGAAATACAGTTGGCGGAACGTTTTGGTAAAGAAAAGTGTGCGGAGTACGCCAATAAGTTAAGATATGTGACAGATTATGGCGCTATCAGAATTGAAGGTGGAACGAATGCTACTAAAGGAGACTATCCACATATGGCAGCATTAGGATATGGCAATATTCTTGACATACAATGGGACTGCGGTGGTACTTTGATCAATGAATATTTTATCTTAACAGCAGCCCATTGTTTAATATCCAAGCAACATGGTGATGTGAAATACGTTGAACTAGGTAACATAGTTCTACTAAAACATATCAAGGATCTCCAGTATCATAACTTATATCTAGTAGACCAAAGATATGAACATCCATATTATAAACCACCATGCAATTATAATGATATTGCTCTTTTAAAGCTGCATGCAAAAGTAAATTTTACAGTTTATATAAAACCTGCTTGCATTTTCCATGAAATAAATTTTGATAATTTACAAATAGACATTGAAGCAACTGGATGGGGATCGACTAGTTTTGGCGGAGCGCGAAGTGAAATTCTACAAAAAGTTCAACTGAAAATGTTTCATGATGAGAAATGTAAGAGTACCTATTCGGGAATTTCAAAAAGAAAACTGCCAAGAGGTATAATTGAATCTCAGTTTTGTGCCGGAAGTAATGATCCAGGAAAAGATTCGTGTACAGGTGATTCTGGTGGACCTTTACAGTTTTTTAATATGACAAGTGGACTACATTATGTTATTGGTGTAACCTCGTTTGGAAAATCATGTGGAGTTGCTGGTGTTCCAGGTGTTTATACTAAAATTTCGCAGTATGTTCCGTGGATTATGAAAACTGCTTGGCCTGAACTTGCAAATAAGACAGATTAGTGATAAGTTATTTCTTAGTTTTAATAAGTTTTTGAAAGATATTTAGTTGGGTACTTAAGCCCTGTACAAGCTCTGTATAGAAACCTGGACGGATGAAGAATTTGTCGAAATTTTTCTATTACTATTATGGTACAATGGTGTACGAAAATGGTGTACAGCCGAAATTTCATTATATTCCATTTCAAAATGTAAAAAATGTGTGTGACGTGTGAATTTTCACACACTTCAAGATTTAATAGGTTCTTGTAATTTGTAAATTTGAAAATCTAGTTCCGCTTAAACCAAAGAAACCGACTATATATTTTTATATATTTCTCCAACGATGTGCATTGAGAAACAAAGAATAATCTATTGCAAGAAAGGCGATTTTAAGACGATTTACTTTTACTATTTTAACAGTAATTTTATTGAATAACAAGATATTTTTATTATAAAATGTACAAATGTTAAAAGGTGTCTCAAAAGAAATTTTATATTTAATGGATCGATTAAAAAAAAAGTAAGCCGTATATAGAAAAAATGTTTATTAATTATTAAAATACACTTTTTGGGGATTTATTTCTTAAAAATAATATCATCTAAATGTAGACCCTCGCGTTCTCGGCACTCATTTAAACGAACAGTAAAATTACTTATGACGTCTCGGCAGGTGGACTTAGGGATGGCTGCCATTTCGTGACGGATATTTTCTTTCAAATGCGCCAGTGAAGTCGGTTTATTGGCGTAAACTTTAGATTTAAGATAACCCCATAGGAAAAAGTCCATAGGGGTTAAATCTGGACTGCGTGGAGGCCAATTTATGTCACCTCTCCGGGAGATCAATTTGCCTGAGAAAATTTCACGAACACGTGGCAGAGACATATTGGACGTGTGTGAAGTTGCTCCGTCCTGTTGGAACCATGTTCTTTGGTTATAGCCAGGAAAGTTTTGCAGTTCAGGTACCAAGAAGTTGTCTAACATCTCCACATAACGCTCTGAATTCACTGTAACTGCACGCCCCCTTTCGTCTTCAAAAAAGTAAGGGCCGATAATTCCTCGCGCCGACATCGCAGCCCATACGGTCACTTTAGGCGAATGTAGGGGTTTCTGATGTTTGCGTTTCGGATTCGTTGCACTCCAGTAGCGGCAGTTCTGCTTATTTACGTGGCCATTAAGATGAAAATGAGCTTAATCCGAAAACAAAATGTTGGTAAACGTTGAAAATCGCTCAATCACCTGATTTACGAAATTAAGCCTCTGACTGGCATCTTGGGGCTTTAATTCTTGCACCAATTGAATTTTGTAGGGGTGCAGCTTTAGGTCTTTGTGCATAATGCGATGTAATGATGATCTATGCACATTTAAAGCACTTGCGCGCTTCCGAATTGGAAGGTTCGGGTCGTCACGAACAGACTGATTAATATTCTCCATGTTTTATACCGTTCTTGATGACCTAGGTCGCCCGGATTTTGATTTATCCAGCGTTGTACCAGTTTCTTCAAACTTTTTAACCCAATGTCGAATGAGAGGAATGCTTGGCGCATCATTTAAGTGGCGAAAACCTCGAATACTGCAGAATTTTCTACGCGCTACAGTCGCCGAATCACCGTTTTTGTAAAACTCTCGCACGCATAACGCGCGGTCTGCTCCCGAGAAACGCTCCATAGCGACTGAATTCCCAAGAGCGAGGCTACCGATTGACATAACCCCCGCGCCCCTCGGATACGTTGCGTTCACGCAGTAAGCTAAATAAATATAAAATTTATTTTGAGACATCCTGTATTATATATTTCATTTTGTAATGCGTAACTAACAGGGAAAGTTCAGTTTTTATGTTGTATATTTACAATAAATTTATAATATTATCATAATATTGGTTCAAATGGATACGTCAAAGTCCGTTTACACCACAAAAGTTATCAAAACCAGAGATGGGGAGTCGACAGAAAAATTGCCGCCTCCCGGCTCTCGACTCCGGAGTCGGTATTTTTGAAAACCGACTCCGACTCCCGACTCCTTTTACTCGTACATTGTAAAGTCTATGGAATTTTTATTTTCTTAAAATTAAAGTGTGATATTTTGATATCCTTGTAAAGCTGATTTAATGTGCTTTCTAAAAAAAATAAAAATTAAAAATTAAAGTGCCTATTCCCTATGCTAGATAAAAAGTTGAAACAATTTCCGCTGAAACCGGAAGTGATGCAGAATTCTTATTGTAGTCCTTAAGTGTACCCTTTTGTCTAGTTTAACTTTTCTTCTAAATAATTTTTTGTACCTCTTAAAATAAAGGAGTTATTCGAGGTGCGGCGTGTATAGTAAGTATTATTGCATATTGATGGAAGCTTGAACAATATATCTATTAATTATGTAGCATAAAATGATACATCTGTGTTGTACTAAGACACTATAGTTATGCTTTATCTGTTACACACTATGAATTAAGTGTTGTTTCTTAAAATATGTGCTATCATTGAGGCATCATACTACTGCAAACTTTTGGAAAATGTCAAAGCAGCCATTCCAAAAGACGCGAAGTCACATCTCGCAGAGTGTAGCTTCTCCACGATAACGCGAGGCCCAGGAGGGTGAAACTCTAATGGCACAACGAAAACCATATTACGTTCCATAACCCAACACGAATAGCGCCCCAGTCGCTATAGCTACGCGCATGACAGGATGTTACCTGTTACGGCTTTTGTCATTAGCGTCAAAATCTGTAATTAGTGTCAAAATCGTCTTCTGTCATTAGCATTAAGCGTTTTTTTAATTGTGATATTTTGTGCGTAGTTATTCTGTAATTTTGTAATTTCATTGTTCAATATGGAAAATGGGTGTTGAATGCTTTATTTTGGGGTGTGTCTTTCCACGGGGTAAACTCCATTCACAATAAATATGAGATGACGTCACACTTGGTTATTTTAAGTACCAACGTTATGATATGTTTTAATCAACATCAATCCATAACTCAGTTAGTACATTTATTTATTTAATTTTGGTACATTTTTCCAATGTTGCCAGTTTGAAACTGGATTGTTCAATCGTTATTTGTCAGGTTGACATTTAGGTGTCAACCTGGTTGTTCGATATAACCTAACTTTTTTTGACAGTTTACGAATTGGCAACAAGATGAGATTTTCAACTGTGACATCATTTCATAGTTACGGTAAATGGACTTTATGTCTTTCTTCAAGTGTCTTTCCAAACCCGTGAGGCTTCGGAAGACACGTGAGGCTTCGGAATTATATAAAACGTGGATGAGGAACACTGAAAATCCAAAATTGGATAGTATTAAGTATTAGTAAATATTATGTTATATGTTAGTCTACTTCTTAATAAATAATTATTTCTGCTAGTTATTGTTTTTCTGTTTCTGTATAATTCCTAACTGCTTGTTCTTAATTGTAAACATAATTAAATGTTATTGTTAAATGATAAAACTGTTATGATTTATTTTGTCTATTTTTAATATTGTTGTCGTTAATAATATTAAAAATAGATAAAGTAAATCATAACAATTGTTTCATTTAATAATAACATTTAATTATGTTTACAAATATTTATTATCCACTGAAGCATTTCAAATACCCAGGAAATCCCACCTCTTTCCTCCCCCAACAATTTTAGTTCCATAACCCAACAACTACAGCGCTAATTTGGTTTCAAAAAATATAACGTCAGTTTCGTATCTATTTCTTTCTTTATCTATGGCGAGGCCTCACAACATCCTCCTTTCAGCTCCAACCTGTCTCCTTGCGATAAAGATTTGTTCGGACCATTCAAGGAGGTGTTGGTAGAACAGTTATTCGAAAATAACAAACAGTTGAAAGCGTTCGCGTTCAAGTGGCTTCGGACAAGTTCCACTTTTATATAAAATCTGTTTTACATTATACTTTTTTGCGAAGCACTACAGATTTTTTGCGTAGTACTGACGTAAAAAGTATAATGTGAAACACAATTCTTCCTTCCAACTTTCGATGCTACACTACAAACTATACTATTTTCAAAACTAACTTCGGGCAAATTTTTGGATGACAGTTGTATACTTCTCAGTTGTACCAACCACCACCTTTTTAGTTTTTGTTTACAACTTATCTTTTAGAAGTTTATTAAGTTGATAAAAAGTTTATTTAGAACATATAATTAAATATAAACTTAGCACAATTAAACAATATTTATAAATTGTTTACTAGAATTGGTTCTATAACCAAACTGTTGTCTGTCACCTGAACCTAGAATTTTTTAAGTTGGTAGTGATGAGTATCTCAAAGTAATAAAAGATGGAAGGTATCGCTGTCTCTTTTTTTTCCCCCACTATATTCTGTAGTATCAAAAATTTAAATGACGTCAGAGTTGGATAGTAATGAAGAAAGTATTGAAAAAAGTATAATGTAGAATGGACTTAACCCGGGAATAATTAAGCTGCCAATCTTATGGCGCAGGATAGATCTGTTCAGGGAAACTATGTTGAAAAATAACTTGTATAGTCGGATTGCTGATAGGTGACTGTTCGTTGCTACAAGTATCGATATACAATACTATATGCTTTTTCTGTCTATATCATTATAATTATTTGCATACCCTTAGTAACGTTCAGTGACGCAAGTTGACAACCAACCTTCCAAATTATTTTAATAAAAAACAAAGCATTAGAAAGAAACGGAATTATTCGTAGATATCTTTGCTAATTGGAGCACGAATATAAATTCACAGCAGTACTCAAACAAACAAAATTATTAATTTTAAGGTAATAATTATAAATAAGGAAAAACGTATACGTAAATTTTGGATTATAATTTATTGTTTATTTAAATTAAATTTTTATGTTTCCCCTAAGTACAAAGTAATAAAATATTAATTAAAAATATATTTATTCATATAATATATTGCTACAAGTTGTATTTAAATGTTTATTTTTATTTTAAAACAATTAGTCACTGTAATGCATGATTCGTCGTCATCTGAACTATCGCTGTCATTTCTTGTATTTATTATTATTGGATTAATATCATCAACAATCCTTTCCCTTTCCCACCATTAATTTATTAAATTTTCGATTGTTTTAACAGATTTAGCCCAAGTTTCACAATTAATTTGATCACAGGCTACTATACTGCTACATTTTCAAAACTTCGTTATTACTATATCTGTTTTGACCAATATGTCTATCATAATAAATTTTTGTTATACCCCAAATTAGTTCAATGGGGTTAAACTGGCGGTGATACGGAGGTAATCTTAGTACTTCATGACCATACGTTTGTGCCAATGTATCAATAAAATAAACTGTTTCAATTTTAATTTCCTTCGTTTTCTCGTGATTTTGTTAGTGAGAAGTCCAGATTTATTACATTTTATAATTCTACGAATTGTTGATTCCGAAATCTTTAAGGCAGCTGCTACTCTTTGACGGACACAAGATAGAGGAATAAGTAGCCCGTTGTTCTCTTTTTCGGAATTAAAATATTCCAGCAGATTTAAAATTAAACTTTGCGAATTTAATAATTGTCCGCAAGATCTATTAATTAATATTATTAACAGACACTGACAGCTAAGACAAATAACAAAAAACATTTTTAAAATCGCTGAAAAATGGTAACTAGATTATTATATGATTGCAATTCTTGATACATACATGTAACAGTCACCTATCAGCAATCCGACTATATGTACAAATATTTTAATTGAATAAAGAGTTTTTCAAAAATTTCGGTCTACATTTGACTGACTCTCCTATAAACGATACATTAGCTATTTCAAATTAATTTTTTTTTTTTCATTTTTATCATTATGGTGACTGCATATATTTCAAAGGTCAAATAGTTGATTGTTTAATACTCTCAATTAACGACACTATTTTATTTAGTCTGAAACATCTGCTCTTCTCGTTAACAACAAAATGATTTGCACTAAAATAATAACGCTTCTCCTAGTTTCTAAAATAAATTCACAACAATTATATTTAAATGATAAGTGTTTTAATGAGAGGTACAGCAAAGATGGTGAATGTGTTTATCTTAAAGATTGTGCATCTGCTATAGAAGATCTCAAAAGAAATAAAACACGACCTGAACATTGTGGTTTTGGTATATATGAACCAATTGTTTGTTGTCCTGTGGAAGAAGAAAATGCAGAAAATGAAATACAGTTGGCGGAACGTTTTGGTAAAGAAAAGTGTGCGGAGTATGCCAATAAGTTAAGATATGTGACAGATTATGGCGCTATCAGAATTGAAGATGGAACGAATGCTACTAAAGGAGAATTTCCACATATGGCAGCATTAGGGTATGGCAATATTGTTGACATACAATGGGAATGCGGTGGTACTTTGATTAATGAATATTTTGTCTTAACAGCAGCCCATTGTTTATTATCCAAGCAGCATGGTGATGTTAAATACGTTGAACTAGGTAACATAGTTCTACTAAAATATGTCAAGGACCTCCAGTATCATAACTTATATCTAGTAGACCAAAAATATGAACATCCAGATTATAAAGCTCCATGCAATTATAATGATATTGCTCTTTTAAAGCTGCATGCAAAAGTAAATTTTACAGTTTATATAAAACCTGCTTGCATTTTCCATGAAATAAATTTTGATAATTTAAAAATAGACATTGAAGCAACTGGATGGGGATCGACTAGTTTTGGCGGAGCGCGAAGTGAAATTCTACAAAAAGTTCAACTGAAAATGTTTCATGATGAGAAATGTAAGAGTACCTATTCGGGAATTTCAATAAGGAAACTGCCAAGAGGTATAATTGAATCTCAGTTTTGTGCCGGAAGTAATGAGGCAGAAAAAGATGCGTGTACAGGAGATTCTGGAGGACCTCTTCAGTATTTTAATATGACAAGTGGTTTACATTATGTTATTGGTGTTACATCGTTTGGAAAAACATGTGGAACTGTTGGTGCACCAGGTGTTTATACTAAAGTTTCACATTATGTTTCGTGGATTGTGAAATCAGCTTGGCCTGAACTTGCAAATCAGACAGAACTGTGAAAATATATTTCTTAGTTTTAATAAGTTTTTCAAAGATATTAAGTTGTGTATAGGGATGGGAACGATATATCGATATTACGAAAATATCGATACTTTAGAAAAATATATTGATATTTTTATATCGATATTTAAAATGCAATATATCGCGCAAAATATCGATATTCACACAAAATATCGGTATTCTTGTATCTTTTTTACATTTAAATATATGCTGTTCACTTTTGTAAAAACAAACTATAGGCTGTTCCAAACGTTTAGGCGGAACTAGAATTTGAAATCTAGTAATTTTTATCTATTAATTCAGACTTTTGGTCATTTTGTTTAAGCTTTGTAACTCATACTCACATTGCAAATTCTAGATTAAATTAATTATCATTATAAAATGTCCTTATCATTGCATTTAAATTTTTTGTCATTCATAATAAAAATTTCCCACTTATTTATTTTTTTGTTTTCAAAATATGAAAATTGTATTAAAATATTTGACATATGTATGCATAGGCGCTCGCAAGGGGGGGCAAGATTGGTTAGTTGCCCCCCCCCCCCTGGATTTCGGAATCAATTAACAATTCGTATGTTAGAAAAAAAATTATATTATTTAAATATAAAATTCATAAAAAAAACTATTGTTTATTATTATATTTTTGCTTTAGCAACTTTGGCTATTAGCCAGGTTAGTTCTTATTTACTAAATCGATGATTTTTAACTATAGAGAACACATTTTTAACTAGAAAATAAATGTTTATCCTCAGCTGGGATCGTTCCCAGACCCGCCACGTGGAAAGCATTGTTCGAATATGACATCTATATCTATGTTTTGGTCTTGCCCCCCCCTTCCTATAATAATTTCTGCGGGCGCCTATGTATGTATGTCATTCGTTTCTATGGTTTCACTGTTGGAATTTTAAAGTTTCACATACCAAACCTGAAACATGAAATAATCCAAGCAAAGTCCCTTTTCGTGACAACCTAAAATAACGAAATTTCCATTTAGTTCCACCTAATCGTTTGGAATAGCCTGTAAGACGAAAATTTTGATTTCAATAATTTGCACCTTTGAAATTTTATGTCATGTTGGTATTAAAAAATTATAAAAAATGTCACTTTCTTAATAATGATCATAACCAATAAATCTAAAGTCGGTTTTACAGTGTAAGGAATATTTTGAATTTAGTTCGTAATACACTATAAATGTAACCAAAAAGATCTGGTTTGTCCTTACAAAAGTGAAGAGCATATATAAGTATATATTTAATTATGAGAGTTAACTAGGAAAATATTAGAAAGTTGGTTGGCAGCTGGGTACGTACCAACTGTAAACTGATTGTCAAGTGGCGACTTCTTTTCCCGCCAACCAAAAAAAAAAAAAAAAAAACTGTAATTTATGTGTACATGTTACGTGTTAGTTATTTCGATATATCGAAAATATCGATATTTTTACTTCGATATATATCGAATATCGATATCACACTTACGATATATCGAATCGCGCATATATCGATATTCAAAAATAAATTCCCATCCCTAGTTGTGTATGAGCATTGTGTACAGGCGAAATTTCATTATAGTTACCAGTAGCGTAACCAGAAATTCGTTTTGTGGGGGGGGGGAGCTTTTTTCAAATCATGCATTATTTTTATAAATTAAACTACTTACTTTATATTATGAAATGTATTTATTCTTTTCGAAAGAAATTTATATGTAACTACATATAATCACAATAAGAACCAACATTTATTTCAACACAAAATATAATTTTAAAAAACCCTTACCTAATAGAACACGGTAATTTAATTATTATAAGAATATATAATCAATAAATAATCATAACAATGATCGTCGAGGGGTTTTCTTCATTTCATCTATTACTTCACCTTCTTCTACATGTATTTCCCAATGAAAAATAATTTAACAAATTTATAGTAATAAATATGATGAGTAGGTATGCTTCAATTCTTGTAGATTTACTAGATTTTTAAATCTAGTGACTTTTAATGATGGAATGGGATATTTGACCAGTTCTTTTACATTGTAAATCAGGATTTTATAAAATTTGTAGGTTAAGATAACTTATCAGTTTAAAATGTCAGTTTCATAGGCATAAACAAGAAACTCTAGACACTCCTATATTCTATGATTGATATGAAAAATATTTTGCAGATTTATTTCCTAAGAATCTGCGGATAAAATAACGTATAGAAAAGTCTAGGATTTCGTAGGCATAAACAAGAAACTCTAGACACACCTACATTCTTTGACTGGTGTGAACAATATTTTGCAGATTTATTTTCTAAGAATTTACAAAAATAATTATTAACAGAAATGTATAGGGTTTCGTAGGCATAGAAAAGAAACTTTAGACACTCCTGTATTCTATGATCGATGAAAAATATTTTGCAGGTTTATTATTTAAAATCTGCGTCTAAAATAACCTATAGAAATGTCTAGGGTTTCGTAGGCATAAACAAGGAAGCCTAGAATACTCCTATATTCTTTGACCGATATGAACAGCATTTTGCAGATTTGTTCTCTATGTATCTACGAATATAATTACATACAGAAATGTGTAGGATTTCGTATGTATTAACAAGACACTCTAAACAATCCTATATCCTTTGACCGATGTGAACAATATTTTGCATATTAATTGTCTAAGAAACTGCGGACAAAATTATATATAGAAATGTTTAGAGTTTCATATACATAAAAGAGAAACTCTAGACACGCCTATATCCTTTAACCGATATGAACAATATTTTGCAGATTTATTCTCTAAGAATCTACAAATATAGTTATATATAAAAATATCTAGGATTTCGTAGGCATAAAAAAGAAACTTTAGATACTGTTATATCCTTTGACCGATATGAATAATATTTTGCAGATTTATTCTCTAAGAATCTACGAATATAATTACATATATAAATGTCTAGGCATAAATTAACGACTCAAATTATTTTTAGTTTTAACTATATAAATGTAATGTACTGAGTAGAAATGAATCGTTTTCCCATCTTAAAAAGTTCATGAATAAATAATCTAACTATATAATTAGCAAGTGTCTGTATGTAGTGTCAATAACATTATGACATCAATTTTTCCTAAGATTCTCGTGATTGGCTAACTGGGGACACCCTGTCTCTTGATTGGCTGGCAGGTGACACCCTCTCCCGTGATTGGCTAACTGGTGATATCCTGTCCGGTTATTCGCTGACCGGCAATGGAATTAAGATACGTCAAAAAATAAAACCAAATACACACGCAAACAATTGAATTTTTTATATTATAAATCCGTCATTGTTGACGGGTAATAACCTAGTATTATAATAATATTATAAATGTATTGTAAATATACAACATAAAAACTGAACTTTCTTTGTTAGTTACATATTACAAAATGAAACATATAATACATTTTATAATAAAAATATCTTGTTATTAAATGTAATTATTGTTAAAATGGTAAAAGTAAATCATCTTATAATCGCATTTTTTGCAAGAGATTATTCCTGGATTCTCAATGCACATCGTTGGAGAAATACATAAACATATATAATCGGTTTATTTGGTTTAAGCGGAACTAGATTTTTAAATTTAGAAATTACCAAAACTTTCAAAATCTTGAACTGTCACACAAATTTTAACTAAATATCCAACTAAATATCTTTTAAAAACTTATTAAAACTAAGAAATAACGTTTCACGATTCTGTTTGATTTTTAAGTTCAGGCCAAGCAGTTTTCACAATCCATGGAACATAATATGAAATTCTAGTATAGACTCCTGGTACACCAACAGTTCCGCAAACTTTTCCAAACGAGGTAACACCAATAACATAATGTAGTGCAATTGTCATATTAAAATACTGTAAAGGTCCACCAGAATCACCTGTACACGCATCTTTTCCTGTCTCATTACTTCCGGCACAAAGCTGAGATTCAATTATACCCTTAGACAATCTCCTTCCAATGATCCGCGAGTAGGTATTGTTACAATTCTTTTCTTTAAAAAATTCCAGCTGAACTTTTTGTAGAATATCACTTCGGGCACCACCAAAACTAGTCAATCCCCATCCAGTTGCTTCAATATCTATTTTTATACTATCAAAATTAAGTTCTGAGACAATGCAAGCAGGTTTTATATTAGGTGTGAAATTTACTTTTGCTTTAAGCTTTAGAAGAGCAATATCATTATACCTGGATGGAGGTTTATAATCTGGATGTCCATATTTTTGTTCTATTAAATATAAGTTATGATTCTTTAGATCATCAGGTCTTTTTAATAGAACTATGTTACCTAGCTCAACGTATTTCACATCACCATGCTGCTTTGAAAATAAACAATGAGCTGCTGTTAGGACAAAATATTCATTGATCAAAGCACCACCGCAGTCCCATTGTATGTCGACAATATCTCCATATCCTAATGCAGCCATATGTGGAAATTCTCCTTCAGTAGCATTCGTTCCTCCAACAATTCTAAAATTGTCATAATCTGTCACATATCTTAACTTATTGGCATATTCTGCACACTTTTCTTTACCAATACGTATCATCAGTTCTGTTTCGTTTACTACATTATTTTCTTTTCTTTTTTCTACTGGACAACAAATTATTGGTTCATTTATAGGAAGAGCACACTGTTGAGGATGTATCTTATTTATTCTGAGATCTTGTATAGCTGATGCACAATCTTTAAAATAAACACATTCACCATCTTTGCTGTGCCTGTCATTGAAACACTTATCGTTTAAATATAACTGTTGTGAATTTATTTTATAAACTAATAGAAGGATTATTATTTTAGTGTAAATCATTTTGTTGTTGACGCGACGAGAAGAAATTGCAGACTAAATAGAATTGTGTTTCATAAATATAAGACTATCGGAGACCTGACCTTTGGAATAAATACAGCCACGGAGTGATAAGACTGGAGGAAATTTGGGTTAAACCAGAGCCGAAAAATTAAACCCTGGAATCCCAAGAGCCCACTATAATTATAAATCCTAAACCGAAGCCCTAACCCTATTCTTAAAATTTTAAGAACTGGTAACGGTACTGGAATTCCACGAAAAAAATATATCGTGCGGATTTCTTAAGTGGGGAACAGAATGCAACGAGTTCTACGCGCCGTTGACAGCGTTCGGACGGCGCTATCTGTCAGAGGAAAGTTAAAATCAAGCTGTCGTACGCAAGTGCACAGAATAGGCAACGTACTAACGGTGTTCGAACGCCGTAAATACTGATTGTTCGTCAGCTTCCAACTTTTGACGCCGTTGAACGTTGACGTAAAACACCTAACCTCAGTTTTTACTGAATGGTAAAGTGTTTGTATGTATAAATAACTTGCATACAACATAAATAACATCACACACAAGTCTTCATCATCCATTATAATTTTAATAAAAGAAAGCGCACGTATAAACACAGATATAGGTTGTCACGTGACACTTTGACGGCGTTAAAACAGATTGCATTGTGTGCAGGCGAAAATTCAACGGCATTCTCAACGGCGCTAACGCAACGCCGTCGCAAATGACGGCGTAGCGCGCTGTGCATTCTGTTCCAGGCTTTTGACTACCATTAGAACAGCTGGCTGTAGCCCATCGAAGCATGTGGGGAGCCTCTGTTATATAGAATAGAATAGAATACAATTTATTAACAGTTAGAACACACATAATATGCATACTGCATGTCATAATTTACAATTTATTTATTTATTTTATTTACCAAAAATCCACTTCAATACAAATACAAATACAAGAATAACATAATGATAGATAATTAGAGATACAGAGTTAATACTATGTTTAGCTTAAAAGTAGAGATAGGATTATCAATGTAAAATACATATAATTTAATTTTGAAACGGATTAACACCACAGATACTTAAGTATGTGTGTGGTTTCAGTTAAAATTGAATAATTTAATTTATTTTTAAATTTAAAGATTAACCAGCATCTTAAATTCGCATCTAGAGATCCATTGAGGATGCGGTTTTAAGTGCTTAAATTATTTTGTATTTTTAAAATTATTCTCTATAATAATTAAGTACTTCATCCTGTGTAAGATTTTTTATCCATATTTTAGCGTATTTTGAAATTTTATTAGCAGCAAATGTTGTGATTGAAATATTATTATCAGTTATAAATTTTTGGAAGTTATTATATAGTTTAGTAACATAATACATGAAACTTCGCTGTCCTACAGTCTTATTTGCTTTATAGGGCAATGCTTTGCTAGCATTTCTAGTTTTATGTTCATGCGTTGGAAATTGTATGGGGTATTGTATTTTATATATGTATTTTATTATTGATAATAGATACAGTTGTTTAATTGTACATAGATTACATTCTACGAAAAGCTTTTTTGTGGGATAAAGCACAGGTTTTTTACATATAATTTTAATTATTTTCTTTTGGGTAATTTCTAGCCTTTGCATGTAACTACTTGCAGCACTCCCCCATGCAATTAATCCATATGAAAGTACAGATTGTACTAGAGCAAAATAAAAGTTGTATAACAATTTTATAGGCATATATTGTCTTAATATTTTAAAAACATAATAGGACTTTCTAAGTCTGTTGTTAATATTTTTTATATGTATGCTCCAATTCATTTTACTATCAATGTACATTATGTTTATAAAGAAAACAAATTAAAGTTATAACTAAAATAGTACATACGTACATTAAATCTAAAACAAACTATAATCTTATAATATATACTTATACTATACCAATACAAATATACAAAACTTAATGAGTATTAGTATATAATTATAATTACATTGAATCTGTTGGTATTCATATTAAATTCGTTTGAAGATAGTCTTCAATGCTGTAGAAACAGTACCGTTGTAGCATATTTTTCAGAGAGTTTCAATTTTATGAATGGAACTTGTTTAATATGCTCTGGCAGATGATTATACAGAAGAGGGCCCCAATAGTCTGGACTTTGCTTAGATTTATTTAGACGAATAAGTTGTGTAACTAATTTGGCTTTGTCTCTAGTATTGTGATTGTGTGTATTTTATGTTTGATAAATCGATTAGGATTTTTTTTGACGTATAAAAAGCATTCATAAATATATATAGACGGAAAAGGTAATATATTCCAAGTTTGTAAAAATTAGTTTACAGTGTTTCCTGTAACTGGAATGTGTCATGATTCGCATTTTTTTTTTTAAATCTTGAATATGGTTGCCCAATGTGAGCTTGTACCCCATAATAATACTCCCTAACATAAATGCGAGTGAAATAGTGCGAAATAAGCTATTTTGGTGGCTTCAAAAGTTGCTAATCTTATTAAATTGCGCAAAATGAAAAGTACAAAGGATAATTTACTTGCCAATTTAGTTATGTGCTCCTTCCAATTTAAGGTTGCATCTAAATGTAGACCAAGGAATTTAATTTTGCATTCGCTATTTTCCGTTAAGATTTTACTTGTAAAAATTAAATTTTAAGTTTTCTCAATATTTAGTTTTAATTTGTTAGCTGTAAACCAGTCCTTAGCCCGTTAAATGGTACTTTTATCCTGATCGTTTGCTGATTGTAAGCTATTTGATGAACTTAAAAATGTAGTATCATCCGCAAACAGAACTGTTTTGGAAGATGTTATGTTTGCAGGTAGATCGTTTATATATATAGTTCAAATAGAATTGGTCCAATAATAGACCCCTGTGGAACCCCGTAATGCACCATGACTACTTCAGATTTTTTTTTTTTTTTTGAATTAAAGTCCTCATTTTATTTAATCTACTTTAATTCTGATTACGGTTAAATATTTACATTAGACTTACAAATTAACGATAGCAGTTAAATCTGTAGAGACACACATTCACAAACACTAGACACATGAGAGACTCTTTAACACAAACACTAATTTGCCAACATCATGTTTAAAATCATTTGTGTCTCACGTGTGTCTGAATATCTTTAAATGAACATAGCACTTAAATACTTATTACACAACCGAACACTCTAAGTTATAAACCCTGGTTTTTCAGACCATCTTGGTGTTCATTTTAAAGTTGAAGAATGAACACTTGATAAATGGAAATAAAGAGACAGTTTGTAAACGTAATTTTAAGGGGGAAAATTACGAAAAATTCAATGACTACTTATTTAGCATCAATTGGAATGAGTTATTGAACGGCAATGACCCAAATGAAACGTTCGATGTTTTTTTAAAAGAATTTTTGGATGGTTTTAACATTTGTTTCCCCCTTAAAATAGTTCGAAAACGAAATTCTATTATTATTAAGTGGTACACTCCAGAGCTGAGAACTATGAGGGAGAATATTATCTTCCTCTCAGGTCTCAATTTACCTGAAGTAAAACCGATGCTCCAACAGTATAAAATAAAATATAAAAAAAGCACTAAAAAAGGCAAAGGTTGAGGCATAGAACATGTTTGTATGCAACTCAAAAAATAAATGTAAGGTTTCTTGGAGGATAATCCAGCAAGAGTGTGGGGGAGTTAAGAATACAAAAAAGAGCGAAAATATATCGCCTGATAATTTTAATAACTTCTTCGTCACTATGGCGGAGAACACTGTATCTAACCTCCCCTCCACAACTGCGGACTATAATACATTGCTACATAATAAGAAAATAAGTTACCATAGTAGTTTATACTTAAGGCCGACTGATGAGATAGAGATTGACAATATAATCAGGGGACTCAATAATAGTAAAAGCCTCGACATCTATGGTGTTAATGTCGAATTATTAAAACGTACATCTGTAGCCATTAGCGAGCCCTTGGCTATAATTGTCAATTCCTGTTTCCAGTCAGGAATTTACCCTGAAAAATTAAAAATCTCGAGAGTTACGCCAGTCTTTAAGAAAGGAGATGCTTCCGATCCTAACAATTATCGCCCTATATCAATAACGCCATCATTTTCTAAAATATTAGAAACAGCGATTCAAAGTAGGATGCTGGCATTCCTTGAAAGACACACGGTGCTTTCTGATAATCAGTTCGGCTTTCGAAAACTCAGATCTACATCTAAAGCAACTATCAAACTGATCGACGAATTATTAGAAAGCATCGAAAAGGGACTACACGTTGTTGGGACGTTTTGCGATCTGTGCAAAGCTTTCGACTGTGTCAGTCCCGACATACTTCGTGATAAATTTGACTATTACAGTATACGTGGCGAAGCACTCAACCTAGTTACAAGTTTCCTAAAAAATAGGAAACAATGTGTCTTCCACAACAATGTTCTGTCGTCGATGAAGGCCATAAACATGGGCGTCGGGCAAGGCACAATTTTGGGACCTTTAATTTTTATATTATACATCAATGATCTGCCAGACAATATGCAGGCCATAACTATGCTCTACGCCGACGACTCTTCATTTATAAACCATGGTGTCCATTGTGATGATGCTATGCTAGCCACGAATGTAACCCAAGATCAAGCTTTACAATGGTTCACTAGTAACAAATTGTGTTTAAATACTACAAAAACCAAAACAATTATTTTCAGCTTAAATAGGATGGTAAATAACAATACTCTGTACAATGAAAATACCGTTATGTTTCTTGGATTTCATTTGGACTGCCGGCTAACGTGGAAAGAGCATATCCACGTACTATCTATTAAACTGAATAGAATGTGTTTCCGAAGACACCGTCAGAATGTTGTATTATGCATACTTCCATAATCTACTCTCTTACGGTGTCGAGCTATGGGGCAACTCCACTGAATGGACGCGTATATTTAAAGTCCAAAAAAAAGCTATACGCATTTTAGCGAAAGCTAAACGCTACGCACATTGTAGAGATCTATTCAGGAAACTGAACATATTGACGCTTCCATCATTGTACATCTTAAATGTACTTTTGTACATTAAAGACAATGAAAGTGTTCTGGAAAAAAACCAGAACACTCACAATTATAACACCAGGCAAAAGGAACTTTTTCGGACGCCCCTGTGTAGATATACCACGACCAGACAGTTACCGTCGGTAATCGGAGTCAACCTGTATAATATGCTTCCGCTTCAGATCAAAAATCTTAATAGAAATATATTTAAAAAAAGGATGAAGATATTCCTTTCTAACCGCGCATTATACAATGTTGACGAATTCCGTATGAGTATAACTGAACTGGCATGATGGGCTAAATTAGACTTAAGTTACTGTTTATTTAATGTACAAAAAACTTGAATAAATTATTATTATTATTATTATTATTATTATAAGTATCTATTTAACCTATGGCTGTCTTAACTTAACTCCCTTAAAAGTATTTTAAAAATCAGCCCAATTCTGTAACACAGTTCCTATGCTCAAAGTTACTAATTAGTTGCTATTTACCAGGTTAGTAACTATTATAGTAATTTTGGAGATATTCGTATTCGGTAATTCAAAAGTTACTAAATTAATAGTAACTTGTTACTATAACAGTTCCTATACGAGTTATTTTATAGTAACCATCAAATTTGACCATTCGGCGTAGCGTATAACACAGGTGCCCTGCATTACTAAGGTCTCGGGTTTGAAACCCGTTCAAGCATGAAATTTGGTCTTGGACTGAAGACTGTCTTGGCTAATTGCCAAAGACGCAAAGGCCATTAAAAAACAAAATACCAGATTGCGAATTCTATTGAGAAATAAGTTACTATTCTATAACGATAGCCCGTCTGTGGTTTTAGCTGGAGTTGTTAGATCTGATACAAAATGAGGAAAATATGTAAGTACATATATTAAATTTAACAAAGAAAGAAACTACTTAATTTTTGCTACAGTATCAAAAGTCCATTCGTGAAAAATTTTAAAAAATCCCATTTTTAGATAAGATTAGTTACAAAATTGGCAATACGCTAAAAAATTATAACATTTCACCAGCATTTAACAATAAATTTACAACAAAAAAAACGTCAAAAATTTCTTAGTAAATAATAAAATAGATAATAGAAAACTCAAAGAGAAAAGTGGTATCTATAAAATTCAGTACCAGATTGTGACCATATTTATATTGGAAATCACAGAGACAATTTGAAACTAGATTCAAAGAACACCTAAGAGCCCATAAAAACCGTAAACCCGATTCCTGAAACGTTGCACAACATCTCATAACTAATAACCACAAATGTGAAATAGAAGATTGTTCGGTCATTCACATTAACAACAATAACAAGAAACTTACCTTATTTGAACATTTGGATATTCACAAAATTTTGATATTTACAATCGGGAATTCTCTTAATGAACGAACAACTAATATTATACAATAGTCCTTTACTAAAAATTAGAATATAATATATTGACCCTTGATCTGCTTTCAGCCATAATAGTCCAGTAACCTAGTACATCATAAGTTGCATCAAGTGGGGGTAGTTAGTTTCGTTTTTTTTTTCTTGTATGGGTTGTGCCTGAGATGCAAAATCCAAGTTTTCGACCTCGGCAGTCTTCCGGAACACTTTTGAATTTCGCAAAAACTGCTAAATTTTCGCACTCTTTTCGGTTTCTGCCCATTTTGACCATAAAAGAGCATGTTCGACAAACACCATTCTATGCATTTTTAAACTAGATTAAATTTTCCACAATTTGAGACGAAAATGGGCTCGGTAGTCTTAATAGTTTCCGAGATACAGCTTTTCAAAGTTTGAAATAATCTCCAAACTTGAAAATTGTATGCTATATCATGCTCATGGGCACTGTTTATTTTTAGAAGTGAAAACTACTCCTTATTGTCAAAAATTATAAAATAACATTGCAAAACCTTAAAATACTGGTTATGTAGATGTTTCGAAAAAAAATGTATTGGTTTTTTAAACATAGCTCCTTCATTTTTAGTGATAGAATGTTTTTTCAAAAACGATTTTGTAGGGCTTTTCAAGAGCTATAAGACTTTGTAAATTAAATTCCTTAAGATCCCTTAGTTTTTAAATGGGGTGAGTTTGAAGGGCTCGAATAAGGTGGTGTTCGCTTGTAAATAGAGGTTTTAAACGGCTATATCTCGCCAAATATTCACTGTACAGAAAATAAATGCACAGGGAAATTTAAGTCATTAAAAAAGCTACAATTTAGAGCTCTATCATTTTTTTCGTTTTTCCAGTAATTTCGGAGATATTTTGAAGAAAAGGGTGAAAAATACGAAATCGCAAAAAATCGTTTTTTCTTTAAACTCCAATTTTTCTAAAATTAGGCATTTTAAATTGGTCAAACTTCTTGGGTGTACTGAAAATACATATATGAAGAGAACCACAGAAGGGTGAGGATCTATTTTAATTAGGGGGGTAAATAGGGGGTTGTTTTCACTGATTTTTTCGTAGAAAAAAGTAGGTACCGACCTTATTTTGATCATAAGTCGCTTAATTTTTATACTAGAGACTTTTTTTTTTGTTTGAAAGGTCTAATCAAATACTTTAAAAAAGATTCAATGAGTTTTCTTCGAAAAATGCAAAGAAAAAAAAAAAAAATTTCAAGTTTGGAGATTTTTTCAAATTTTGAAAAGCTGTATCTCAGAAACTATTGAAGCTACTGAATCCATTCTGGTCTTAAATTGTAGCAAATTTAATCTAGTTTAAAAATGTATTGAATAATGTTTGTCAAAAACGTGTTCCTTTATGGTCATAATGGTAAGAAACCGAAAAAAGTTCGAAAATTTAATAGTTTTTGAGAAATTCAAAAGTGTTCCGGAGGGCTGCCGAGGTTGAAAACTTGGATTTTGCATCTCAGGCATATCCCATACAAGAAAAAATGACGAAACTAACTACCCCCACTTGATGCAACTTTTGCCCCATAATCATGACAAGGTTACTGGACTATAAATATTTACCAGAATAACTATATAATAGAAAATAATTTTTGTATTTGTTAGTTTGTAAGAAACTCTTGAAAATTGCATCATAGCCGAAATACGTATCGAGTATAAAAGACGGTTGTCTACAGAGCACAGGGACACGGGTTCGAATCCCGCCACATCTTTCGTATTTTTGTCTTCCGAAATTGTGCAGAGTCAGCTCTGGGGTCGACTCAGCCTCAAGCATTTAGTACTAAAAATGAGTACCTGTTTATACAGGAATAGTAGGACTGGCCGAAACGTCACACTGACCACGTGGCTTTCATATCTATGGCCGGCGGTCTAGAAACGGAGAATTTACATTATTTGCTCCTTATACGTAGGTGTGTTAGGAGTCTATTATTTATTTATATATTTAAAATTTTAAATGTCAAAAAATTAAGGGAATGGGAATTTTGTATTAAGTATTACAAAAAAAAAATCAAAATGTAATGTAAATTATATTTTATAATAATTTCAACTTAACCTAGAATATTTAAAGTAAATGTGATTCACAAAAGTTGAAATAAAAGCTAATAGCACGATTTAATCGTTAGTCGTTACTAGATTTCTTAATTGTTGTTTTATTTTGTAAACAGTTTTTTACTTTTTTTTTTATATTGACCTATATTTAATTTTGTAATACTTTACTACTGCTGATGACTTTGGTGACATTTGTGTCGTAAACAGACTTATCCATGTATGATGTATGATGTATCCATGTGAATCAATACTATGATAATATTATAAATGTATTGTAAATATTATAAGAAATACTTAAAAAACGAAGTTTCATCCTTGGTTCCGTATTACAAAATTAGATATTTTATTCAAAATTTTTGAAACAATATATTTTTGAAATTAATTGCTTTACTTGATTACCGTTGACGTCATATAAATAGATACAGCATGCTCTAAGCATTGTTTGTTATCAAGTCAAGACCCTGCGGAGACGGAAGTGGGATTTGCCCCGGAAGTATAACAAGTTGCCTAATTTACATTTATTTTATTAAGCTATTGCTAAGAAAAATGCCGGCGCCGTATTGTGTCTATGATTGTTTGTTGTATAATTTTTTTTATTTTACTATTTTACCTTTTCATCATCTTTCAATTTTTAATAATATTGACGTAAATTGCATTTTAAGAGTTGCGAACTGCATTTCAACTACGTAGTATTTTAAATACTAAAAAGTAATATTTAATTAAAATGTTACATATAGTTTTTTTCCTTAAAAAAGTATTTGTATTCAGTACTTTGAATACATCAGAAAAGTATTTTACCCAGTATTCATTATTAATATACATCTTTATAATTTGTCAGATAAATTTTAGTTAATCATGGAATAAATAATGTAATATTTGCCCGTTTTAAATTTAGAAAATGTCTGAAGCATTGCTATACAATATGATCCAGAAAAAAAGGTGTCTAGATAGACATCGAATTCATTTATTTTTATATTAACAGAATTGTCCACTTAACATTTCAAATTCAGGGTCTACTAAACATATTGTATATTAAATATATGCGATTTACAAACCTACTAATTATCTTAAAAATATACTAACAAATTCAGGTTAATTTAATATTATTTATGAAATTTATTTTACAGTATTAAAAAAAATATATTTTTAAAACATTGATGTATGCAAATTGTACAACTCCTCGGGGCAACCCCCGTTTCCCCGCCTAAGGAAATGTTGGCTTCATAACAACTCGTCCTCGTTCAGTCTCTTTGTTATAATACCTCATTGTTGATTACTATATTTTATTTTTTGTACAGTATTAAATGAAAGCTTCATTTAATGAGCGAATAAAATTGTTCATCAAAATAAAAAAAAAAAAAACTATCACTTACTTATTGCCTACAAAAACCTGAAATTTGTGAAGTAACACTTCATTATATCATTTTTATTTTATTTCTATTAATTTATTGATTTGTTGAGTTGTATAACAGGACGAACCCAAAAAAAATACAACTACTCATACATTGTAACTTACAAGATAATAACAATATATGTACATATATAAAACCAGTGGCGAAGGAAGAACTCCGAAGACCTCCGCTAGAAAAAAAAACATAATTTTTTTTTTTAATTTAAAAAAGATTTTGGTAAATCTTCAAAAATACATCAAATTATGTCCAATACAATTTTTTGTCCAAGGCTTGGTTTACTTGTTACGAATTTTTTTAAATTTTAATGTTTAATAACTTCCGTTTCCGGTTTCGGATTTTAATAAAAAACAATAGGGTTCTTCCCAGTTATTAGGAGAATTTTTTAGTACCAGAACGAACTCTTTAAGTTAAACCGTTTTTGAGTTATCGTGTATACACACAGACACACACACAGACACACACACACACACAGACACACACACATACGGACGGCACTTCGAAAATAGGTTTTTTGGATTCCCTGGACCATGAAACGTGGTCATCAGTCAAAATCTCGACATCTAAAATTTTCGCGATTACAATACTTGCCCATTATATATTAAGGTCGGGCAAGTAAAAAAATAACAGATAAATACATATAGTAGTCTATATGTATTTATCTTTATAGGAATCTATTGAATTATTTAATATTTTACTGGTAGTGACTATATCAGATATTGTTCTCCGGTCTTTAAGTTGTAGAACTTTGAAGTAGCGGCATTTTGAAAGATAAGACTCTCCTGTAACAGGGTATTTTAAAGATAGATGTTTTAGGAAGCGGCGCTGAATTTTTTCCACTAGCTTGATTTGGTTATTATCTGCGGGATTCCACAGAGGACTGCAATATTGGTGCAAACTTAAAACATAATCATTGTAAAGAGTGATAAAGGGTTTTACGTCTCTAAAATCTTTATAACTGCGAATGATAAATTCGAATATTTTATATGCTTTTTTACAAACATATTCGATGCGACTATTAAAGTTTAATTAGCTGTCTAACAGAACTCCAAAATCTTTTATTTCATCTTTGTTCAGAGTGTATAAGTTTAAGTTGTAGTCGAAGTTTAAAACGATCTTTTTTCTGGTAAACGTAATATGTTTGCATTTATCATAATTCAAAAACAGTTTGTTTACAGTACAATACTCATAATATCTTTGAAATTATTTTGCAATGGTCCAATATTAATGCAGACACCTTTATTTTAGACGTTTGCCATTGCTGATAGTACTAGGCTAGAATAGTACAATATAATGAGTATTAGTATCATAAAGATATAATACTTTAAGAGTAATATAAAAAATTTATTTTTTATATTATATCTTTATGATACTTATACTCATTTTATTGTACTCTTCTAGCCTAGTACTATCAGCAATGGCAAACGTCCAAAATAAAGGTGTCTGCAGTACAATACTCGGTGAATCGATCGAGATCGGCTTGTAGTTGTAGGCAGTCTTCCATGGTACCGATGCGTCTAAATATTTTCATGTCATATGCGTATAGTAGAAATTCACTATGGTGAAAGCAGTTTGGAATGTCGTTAATGTAAGCTATAAACAATAGGGGACCTAAGTAAGAACCCTGGACGATACCTGAGGTCGATGTGAAAAATTTAGACAAAGTACCGCCGGCAGAGACTGCCTGCGATCTGTTTCTGATGTAAGATGCAGATCATCTTTTAAATCTTGAGTAGAATATTAAATGAAAGTTCCGTAGAACACCATTGCTGCGTAAAAATAATACAGAAACTTTTCTACAGATTCCTCATTTCTCAATGAAATATTTTTTAGTAGCAACTGTTACAACAAGAAAAACTTCATGTATTTGAGGAAAAAGATCCGTATGCTTTTCCACAAATTTTATATTATTCGTGACTTCTTATCATTAAAACTACTTAAATATACAAATCACTAGCGGAATCGGTAATAAAGTACGGTATCATCGCATGGGGTAGCCTTTACACTAATCATTTATTTGCTTTCCAAACTACTCAAAATAGGATTTTAAAAATAATTTATAAAAAGGGTGATCTATTTCCTACCGATATATTATACAGAGAATTAAAACTACCGAATACAAGAAAACTATATATTATGACAGTACTCACCACAATATGTAAAGAGCATATTAACAAGAAGTATATAGATCAGGAGTACCAAACTCGACAGAAATGTAGTAAACAATTAAAAATACCTAAACTGAATAGCAAGGCAGGCCAAAAAGTTTAACTTATATTGGTCCCAGATTATATAACTCTCCACCTATCAGTATTCGCGAAACTAAAAATATGAAAATTTTTAACAAAGAGATGAAAAACTTTGTTTTTAATAACCAAAAAATGTTAAAACACTTGATTCTGTAACAGTGCCAAATGTTCATGAACTCAAACGTAGCGATGTTAATACCAATAATGTCTGGATGGACCACACACTTACATACATACCCACTCATACACCTCACTTATACATACACACACACCCTGTCACCTCTGAAAAATTCTATGTTAATCATTGTATTTATATATTAAGATTGAAAATTAGTTTTAACAGAAAATATCTAACTTAGTATCTATAGTAAGAAATTATAAAACAAAGGCATACTAATATGATACAAGCTTTTCTGATAGATAAGTTTAGTTTATTAATTTTCTGTAAATAATAAAATATAATATTAATAATGGGAAATAATATATGATTATAATTATGATTATGATCTAATCCATATGCTCAGGCCAAACAATTTTCACAATCCATGGAATATAATACGAAATTCTAGTATAGACTCCTGGTACACCAGCAGTTCCACAAACTTTTCCAAACGATGTAACACCAATAACACAATGTAGACCACTTGTCATATTAAAATACTGTAAAGGTCCTCCAGAATCACCTGTACAAGCATCTTTTTCTGCTTCATTACTTCCGGCACAAAACTGAGATTCAATTATACCTCTTGACAATCTCCTTCCTATGATTCGCGAGTAGGTATTGTTACAACTCTTTTCTTTAAAAAATTCCAGTTGAACTTTTTGTAGAATATCACTTCGCGCACCACCAAAACTAGTCAAACCCCATCCAGTTGCTTCAATATCTATTTTTAAATTATCAAAATTAAGTTCAGAGAAAATGCAAGCAGGTTTTATATTAGGTGTGAAGTTTACTTTGGCATTCAGCTTTAGAAGAGCAATATCATTATACCTGGATGGAGGTTTATAATCTGGATGTCCATATTTTTCTTCTATTAAATATAAGTTATGATTCTTTAGATCATCAGGTCTTTTTAATAGAACTATGTTACCTAGCTCAACGTATTTCACACCACCATGCTGCTTGGAAAATAAACAATGGGCTGCTGTTAGGACAAAATATTCATTGATCAAAGCACCACCGCAGTCCCATTGTATGTCGACAATTTCTCCATATCCTAATGCTGCCATATGTGGAAATTCTCCTTCAGTAGCATTCGTTCCTCCAACAATTCTAAAATTGTCATAATCTGTCACATATCTTAACTTATTGGCATATTCTGCACACTTTTCTTTACCAAACCGTATCATCAGTTCTGTTTCGTTTACTATATTTTCTTTTTCTTCTACCACAGGACAACAAACGATTGGTTCATATATACCAAAACCACAATGTTGAGGATATATTTTATTTTTTCTGAGATCTTCTATAGCAGATACACAATCTTTAATATTAACACATGTACCATCTTTGTTGTACCTTTCATTAAAACATTTATCATTTAAATATATTTGTTGTGAATTTATTTTACAAACTAATAGAAAGATTATTATTTTATTGTAAATCATTTTGGTGTTGACGGGACAAGCAGAAATTTAAGACTGAATAGAATTGTTTTTCAGAAATAGCACTATCGGAGATCTGACCTTTGTAAGAAATACAACCACGAAGTGATAAGACTGGAGGAAAATTGGTTTTAATCAGAAGCGGAAAATCGAACTCTGGAACTCCAAGAACCTCACTGGAATTACAAAACCTTAATCGAAACCCCAGATTTAGAAATTTTAAGAACCGGAATAGTTACATCCATAGGCGGATCTACTTATCGGGCGATCGGGTATCGCCCGATGGGTCGATGCAACAGCCGCTTTCAACTTTTGTGTAAATATAAATATGGTAAATGTAAACATAATTATATTAATTTATGAATGAATTTTCGTGTACTTCCTATATAACATTGAACGTTAACTTCTTCTTTTATTTTACACCACACAAAATGCAAATCTACAAAAATCAAAAACATGCGAGAACTGAGGTTTCTTGGGTTTCACGTGAAATACACCACTCTTTCGACGCTAGAAGTTTCGTTGTCGAACTAAAACTTTCCGGCAATATTTAAATTTTAAATTTATATAGTATTCTATAATAACTGGGACTGTTGCAATTTTTACCGACCGCCAACATATATAAGGGAGGTATTGTGATCATAACGATTTTGACATTTCGAGATTTCGATGAATCTCCACGAATTGAGATCCCTACATAACGTTTTGACTATTTTTAGCATGGTGTCTGTCGGTCTGTCTGTCCGTCGGTCTGTCCGTCCGTCTGTCTGTCTGTCCGTCGGTCTGTTCGTCCGTCTGTCTGTCCGTCCGTCCGTCTGTCTGTGTACACGTGCAGAGCAAATTCGACTAAAAGGATTTTTATGAAACTGCATATGTAAACTTTTGACATCAATGGCACGAGTTGAACAATTTTAAGTAAAAATCGGTTTACTTGAAATGGGAGTTTACTCGTGGCGATTTTAAGATTTTTGCGAATATTCAGCAACAGAAAAATATTTCGAGAAAATGTATTTAACAAAAGTTGCTATAAATGCAATAACTAATAACTTTTATTTGAGACGTTTTTTGATAAAACGAAAAATTTCGAAAAATTTTGTAAAAATTTTCGAAATTAGTATCTATTTTTTCATACTTATATGTAATGTTTCCATGGTCATGATAAATAATATCTCTTAGAAAATATTAGGCCAAGTTATTTCTACTCTGCTGCTAGAATGTATTTTATACAAGTACTTTGTGTTGGCAGTCGGTCCTGTGGTGGCCACAGCTGATTTTTTTTGTTTGAAAATTATTGTTATAGTGAAAATAGAAAATTTCCAATTACACTGAAATCCCAAATCTGTTCAGGAGCCCAAACAATCGCACGGCGACTTGCTTGTATTTGCCAGTATTGTGCAGCTCTGGAAGGTGATGCGTTGCATCTAACCTTGTAATAATTATATCCTCATTGTTATACGTACGAGTGTGTATTGACTATCCTTAGCCTATCCTTAGCCTATCCTTAGCCTCCCCCCCACTTGGCTACGCCACTGGAAGTTGGGAAAGAAGCAGTTCAGCGCTAATGAGGAGCTGAAAACCAGTGTACAAGATTGGCTGAGAACCCAGGCGGCAACATGGTACGAGGAGGGTATACAAAAACTGGTTCCCCGTTACGACAAATGCCTTAATGTCGGTGGCGACAACGTTGAGAAATAATTAAGATGTATGAGTAACTCTTGTGTACATTAAAATTTTCTTGAAACTTAAAAATAGCCCTCGTATTCAGTGGCGGCGCTAGTGGGGGGTCCGGGGACCCAGTCCCCCCAAAAACTAGTCTCGCCCACAGTTGCCACCCTCAAAAATTGTTTGCAAAAAAAATGTATTTTAGAAGTGAGGTCCTTTTTACCGACCGTCAACATATATAAGGGAGGTATTGTGATCATACCGATTTTGACATTTCGAGATTTCGATGGATCTCCACGAATTGAGGTCCCTACATAACGTTTTGACTATTTTTAGCATGATGTCTGTCGGTCCGTCTGTCTGTCCGTCTGTCCGTCTGTCCGTCTGTCCGTCTGTCCGTCTGTCCGTCTGTCCGTCTGTCCGTCTGTCCGTCTGTCCGTGTGTCCATCTGTCCGTCTGTCCGTCTGTCCGTCCATCTGCGGACTTTCGCAGAGACAAAAACGACAATTGTCTTGGGCCCGTAATTTTCAAGGGCCGGATTTGGGAGGTGATGACCTTTTTTTTGCTCTTCACTTGGATTTAGGAGATGAGGACATTTTTTTTGCTCTTCACTTGGATTTGGAAGGTGAGGATCTTTTTTTTTTGCTCTTCACCTGGATTTGGGAGGTTGAGTGCCCAAAAATGTCTTGGGCCTGGCGAAGGCTTAATCCGCCACTGGTCTGTGTACACGTATAGAGCAAATTCGGCTAAAAGGATTTTTATAAAACTTCATATTTAAGCTTTTGAAATCAATGATACGAGTTGGTCAACTTTTGGTAAAAATCGGTTGACTATAAATGGGAGTTTACTCGTGTCGATTTTAAGATTTATGCGAATATTTAACATCAGGAAAATATTTCGAAAAAATTTATTCAACAAAAGTAATAACTATCAATTTTTATTTGAGACAATTTTTGATAAAACGAAAAATTTCTCGAAATTTTTTCCAGGTATTTATTTATACTTATATGTAACGTTTCCATGGTTATGATAAGCAATATCCTTGTAAGAAAATATTAGGCCAAGTTATTTCTACTCTGTTGCTAGAATGTATTTTGTACAAGTACTTTGTGATGGCGGTCGGTCCTGTGGTGGCCACAGCTGATTTGTTTATAATACATGTAGGCAATATACGTGGAACATAACCCTCCTGGATATCGAGACCAAACAAATGTTTGTAATCGAATTCTCAAGTCCAGCTGAGAAGAATATCTCTCAAGGAGGTGGAAAAGAGGTCCAAGTATATGGAACTCTTATGGAAAGCTATCCAGGGTATAAAGTTAAGCTTGTCCTGATAGTTGGTGTTTTGGGTGGTATGAAAGCCTCCTATCGAAGGGAAATCGAGCCCATTCCCGCTTGCAGATCCTCTGCCACCTCTTTGCTCTGCAGGATTCAGAAAGCAGTGCTGCTCGGGTCCCTCCGCATTGTGCGGACACTGGATCTGGCGTAATTTCCGCGTCTGCATATCACAAGGGTTTGGGATGCAGCCATGTGTATTTAGCTCCACTAGCCTCTAGTATGAATATGGAATATGTGTCAGTAATTTGGAACCCCAATTATCAAATAAATATTTTATCACTTGAAAAAATTCAAAGAAAATTTACTAGAATTGTTTATTTTAGATTGAATATACCTACTGATACATATTCAAATAGGCTAACTGCATTAAATACGGTTACATTAGAATGGAGAAGGAAAATTACTGATCAGATCTTTCTATATAAAGTGCTAAATAATGAGATCTTTTTTAGTGAAATAATCAACTACATAAAATTTTTAGTTCCATCAAAGAACCTAAGAATTAAAATATTATTTTTTGTTGATCAATGTAAAACAAATTACTAGTACAATGCTCCTCTGAACAGAATTTTAAACGCATACAACAAATATTTTTCAAATGTAGATGTATTTAATATAAATGAGAGGCAACTAAGAATAAAATTATTAAACTTAGCAAATTAAAACCAGTGATGGGCGCGTAAGTTACATGATGTAAATTACCTCATTGTTGACGCGTAAACAATTGATGTAAAGTAAACACGAAAACTCTTGTAAACAATGTAAACAACGTAAACAATGATTAAGACATGCGCAATTGTTTTGAATTACAGAACCTCATTATCAATACATTTTTATAAATAATAAAATTTGAATGAAACAATTTTAAATAAAAAAGTAAGTACATAAAATTAGGACAAGCCAATATACATATTAATAAAAATCGAATATGCATCAAAAAACTTTTTTCTTTACAAAATTCAATTTATTTTTTGTTTAATAAAAAATACATTCAATTTCACCTTTAAGAAAATCAGCCTATATTTTTTAATAACGAGATTCATTGCAAATTTTGCATAACGTCCTATATTTTCTTTCATTTTGATTAATTACAACAAAACCTAGTTCTTCATAGCTATTCCTTTGGTTTCTTCCCACCATTTTTTTAATAAATGTATTGTTTTGAAGTGAATATACTTGTTCATTAACTCTCTATTATTCGTATTAAATAACTAAAACTAACCTCATTATTTGACAGTTTACATTGTTTACATTGTTGACAAGTTTACCAATTGTTTACATAAGTTTACACGTAAACGTAAACAATTAAAGTTTACGTGTAAACGCCCATCACTGATTAAAACTTATTGTATTATACAGTCTGTTCCAAACGGTAAGCGAAACTAGATTTTGCAATCTAGTTACTTTCATCGTTTAAATCGTGCTTTTCGACCGTTTTGTTTAAGCTTTGTAAATCGTACTTACAATAAACATTTTTTAGTTAAGGTTAATAACATTTTAAATTATCATTTTCTTTATATTTTGATTTTTTGTGTAATTCTTATACAAATTTCCCATTTATTAATGTTTTTGTCATTAAAATTTATAAAAAATAATAATTTAATTTTTACATATGTCATTCGTTTCCATTGTTTCATTGTTGGAATTTTAAATTGTGACATTCCAACGTGAAAAATGAAATAACCCAAACAAGATCCCTTCTCGTGACAACCTAAAAGAACGAAATTCCCATTTAGTTCCGCCTAACCGTTTGGAACAGACTGTACTATTAAGCAAGTATTGTAAATCTATGTAAGTAATTATATATCACTATCTTCTGTGTATATTGGCTGTAAACAGTGGTAACCTATACTGGCTGTTATGCTGTTGGTTCTCCTTAAATAAAATAAAATAAAAAATAAAATAAAATAAAATGATGCGGCTCAAAAGGTTGCTGAAGTTTGCAATAAGTGGACGCTTGTCAAGACCTGACAAACCCCAAATAATGATAATAATAACACAAGTTAACTACGTTTAACACACATTACAACGTGAGTTAAATTTAAAGCAAGAAAATAATAATAATAATGGTTGATGGGAGCATTATAAAACATCTACAACTACAGAAAGTTTGTTAATACAAGGTGTCTCAAAAGAAATTTTATATTTATTTAGCTAACTGCGTGAACGCAACGTATCCGAGGGGCGCGGGGATTATGTCAATCGGTAGCCTGGCTCTTGGGAATTCAGTCGCTATGGAGCGTTTCTCGGGAGCAGACCGCGCGTTATGCGTGCGAGAGTTTTACAAAAGAGGTGATTCAGCGACTGTAGCGCGTAGAAAATTCTGCAGTATTCGAGGTTTTCGCCACTTAAATGATGCGCCAAGCATTCCTCTCATTCGACATTGGGTTAAAAAGTTTGAAGAGACTGGTACAACGCTGGATAAATCAAAATCCGGGTGACCTAAGTCATCAAGAACGGTAGAAAACGTGGAGAATGTTAATCAGTCTGTTCGTGACGACCCGAACCTATCAATTCGGAAGCGCGCAAGTGCTTTAAATGTGCATAGATCATCATTACATCGCATTATGCACAAAGACCTAAAGCTGCACCCCTACAAAATTCAATTGGTGCAAGAATTAAAGCCCCAAGATGCCAGTCAGAGGCTTAATTTCGTAAATCAGGTGATTGAGCGATTTTCAACGTTTACCAACATTTTGTTTTCGGATGAAGCTCATTTTCATCTTAATGGTCACGTAAATAAGCAGAACTGCCGCTACTGGAGTGCAACGAATCTGAAACGCAAACATCAGAAACCCCTACATTCGCCTAAAGTGACCGTATGGGCTGCGATGTCGGCGCGAGGAATTATCGGCCCTTACTTTTTTGAAGACGAAAGGGGGCGTGCAGTTACAGTGAATTCAGAGCGTTATGTGGAGATGTTAGACAACTTCTTGGTACCTGAACTGCAAAACTTTCCTGGCTATAACCAAAGAACATGGTTCCAACAGGACGGAGCAACTTCACACACGTCCAATATGTCTCTGCCACGTGTTCGTGAAATTTTCTCAGGCAAATTGATCTCTCGGAAAGGTGACATAAATTGGCCTCCACGCAGTCCAGATTTAACCCCTATGGACCTTTTCCTATGGGGTTATCTTAAATCTAAAGTTTACGCCAATAAACCGACTTCACTGGTGCATTTGAAAGAAAATATCTGTCACGAAATGGCAGCCATCCCTGAGTCCACCTGCCGAGACGTCATAAGTAATTTTACTGTTCGATTAAATGAGTGCCGAGAACGCGAGGGTCTACATTTAGACGATATTATTTTTAAGAAATAAATCCCCAAAAAGTGTATTTTAATAATTAATAAACATTTTTTCTATATACGGCTTACTTTTTTTTTAATCGATCCACTAAATATAAAATTTCTTTTGAGACACCTTGTATAAAACTAAATTAGACTAGTTATATTATATCTTATTGTTTTATTCTTTATTTTAGTCTTTATTAGTATTTCTATATTATTGTTATGATAATGGTATTGTATTGTTTCCCAGTACTATGTAACTGGACTTGTGCACTACTGTACAAATCTGTACAGTCACTGGTTAAATAAATAAATAAATATGAAAAATAATCCTACTATATCGCGTTAAAATTTTCAAACAAAAAGGGAGGGTGAGTCTTACAGGGTTTAAGCTATATCCCAGCAGTGGATTCGAACGGCTTGAAGATGATGATGATGGTGATTGTACAGTGGTTGAGAAGCACTGACCTAGTTTATCGATAGAAGTTGTCGTGTTTTTGAAGAAGATATGCAGCTACAAATAATAAAAAATGTAAATAGAAATAAATTTATTGTTTCGTGGATACCTGTCGATTTTATTGTTAGCATATATAATTTTGAAACATATAATTGCTTCTAGTTACCAGATAACCGAGAATATTT
Organism: Liopterus haemorrhoidalis; assembly: GCA_963971575.1. NCBI lineage: Eukaryota > Metazoa > Arthropoda > Insecta > Coleoptera > Dytiscidae > Liopterus > Liopterus haemorrhoidalis. The sequence continues at coordinate 43,348,453 of OZ020618.1, read as the reverse complement.
TCCGTCAAACATCAAGGCAAAAATTACAAAAAAAATACAGTTTTTCATTCTTTCAATAAACTTTATTGTACCATTTATAATAAAATATATTTATTTTATACTTCAAATAGTGCAACAATTAACAGTGCGTTTTATATTTAAACAAATAACTTGCATTTTTCGAGTTTTTACTAGCGCTGGCTCTAGACTCTTCTGCGCTTCGAAGCAAGGTGTACTAGTGGACCAATTTTTATAATCGTATCTTCAGATTTTGGCACCCTTTAGCAGAGGTACCCAAAATAAACTCCACTTATGCTTTCTGCCTAGAGTCTGCTCTGGTTTTTATTAAACAATTTTACTAACCTCCCTGTATCTCAGTTCTCACAATACTACTAAATGATATATGTTGCTCTACTGTTATTTTTGTTGATATTGTTGTCTTTCTACTATTTATTGACGATAACTGAGATGAACCATCTCTATTTGTCTTACGTGTGGTTGTTCTTCCATCTTGAATTTTATCTGAACGTTTTTTGGGGTTAACTTTATCAAAATTTGATAGTAGTTCTACGTCTTCACTTTTATAACATTCCTCTCCACAGAAAACAAATGGAAGGCTACTATTTTGTGTTTTTCTAATCGTGTCCAAAATCCACGGTATGTAGTTTGATACTTTTGTATATACACCAATCTCACCAGCAGTACTGCAACCTAGAGCTGACAATACACCAAAAATACAATGTCTATTATTTATTTTGCTGTAATATTGTAGGATTCCAGTGGTACCAGGTATACAATTGCTGTTATTTGTATAGATTCCAGCGCATAACATAGAATCGTTGAAATTGTGTATTTTTTCGTTATTCTTTTCGGAAATATCTGCTGGATCAACAGGTGGGTAGAATTTTAAGTTTTTGTACATATTAGTACATACTCTGTCGGTAAAAAGTTTTACATTGATTTTCTCTAGTATATAGTTATCATAAGGTCCAATTTTAGTATTTTTCCACATGGTTGCAAAGATGTCACGTCTACCAATATCTGGATTACTGACAAGCAAGACTGGTTGGATGTAACGTGTGTATTCAACTCTATCCTTTAACTTCAGAAGAGCTATATTATTCTTTAAGGTGCGTTTATATCCAGGATGAACATACATATTTTCCACAAAATATAGTTGGTGAAACATTGTATTTTTATTTTGGTTGTATAAAATTACATTTCCAAGTTCTACATATGTGGAATTTCCAAATTGTGAATTCGTGCAATGAGCAAGAGTTAAGATAAAATATTCGTTTATTAGAGCTCCTGCACAGGACCAGATACTATAATCCATTTCGTTTATGCTTATTATTGCTGCCATATGGGGAAATTTTTTTGAAGAAGTTTTTTTGTATTTTGTTTGATTGAAAACTTCATCCGTTCTACATTCTTGTAGAGGCCAACCAGTTGAAGAAAATTCTGTTATTTCTGTTTCACTGACATAATTAGCTACTTTACATTCTTCTTGAAAGTTGTAGTTAGATACTTCTTTCCATCTGTATTTCTCTACTATACATTCTTCTAGACTTACCAAAGAAAGTGCATTTAATTTTTTTAAATTATTTGCTTTCTCAATAAGGTACTTATGGCTCACTTGTCCCAATATTCCTATAGTTATAGACTGGCCAAAATATTTCACATAAATATCGTCATATTTTATCACACTTATAATCCAAGGAATATAAAAAGATATTCCAACATACAGTCCGGGAGATTCACAATTTTCTTGAAATAGCTGAAGTCCAATAACACAATATTGTCCACTTTCAGAGTCATAAAATTGTAATATAGATCCACCAGAACATCTATGTTTGGTGTATCTTGCACAAAATTGGGAGTCCTCTAAATCCTTAGGTAAAGACTTACTCCATATATTCGGTGCACAATCAGATTTCTTCAACAACTTCGAGGGAAAATTCAGTAGGGTTATAGCGTCAGCACTTATGTTCCACATAGCTTCTTCAAGATTATAATTTTGCATGTGATGAAATTGTTTTTCATGAAACAAATAAGCAGGTTGTATATGAGGAGTGAGTATTACTTTCTTATGTAATTTTATAAGCGATATCTCGAAATACGTTATAATATTTTCCACGAAATATATTTCGTGGTGCATAAAGTCTTCCAAATTGTGTAGTAAAGTTTTGTTTCCTAACTCTACAAAAATTGTTTCATTAGTTGTAGTTATGCAGTTGGATGTTGTAATGACGTAATATTCATTCATAAGCACTCCCTCGCATTTCCACTGAATATGTTTTATGTCACCAAACCCCACAGCTGCCATATAAGAAAATTTGTCCGTTTTTGTAAACTTTTCACTATTTTCTTGTATAATTTTAAAGATCCACTGTTCATAATACGAGACTTTTGTGTAAAGTCCAGGTATACCAGGAGTTCCACAATTCAATCCTCCAGATATAACACCAATAACATAATACTGTCTACTGGTGCAATTGTAGAAGTGTATCGGTCCTCCTGAGTCACCAGAACAAGCGTCTTTAGCCTCATGGCTGCCAGCACAGAACTGAGATTCAATTATACCTTGTGGTAGCACTCGAGATTTCTTGTAAGTTTTCATGCATTGAGTATTATTGAATAGTTCTAGTCGTACTTCCTGCAGAAAGTCACTGCTCGTGCCACCAAATTCAGTCAGTCCCCATCCAACTACTTTAATATTGTTTTGGATAGTGTCGAAAGTCTCCTTAAAAATACGAGCTGGTTTTATGTTGTGGGTGAATTCAACCTTCTTATGCAACTTTAGAAGGGCAATATCATTATATTTTTCCAGTGGTTTATAGTCATTATGTCTGAATATTTCTTTAATAAAATATAGGTTATGATATCTAATTTCATCCAAGTTTGTTAGTAATTTAATATTTCCTAATGCCGCATATTTGACTGGATTATTATTGGAATGTGTACAGTGAGCTGCTGTCAATATGAAGTATTTACTTATTAAAGAACCACCGCACAGCCATCTGATATTGGAAATTTCACCAAAACCCAAAGCAGTCATATGTGGGGACATTTCAGCGACAGTATTCCCACCTACTACTTCAGGGTTAGGCGGGGGACATTCAAAAAAAGGGCAACAAATGATTGGGTAGTTGAAAGAGCCACAGAGTTGTGGGATAAATCCCTCTTCGCAACGTAACATATCGCAGTCATCATAATATAAACAAACACCAGTTTTATTTTCTATTATATGGAAACATTCGTCTCCTAAATTCAAGTTTTCTAAATTCACATTATTTAAAATAAGTATCACTACAATTATAATTTTGAAACACATGTTATACCGTCGCACTGCTAGATATGAACTAAATTAGAAATAGATATCACATAAGCATATGATAACCTTAACCTAATAAAATGTTTATATAGATTAAGTTCACGATATCTCTTTCTCTCTCACTGTATCTATCTCCTTAATATTTATTCACTGAAGTCAAAAATTGCAATATTTTCCAAAATCGCAATCTTATCAAAAATTCCTCTTGAACGTTTCCGGCTCAGATCAATGTACATTATCTATAACTTTTTCAGAATTTTCCTTTTAACTACTTTGGCCAAAAAGATGCGGAGAGAACTATATATTTGTTTAAATCGTGTTAAAAGAAACGAATTTTAAAAAACTATTTTTCGTTCCTCAATCGACGTCTTAAGAGCTTTCTTTTGATACCACTCAATACATTTTTAAAAAAATATTTTTTAAAAATGTATTTTCGAAAAACTAATCTGATCAAAAATTACTGTTAAAATATTCTGGCTCCCATCAATATATAGGGTGTTTGTTTGAAACGGGGCACCCCGAAAATCTCCTTTATTTGTAAAGATACAAAAAATCTTCAGAACAAAAGTTAAACTAGACAAAAAGGCCCATCTAAAGGTTACTATAAGAATTCTGAGGCACTTCCGGTTTCACCGGAAATGATGCCAACTTTTAATTTTAGCATAGGGTATCGATAATATTAAATTTTTTTCCTAAAAGTACATTAAATTAGCTTTACAATGACACCAAAAAATCATATTTTTATGTTAACCATTTCAAAATGGCGACCATTTATTTACAAAATAATAATCAACATAAGTTTTACAAAGTTGAACGTAGCAAGCTTTGAAAACACTAAAAAAAGAAACAAAATATCTTTAAAATAAACTATTTGACTATTTAGAAAAAAAAGCTATTACTTTTTACAATTATTTTGCAAAACAAACAAAAATTACAAATGTTCGATCAAACCACCATTATTGTCCACACATTTCCTCATTCTTAATAAAAACTCTTCTATCACCCTTCTAAGAGTACACTCTTGGATATCCCGGATTGCACTTCTAACCCTTTCTTCTAAATCTTCTATCGTCGTTGGTGTTGTCCGATACACTCTATCTTTTAAATACCCCCAAACGAAAAAATCCAATGGCGTGAGATCCGGCGATCGTGCAGGGCAGGGATTAAGTGAATGTGTTCCAATCCATTTATCTGGGTATTGGTCATTTAAATAGGCACACACGTTTCTAGCGTTATGAGCTGGTGCTCCATCTTAGTGGAACCATCTTAAGTGGCTCTTTCTGGACGTCTTTTTTGAATTTCGAAAGAACTTCGCTGGCTTAATTTGTTCACTAATTTGACAAAATACTGCCTTCTCGGCTGAGCTCTATCAGGATACCTTTCCTGATAGAGTCGCTGGGCCCTAACCGCATTTCTTTGGCACTCTCCGTATATCAGAACCGTATCTGTCATCTCTTCGTTGGTATATCGTACATAAACCATAATTAGGTACAAATGACGACTTACTACCAATTAATACAATTTTTTTTTCAAATAAAAATAAGCAAAATAAACTATTAAACTCTTGTATTTAAAACACATTTAATTGAAAAATTAAAATTTAAGTTATTTCATGTTATTTCATATAATAACTAGTTATAACAGTTTATTTTAGAGATATTTTGTTTCTTTCTTTATTGTTTTCAAAGCTTGCTACGTTCAACTTTGTAAAACTTATGTTGATTATTATTTTGTAAATAAATGGTCGCCATTTTGAAATGGTTAACATAAAAATATGACTTTCTGGTGTCATTGTAAAGTTAATTTAATGTACTTTTAGGAAAAAAATATAAAATTATCGATTCCCTATGCTAGATCAAAAGTTGACATCATTTCCGGTGAAACCGGAAGTGCCTCAGAATTCTTATAGTAACCTTTAGATGGGCCTTTTTGTCTAGTTTAACTTTTGTTCTGAAGATTTTTTGTATCTTTACAAATAAAGGAGATTTTCGGAGTGCCCCGTTTCAAACAAACAACCTGTATATTATGGAGATTTTTTCAGATTTTTAGATCAACCCCTCTGGGAAATAGGGTAGAGGACAAAAGTTTTTTGATATATTTTTGGTGAAAAATGATTTTTCAAAACAAAAAATTTTCTTTCACATATTACAAATTTTTATTATTTGTGCATTATTATATATGTTTAAAATAAAAATATTTATAGCAAAATATAAATGTGGCTCGCCTAAAATTTTTACATTCCAAAGTAGCTCGAGTTAAGTTAAAGGTTGGGCACCACTAGTTTACTCCAATTTGTAGTTTACGGAATAAAAAAAATAAATTTACTTGCATTTCTTGTCATAAAAACATTGACGTAAGCAACCCGCACTACTCGAAGGAGCAACCAGCCGTCATCCCATTGATGGAAGTGTTGGCTTCATAACAAGTTGGCCGTCTCTTTCAGTCTCTTTGTTATATAACATTTATGTATACGTATTTTCGAGAGAGAGAATATATATATATATATATATATATATATATATATATTTGGCGTAATGCATGTTTAAGATAAGAGGTGTGGGGATATGATACACAGTTAAGTTTTAAAAAGTATATTTACAACAAATATCACAAGTAAACAGTAAAAAATAACATAGTAAATAGATTGTCTTGCCTGCTCAAAAGTTGGTCGAGGAATACCAATTTTCTACCTTCTAGGGCTACCATATAAATCCTTGAATACGTGCTGGGGTAAAGAGAAATAAATTTCTGCGACGTAAGGAACGATTTAACTATAAATTAACGCATTTTTAACTGCACTTCGTTCAGTGGTTGCAAAATGATTGCAACAAACTGACTGAGTATCAAATGAAAGATATTGAAACATAGATTAACGCTACGTTTATGCCCAAGAGCTTACAAGTTTCTTATACAAAACTAACAATCTGAAATAAAATTAGTAATTATCAAATATTGCACCGAATTTTTGTTTATTAAAGCCCGGTCTTTCCACCCCAATTTCGGATATTTCTGGGTAACTATCTGATAGATAAAGTTATCTGATACTTTATTTGTTGAATAAATGTCATCCCGTCTTTCAATTCAAATTTATCTATCAGATAGATATCTGACGGATAATGAGACATATTGAATCATTAGATTAGTGAATGTGTAACTGAAATAGGCGTTGAGAAAGATTTTCTTTTGTTTCTCTATAGAAATAAATAAGTAATCTGAGAGCTGTCAACCCGTTTTTTTTTTTTTTTTGTTATTGTCTTTAATAAAATTAAATTTATGTATGAGTTATACAATATTTTAGCAATTATTAATAACGTAAGCATGTAATAAAATTGGGGGAATAAAAAATAAGGACAAGATTTACAATATCCCACTGCAAAGTCTATACAGATGGCAGCACATAAAGACTACACTAAATAATTCAAGAATTATCAGTGGCTCCAAAACAATGGTTTCTGTTTATTTATCACATTAAAATATCATTTACCTTTTAGTTTAGGTTAGATTCACCTTAAAAGCACTATCTTAGGTTATGTTTGATAACTGTTTATTTTTTTTTTACAAACCACCTAAAAATAAATTGTGTTTTAACTGTTCTGTGCAGGGCCAGGGACAGTGATTCACCTTAAAAGCACTCTCTTAGGTTATGATTGATAACAGTTTATTTTATTTTTTTTATAAACCACCTAAAAATAAATTGTGTTTTTAAAGTTCTGCACAGCCCCATCTGTTTAGAATCTCTGTATATTGAACAAATGACATGTGTGTATGACGCATGCGAAGTGTTCAGTGAGATGTTGTAAATCTACACTAAAAATAAATAGTAGATAATAATAGACAGAGCCGATTTTGGGGCCCTTGGCAAATAAAGTAAATTGATAAAATTAACTTCCTCAAATCCAAGTGGAAAGCAAAAAAAAGGTCCTCACCTCCTAAATATAAGTGAAGAGCAAAAAAAAGTTCCTCACCTCCCAAATACAAGTAAAGAGCAAAACAAAAAAAAGGTCCTCACTTCCTCAGTGACGCCCCTTATCAGGCCCCGTGCCCTTCACAAACCTCGCGCCTTCACAAACATCGCGCCCCTGGCAAATGTCCCGACGTCAACCAGTTGCTACCATGTTTTTGAGATACCAACTTCAGAGTGAAAAAAATGTTTCGAGAATTGGTTTGAACGCATGCAAAAGTGTATAAATCTTAAAGGCGAATATTTTGAAAAGCAATAAAACAGTTTGTTCCAAGAAAAAAAGTTTTCTCTCTTAGTTTTTGTAAAAACTTAAAAGACTCTCATATCAATATGAATAATTGCTATTTAAAATTTGACGAATAATTATTCTACTTTCAACATAAATTAATGTGGGTAAAAATTATTTTAATGCTAATTTTATTTGTTTTGATCTTCAAAAATGTAAAAAAAATAAACAATAAAAGAAAATAAATGTATTTGTCTAACATAAACTAATCTAAGAAAATTAAAAAAAAAAAAAAACAGGGTGCGAGTATAGAAGATAGGAGGCACTCATAAACGAAACGTATAATCAAGGGGTACGTGAGAGAAAATTGGGTGGGAATTAGAGATGGGTCGTTCATGAACGAACCGGCTCACTGAGCCGGCTCAGTACACTGACCGAAGTGACACGGTTCACCAAATTGAAATGAGCCGGCTCACGGCTCACTGTATAGTTTCAAGTTTCAAGGATACGATTGGTCGGGCGATTGTGAGCAGTGACCGGAGTGATCCGGATCTGGATCGATGTCATGTTGAACTTCGCGAGAACTCGGCTTGTAATGAATTATCATAAAGTGTATTTTGTCATCAATTTGTAAGGCAGTTTATTTTAAACTAATAGGCTTAGTCTGTATTTTCTTACAACCATACTATATAAAAATATTTAAAATATTGCCCAAATCCCAGATGTCCAATTTATACGGGCAATAAACATCGCCATAAACTTAACACATCTGGGATTAAAATACAGTAGCTACATAAAATGAATTGTTTGTTTCAAAAATGTTAAATAATTCACTTTTATAGATTTTTATTTATTTAACTTGTTCATATAATGCAAGAGCCAGCTGAGCGACGTTTTACCTACCTACATATTGCAAACTAACAACGGTATTGAACGAACGACCGACAACTGACCGACCTGTGTCTCGGGAACTTGTTTACAGCTCATATAATGCAAGAGCCGGAGCTAAGCGACGTTCTACCTACGAACGAACGACCGACCGATCGACAACTGACCGACCTGTGTCTCGGGAACATCTTTACAGTTCATATAATGCAAGAGCCGGCGCTAAGCGACGTTCTACCTACGAACGAACGACCGACCTGTGTCTCGGAAACATGTTTACTTAGCCGGATCAATGAACCGGCTCAGCAAATTGAACAACCTCCACTGATCCACTTCCGCAAACTGAGGTGAAATTCCCATCTCTAGTGGGAATCACTGTATTAGATAGATAAAAAATCGGTGCAAAATATGATGTATAGATTGTTACTAATTTTATTTCAGATTTTTAGTTTTGTATAAGAAACTTGTTATATCTGGGGCTACACGCAGCGTTAATCAACATGGGTTTCTATCTACGAAGCAATAAATTGTGTCAAATTTCGTACTTTCCGAGTAGTTCTGCCCTGTATGTATTACTGATATTGGTGATCCACAAATTGACTTTTATAATAAAAAGTATTAAAAAACACTGGGCTAAACTATTTTATTAAATATATTTTTAATAGTTATCACAAATAATATATACAACGATGACCTTTCACGACTCAGTTGACTCTGGTGACAATTTTTTTGACCCTGTCTGATTTGCAAGTTCAGGCCAAGCTGTTTTCACAATCCATGGAATATAATGTGAAACTTTAGTATAAACACCTGGTACACCAGCCGTTCCACATGTTTTTCCAAACGATGTAACACCAATAACACAATGTAGACCATTGGTCATATTATAATACTGTAAAGGTCCACCAGAATCACCTGTACATGCATCTTTTCCTGGATCATTACTTCCGGCACAAAACTGAGATTCAATTATACCTCTTGCCAATCTCCTTCCTACATTTCCCGAGTAGGTACTGTTACATTTCTCATCACCAAAAAATTCCAGTTGAACTTTTTGTAGAAATTCACTCCTACTACCACCAAAACTAGTTAATCCCCATCCAGTTGCTTCAATATCTATTTTTATATTATCAAAATTAAGTTCCGAGAAAATACAAGCAGGTTTTATATTAGGTGTGAAAATTACTTTGGCATTTAGCTTTAGAAGAGCAATATCATTGTAGTTGGATGGTGGTTTATAACCTGGATGTTCATATATTTCTTCTATTATATATACCTCACGATTCTTTAGGTCTTCAGATTTTTTTAGTAAAACTAAGTTACCTAAGTCAATGTATTTCACATCACCATGCTGCTTGGAAAATACACAATGGGCTGCTGTTAGGACAAAATATTCGTTGATCAAAGCACCACCGCAGTCCCATTGTATGTCGTCGGATTCTCCAAATCCTAATGCTGCCATATGTGGAAATTCCCCTTTACTAGCATTTTTCCCACCAACAATTCTAAAAATGTTTTCATAATCTATCACTTCTCTTAACTTATTGGAATATTCTTCACACTTTTCTTTAATAAAACGTATCATCAACTCTGTTTCATTTACTTTCTCTTCTTCTATTTTGTTTATTCTTCCTATTTCTTCTTCAACAGGACAACATACAATTGGATTACGTATATCAAAACCACAATGCTGAGGATATATTGTATTTCTTCTGAGATCTTCTACAGCAGATTCACAATCTTCAAGATAAACACATTCACCATCTTTGTTGTATCTCTCGTTAAAACACGTATCGTTTAAATATAACTCTTGTGAATTTATTTTATAAACTAGTAGAAGAATGATTATTTTATTGCAAATCATTTTGTTGTTGACGAGAAGAGAAGATGTTTCAGACTGAATAGAATTGTTTTTCGCACAATCAGATTATCAACGACCTGACCTTTGAAATATAACCAGCCACGAACTGATAAGGCTTCAAGAAACTAGGCTTTGAAATAATAGGTTATTTGCATATGAACTAAATAGTTTATCAAGCATGTGAATAAACGATTTTTATAATTTATGTAAAAAAAAAAATACATAAAATTAATTATCAAGTGTGTGCAAAATTTCTTGTTTCTTTCAGGACAGTCATTTATTTATCGGAAACCTAACATACAGTAGAACAACAAAAATTCGGATTAAATGGAGATTAAGGTAATTGGAATAACAAGAAATTCGGACAGTTGAAAAAAATCGTTATTATTTTAATAAAGGTTTTATAAATTATAAAGGTATAAATAATAAATTAATTATTATTGATACATAAAATGAACAACAACACAAATACAATTTTTTACCGACCGCCAACATATATTTATTCTCTGAGAAACAGTATGGCTTCCGGTCGGGCAAATCAACAAATCTCGCTGTAGGAGAGGCGGAACACTTCCTTCTAAAATGGTTTGATGAGGGTCAAATAATATCTTCTTCTTTTTGCGATCTAAGTAAGGCATTTGATTGCGTCTCGCATGATATCTTACTTGCCAAGATGGAATACTACGGTATAAAAGGTTTGCCATTAGAACTGTTCAAATCTTACTTATGTGAGAGATGCCAATTGGTTGAAGTAAATAACATAAGATCTTCGTTGCAACCAATCAAGTTCGGTGTCCCCCAAGGTAGCGTTTTGGGTCCAGTCTTATTTTTAATCTTTATCAATGATCTTCCAGCAAACATAGATGCTTCGGAGATTGTTTTATTTGCCGATGACACCACCATTTTAAATGCATCAAACTCAGTTAATGATGCTTTAAAATTAGCGAATGACGCACTTGTTCGCGCCGAAACATGGTTCACAAGCAATAGGCTTAAACTAAATCGCGACAAAACGCAACAGATGGTACTGCATAATCGTCATGATTATAATACCAACACCGATACGGTTAAGTTTCTCGGGATGATAATCGACAGTAAATTGAAATGGAAGCAGCACTGTCAAGACACCGTTAGTAAAATTCATAGATCAATATTTGCTATGCGAAAATTGGTCGATGTGGTGCCGTTTGAGGTTGCCCGAATTGCTTACTTTTCTTTAATAAACTGCCACCTCTTCTACGGTCTTTTATTATGGGGCGCCAGTCCAAGTGCTTTTGGGGTTTTGCAAGCACAAAAAAGAGCCTTGCGTGTTTTATGTAAGGTCTCTTCGCGTAAATCTTGTAGGCCTCTTTTTAAACGGAATAAAATTTTAACTGTACCTTGTTTGTACATATTTCATTGTTTACTATATGTCAAGCAAAACTTTACTAAATTTTGTACTGTCTCAGATGGAAAATATCGAGCAACTAGATATGGTACCCAACTTAAAACTCCAAAATTAAGACTGGAAGTGGGAAAGAATTCACCTCTTTACTGGGGACCTAAATTTTATAATAAGCTCCCAAAGCAAACTATAAATCTTAATTTTCGTAATTTTAAGAAGAGTATCAAATCGATGTTGCTTGAAAGTCCATATTATTTTTTTAATGAATTTCTGGATAGTACATATCTAAATGGCTAATGTTCATGAAATTTATATGTAATAATTTTGTCATGTATATGTAAATTCTTTTATATGTAATTTTCATCAATTATTTATTGTAACACCTAGACATATTCCATAAATGTAATTCTCATTTCACGGAAATAAATACATTATTATTATTATTATTATTATTATTATTATTATTATAGGATTTAAATTTCGAAAAATCCCATCTTAGTGAATGTTTACATCATAAAATAAATATACTCCCAGAATTTCATGTTTCTAGGTTCACGGGAGGTTCTATTATAATATATTAATACCAATTAACCCCTTTAGAAATGAAAATTAAAAAAAAAACGCTCAATAAGCTTTCTAAAGATTTTAAATAGACACCTATGTTACAAAAAAAAAACTTTTATACCTCAACAAACAAAGAATATATGAACGGTTATGTAATTAACTCCGAATCTAGATTCACGCGTTTAAGGGTTGATTCTGAAACACATTTTTAAAAATTTGTATGGGTAACCTTTGTAAGCAAAAACCATATACATATATATATATATATATATATATATATATATCTCATCTATTCTAAGAGATATTGAGTAATGCGTGAAAACACATCTTAACTCTTTTCATCCCTTCGAAGTCGCATTAAGAAAAAAACCTTCTTAGTGGGTGATTCCCAAATTTCATGTTTCTAGGTCCATTTTTGGAATTACAATAAAGAGAACTCTATTCTATCGTTACCAAAAAGGCGATTCTCTTGGCAATTACCAAGTAAAAATTACCTATTTTTTTACCTTTTTTACCGACCGCCAACATATATAAGGTATTGTGATCACACCGATTTTGACATTTCGAGATTTCGATGGATCTCCACGAATTGAGGTCCCTACATAACGTTTTGACTATTTTTAGCATGATGTCTGTCGGTCCGTCTGTCCGTGTGTCTGTCTGTCCGCCCGTCTGTCCGTCCATCTGCCTGTGCACACGTACAGAGCAAATTCGGCTGAAAAGATTTTTATTCATATTTAAGTTTCTGATATCAATGCTACGAGTTGATCAACTTTTGGTAAAAATCGGATGACTAGAAATGGGAGTTTACACGTGTTGATTTTAAGACTTTTGCGAATATTTAACAACAGAAAAATATTTCGAAAAAATGTATTTTTATTAACAAAAGTTGCTATAAAAGCAATAATTAACAATTTTATTTGAGACATTTTTGGATAAAAAACGAAAATTTGAAAATTTTTTCTAAATTTTTTTAGGTATCTATTTTTTCATACTTATATGTAACGTTTCCATGGTTATGATAAATAATATCTCTGTTAGAAAGAAGTTTGTTTTATTTTTGAAAAAGATATGCAGCTAGAAATAATGAAAAATGTAAATACAAAGAAATTTATTGTTTTGTGGATAGCTGTCGATTTCATAGTTTCCAAAGCATATATAATTTTGAGACATATAATTGCTTCTAGTTACCAGCTAACCGAGAATATTTTCCGTCATACATCATATACTAGCTAATCAAAGGGAAATATTACAAACAAACAAAATTACAGCTTTTCATTCTTTCAATAAACTTTATTGTACCATTTATAATAAAATATATTTATTTTATACTTCAAATAGTGCAACAATTAACAGTGCGTTTTATATTTAAACAAATTACTTGCATTGTTCCAGTTTTTACCAGCGCTGGCTGTAGACTCTTCTGCGCTTCGAAGCAAGGTGTACCAGTGAACCAATTTTTATAATCGTATCTTCAGATTTAGGCACCCCTTAGCAGAGGTACCCAAAATGGACTTATGCTTTCTGCCTAGAGTGTGCTCTGGTTTTTATTAAACAATTTTACTAACCTCCCTGTATCTCAGTTCTCACAATGCTACTAAATGATATATGTTGCTCTACTGTTATTTTTGTTGATATTGTTGTCTTTCTACTATTTATTGACGATAACTCAATTGAACGATCTCTATCTGTTTTACGTGTGGTTGTTCTTCCATCTTGAATTTTATCTGAACGTTTTTTGGGGTTAACTTTATCAAATTTTGATAGTAGTTCTACGTCTTCACTTTTATAACATTCCTCTCCACAGAAAACAAATGGAATGCTACTATTTAGTGTTTTTCTAATCGTGTCCAAAATCCACGGTATGTAGTTTGATACTTTTGTATATACACCAATCTCACCAGCAGTACTGCAACCTAGAGCTGAAAATACACCAAAAATACAATGTCTATTATTTATTTTGCTGTAATATTGTAGGATTTTAGTGGTACCCGGTCTACAATTGCTGTTATTTGTATAGATTTCAGCGCAAAACATAGAATCGTTGAGATTGTGTATTTTTTCGTTATTCTTTTCGAAAAAATCTGCTGGATCAACAGGTGGGTAGAATTTTAAGTTTTTGTACATATTAGTACATACTCTGTCGTTCAAAAGGTTTACATTGTTTTTCTCTAATATATAGTTATCATAAAGTCCAATTTTAGTATTTTTCCACATGGTTGCAACGATGTCATGTTTACCAATATCTGGATTACTGACAAGCAAGACTGGTTGGATGTAACGTGTGTATTCAACTCTATCCTTTAACTTCAGAAGAGCTATGCTATTCTTTAAGGTGCGTTTATATCCAGGATGAACATAGATATTTTCCACAAAATATAGTTGGTGAAACATTTTATTGGCACTTATTCCGTATAAAATTACATTTCCGAGTTCTACATATGTGGAATTTCCAAATGGTGAATTCGTGCAATGAACATGAGTTAAGATAAAATATTCGTTTAGTAGAGCACCTGCGCAGGACCAGATACTTAAATCCATTTCGTTTATGTTTATTATTGCTGCCATATGGGGAAATTTTTTTGAAGAAGGTACTTTGTATTTTGTTTGATTGAAAACTTCATCTGTTCTACATTCTTGTAGAGGCCAACCTGAAAAGGTGGTAAAAGGTTCACTGACATAATTAGTTACTGCACAATTTTCTTCAAAGTTGGCGTCAATTACATTATCAAAACCGTATTCCTCTACTACACATTCTTCTGGACTTACCAAAGAAAGTGCGTTTAATTTTTTTAAATTATTTGCTTTTTCAATAAGGTACATATGGCTCTTTTGTCCCAATATTCCTATAGTTATCGACTGGCCAGAATATTTCACATAAATATTGTTATAATTTATCACACTTATAATCCAAGGAACATAAAAAGATATTCCAACATACAGTCCGGGAGATTCACAATTTTCTTGCAATATCTGAAGTCCAATAACACAATATTGTCCACTTTCAGAGTCATAAAATTGTAATATAGATCCACCAGAACATCTGTGTTTGGTGTAACTTGCACAAAATTGGGAGTCCTCTAAATCCTTAGGTAAAGACTTACTCCATATATTCGGTGTACAATCAGATTTCTTCAACAACTTCGATGGAAAATTCAGTAGGGTTATAGCGTCAGCACTTATGTTCCACATAGCTTCTTCAAGATTATAATGTTGCATGTGATGAAATTGTTTTTCATGAAACAAATAAGCAGATTGTATATGAGGAGTGAGTATTACTTTCTTATGTAATTTTATAAGCGATATCTCGAAATACGTTATAATATTTTCCACGAAATATATTTCGTGGTGCATAAAGTCTTCCAAATTGTGTAGTAAAGTTTTGTTTCCTAACTCTACAAAAATTGTTTCATTAGTTGTAGTTATGCAGTTGGATGTTGTAATGACGTAATATTCATTCATAAGCACTCCCTCGCATTTCCACTGAATATTTTTTATGTAACCAAACCCCAGAGCTGCCATATAAGAAAATTTGTCCGTCTTTGTAAACTTTTCAGTATTTTCTTGTATAATTTTAAAGATCCACTGTTCATAATGCGAGACTTTTGTGTAAAGTCCAGGTATTCCAGGAGTTCCACAATTCAATCCCCCAGATATAACACCAATAACATAATATTGTCTACTGGTGCAATTGTAGAAGTGTAGCGGTCCTCCTGAGTCACCAGAACAAGCGTCTTTAGCCTCATGGCTGCCAGCACAGAACTGAGATTCAATTATACCTTGTGGTAGCACTCGAGATTTCTTGTAAGTTTTCATGCATTGAGTATCATTGAATAATTCTAGTCGTACTTCCTGCAGAAAATCACTGCTCGAGCCACCAAATTCAGTCAGTCCCCATCCAACTACTTTAATATTGTTTTGGATAGTGTCGAAAGTCTCCTTAAAAATACGAGCTGGTTTTATGTTGTGGGTGAATTCAACCTTCTTATACAACTTTAGAAGAGCAATATCATTATATTTTACCAGTGGTTTATAGTCATTATGTCTGAATATTTCTTTAATAAAATATAGGTTATGATATCTAATTTCATCCAAGTTTTTTAGTAATGTAATGTTTCCTAATGCCGCATATTTGACTGGATTATTATTGGAATGTGTACAGTGAGCTGCTGTCAATATGAAGTATTTACTTATTAAAGAACCACCGCACAGCCATCTGATATTGGAAATTTCACCAAAACCCAAAGCAGTCATATGTGAGGACATTACAGCGACAGGTTTCCCACCTGTTACTGCAGAGTTAGGCGGGTGACATTCAAAATAAGGGCAACAAATGATTGGATAGTTGAAAGAGCCACAGAGTTGTGGGATTAATTTCTCTTTGCAATATAACGTATCGCAGTCACTATAATATAAACAAACACCAGTTTTATTTTCTATTATATGGAAACATTCGTCTCCTAAATTCAAGTTTTCTAAATTCACATTCTTTAAAATAAGTAACACTACAATTATAATTTTGAAATACATGTTATATCGTCGAATGCTAGATATGAACTAAATTAGAAATAGATATCACATAAGCATAGGGCAACCTTAACCTTATAAAATGTGTATATAGATTAAGTTTGCAATTCACGATCTCTCTTTCTCTCTCACTTTATCTATCTCTTTTTATCTAATCTCCTTAATATTTATTCACTCAAGTCAAAAACTGCAATATTTTCCAAAATCGTAATCTAATCAAAAATTTCCGTTGGCCAAAAAAGTGCGGGACAAGAACTATATATTTGTTTAAATCGTGTTAAAAGAAACGAATTAAAAAAAAACTATTATTCTTCCTCAATCGTCGTCTTTAGAGCTTTCTTTTAATACCACACAATAAATTTTTTTTAAATAAATATTTTTTTCCACACAACAAAATTGTTATATTTTGAAAAACTAATCTGATCAAAAATTACTGTTGAAATATTCCGGTTCTCATCAATATATATTATAGAGATTTTTTTCAGATTTTTAGATCAACCCATCTCAAATATATCAAAAGTTTTTTGATATATTTTTGGCGAAAATCACCTATCAGAAAGCTATCGTTCTCTATTGCCATAGCAAAGTGGAAAATTGTTGTTTGCTGAAAATTACTTTCCGCTCTAGCGCAGAAAGTATTTTCCGAATGGTCCATATAAATTAAATAATACTACAAATTTAAGTTTATTTTTTGTAATTAATTGTTATTTCACAATTATTTATAGTATTAAAATTATTTCCTGCTTCGAACAAAGAGTTGGCTGTTACACAATATGCTATTATATATATTATTACCTTTCTCTTGACTTTTGCGGCAAGAGTTCTAACACTATTTTCTTTGCCGCTTCCTCTATCTCCTCGTCAGCCTCGCTGCTTACTTCATATTCATACATTATTATTTATTTATTTATTATCAATTAATTTTTTATTTATTTATTATCAATTAAATTTTTTAAACAATTAAAAATTTTGACAGTCGCGTCTTTATATATATTGAGTATCATAATGTTTATTAAGCAAAACGAAAACAGCATCCTAAAACATTGTGAAGTACATAATCACAACACGAGAGGGAAGGATCTAATTTTAATACCGAGGTATATATATAGCTCGACGGGAAATCTGCCACTAATTAAGGGTATAATTCAAAAGAAGAGTTCAAAACATTCAAAATTTTGTAAAATTTTTTAAAACTTTTGTAAAACTTTTGTAAAATTTTTGTAAATGTAACTTGACTTAAGTTTCTGTATATCTTATTACAATTAACTTCAATAAAGAATTATTATTATTATTATCTACTCCTGATTAACTATTTTACTATGTTGTATTAACGCTATGCATATTAAACTCACCACAAGATACTTTGTATCTCCTGTGACGATGATTTGTTTATATTGTTTTTTTTGCGTTATGTATATAAATATATTGTACCGCACTCTGTATTTGTATATATATTTTATAAATAAATATTATTATTATTATTATTATTATTATTAATAAACGTACAAATACCAATGTATTTTAAAATAATTATTTTGACATTCGTTTAATTGTTTATGAACATCGTACATAGATAAAGAAGGAAATAGATGCGAAACTGCCATTATATTTTTTTAAACCAAATTAGCGCTGTAGTTGTTGGGTTATGGAACTAAAATTGCTAGGGGAGGAAAGGGTTGGGTTTTCGCGGGTATTTCAAATGCTTCAGTGGATATAGTTGTAAGCATAATTAAATGTTATTATTAAATGAAACAATTGTTATGATATATTTTGTTTATTTTTAATATTATTAACGACAACAATATTAAAAATAGACAAAATAAATCATAACATTTGTATAATTTAATAATAACATTTAATTATGTTTACAATTAAGAACAAGCAGTTAGGAATTATACAGAAACAGAAAAACAATAACTAGCAGAAATAATTATTTATTAAGTAGACTAACATATAAGATAATATTTACTAATACTTAATATTTATGGACACTTCCATGGACAAGCCATCCAATTTTGGATTTCCAATGTTCCTCATCCACGTTTTATACAATTCTGGAGTCACACGTGTCTTCGGGTTTGGAAAACGATATCTTGTAGATTCACTACTATCACACCCCAAAACAAAGCATTTAACACCCATTTTCCGAATTAAACAATGAAATTACAAAATTACAGAAGACGGTTTTGACGCTAATGACAGAAGCCGTAACAGGCAACATTCTGTCATTCACGTAGCTATAGCGACTGGCAGCGACTGGGGCGCTATTCGTGTTGGGTTATGGAACGTAATAAGGTTTTCGTTTTGCCATTAGAGTTTCACCCCCCTGACATCGTAGCAACGACAAGCCACCTATTATGTATATAAATCTAACATACATAATGATTTCTATTTCTTATTTTTTTAATTTCTTAAAATAGGTGTTCGTAGAAAAATTTGTGTGTGTGACACGCGCAGAAAGTACATTTTCCGATTTCGAAAGATTGCCGCGCGAGCGCAGCGAGTATCTTTTTCAATCGGCAAATGTATACTTTCTGCGCTCGTTACACAATATACTATATCAAAACTAAAATTTTGTTTGTTTTCCATGCATACTTTCATTTGATAAGCAACTCAAAATCTAAAAAAAAAATATTTATTGTTTCATTAAATACTTAATTGTTTATATTTATCTCGAGATTTGTTTTTTGAACTCTCAGTAATTTTCCTATATATGGTTCAAATAGTTGTATAAGCACGTCCAATTTCATCTTTCTTTGTTAAGTCGCTTTGCTACAATTTCTATCGTTCAGACAGACAGACACATGAGCAGGGTTGTAATGTATCTATTTACAAGTATCTAGATACAGTAATAATAATAATATAATAATAATTTATTAAAACCAAAGAATGTACATTTGCACAATGGATACGTCAAAACATATGGAATACAAAAAAATTGATTTGAAGTGTGAATATTCACACATTTCAGGGTTTCGCAGGTATATAATAAGTGAAGGCGGCATGCTGAGTGTGTAGGACAAATTTAACTTTGTAGTAATCACGGCAAAATGAACGATATTTTTAAAATAATTTATCGTCTGTTAATCATATAATAAGACTGGTTATTAAATTTACGCTCTTAATAATTAAATGCAACATTTGTCAAAATATAACTAGAATTTTGACAAAATAATTTCAACATAATAAAAATGAAAAAAAAATGAAAATGCAAAAAAAAACAGAAAAAATAAAATTCACTCCGTACTCGAACTCGAAACCCTTCGCGTTTCCAGCGCATTTTAGCTTACGACACCAGTGCTCTAACAATTACTCTATCGCACGCCTTGCATGTGGGTGTCTTACATTGGTATAACTTTTGTACTTTGTGAACCAAAAACCACAAAAAATGCGTTATTTTCCGAAAATATAATCTGATCAAAAATTCCTGTTGTACTATTTCGGTTCACACCAATATACATTACTTAAAATTTTTTTAGATTTTTAGTTTAAACCGTCTGGGCTACAGGCTGTGGGACAAAATTTTTTTTGCACAATTTTGGCAAAAATCGCTTCAAAATAATTTATTTTGCAAAAATAAAAATTTGATCGTTAATCCACGTACTAAGGGCTTTCATTTGATACCCTACTCAGAATTTAAAAAAAATATTTTTGTTTTCGATGAGCACATATTTGTTTATATTTTTAGGGGGATATGTTTTTTAGATGTGTAAGTATTTTTCCTATGTGCGGGTCAAAGAGTTGTATAAGCATGCCAAATTTCAACTCTCTAGGTTTAGCCGTTTGGCTACAATTTTTACCGAACAGACAGACAGACAGACAGACAGACAGACATACAGACAGACAGACAGACAGACGACAAAATGACGGTATAAGGGTTTTTTGGTCATACCTACAAAACCCTAAAAAGAACAGAATAACAATAGCGGATTACATAATTATAATAATTTCTTGCATATATTGCAGAATTCTTCAATGTGATATATAGCATGATCAAGAAGTAAGTTTTTAAGATTATTTAAAATTTTTTTAATGTTTCGAGTGCATTTATATTTGTCAGGTAACATATTAAATAAATGTAAACCGACAGAATTATATGTATTTTTTATAAACTCTAGTCTATGTCTTGGTGTACGAAACTTCTCACGATTTCGAGTGTAGAACCCATGAACATCAGAATTAGTTTGCAAATTATGTTTTGATTTGTATGTATAGCACAGTACCTCTATTATGAACATACTGGGCAATGTTAAGATCTTAAATTGAGTCAAATAATCCTTACAGGAAGTTCTAGTGTTTATTCCAGCAATGCATCGTATTATCCTTTTTTGAGCAATGAAGACGTCATTAGATAATTTTATTGATTCCCAAAAACAAATTCCATACAATAAAATTCATTTATGATAAATATTATCAAGCATATACAGTCACGGTCAAACGATATCGTTGGTGTGATAATTCGTTTTTAATTATTACAAATTACCAGTGCTGTATTGTATCTAGTTACAAGTATCTAGATACAGTAACTAGATACTTTTTCAAGTATCTAGATACAAATTAGATACTTTTTGAAATATTTATCTGTATCTGTATCTAGATTTAAATTTAAGTATCTAGTATCTGTATTTCAGTTACTTTGAGCTTTACTTTATTTTTATACCATGATACCGAGCTGATGTAATAGTTTAATTATAAATTAATTAACATTTTAAATATTTTCGTTTTATCGTAAACAAAATTCAGAAAACAATTGAAATTCTGACGTTTTCAAATTAAATTTATATGGAATGTCAAAAAACATATATATTGTCACTCGTTTTTCGTAGCTTTTGAACGGCCGTAAAAATAGTAGGTATTTAGGTACCATAATAGTAGGTACAACACTTAAGGAAAATTGGTCGTTATT
The DNA here is from genome assembly GCA_963971575.1 of Liopterus haemorrhoidalis. Taxonomy (NCBI): domain Eukaryota; kingdom Metazoa; phylum Arthropoda; class Insecta; order Coleoptera; family Dytiscidae; genus Liopterus; species Liopterus haemorrhoidalis. Next base: position 43,326,826 of record OZ020618.1, on the reverse strand, counting down.
AATGAAAACTAAGTTTTTGAATAACTATTGTTGCTATTTTGATGAGCAATTTACAAAAATTATATGAAAAATTATATCCACACAATTGGATTGGGAGTGGACCGTGGTTTTGTGAAGCCCTAGGCAAGACAAATTAAGGCCCTTCAAAAGTATCCAGTGATTAAAACAGTGTTTTCTCTCTGTTTATATTTAAGCCATATTTCAGTCTTACGGAGTTTAATTTATTTAATAAGCTTTCCAGCACTTCTTTTGTTTCAGCTTAAAGAACTGAATTGTCTGCATATCTGATGTTGTTGGTATGTACTCCGTTTACTTCAATCCCAACATCTTCATTCTCAGTAACCTCTGCGAATATAGCTTCTGAATAAATATTAAACAGCAAGAGAGACAAGAACATCCCTGTCGAACAACTCTTGAAATTTCTACTTCTTCAGTTGTTGATCCTCCAATATTTTTGTTTTCTGATTCCAATATAGATTGACTATAAGTCTTATATCTCGATTGTCTATGCCTGTAGAGCGAAGTATTTTGATAAGCTTATTGTGTTTTATTCTGTCAAAGGCTTTTTGGTAGTCAATAAAACACAGATATAGGTTGCAGTTGATATCTCGATATTGTTGGATCAACACTTCTGAAACCGAATTGAAATCGTTGAGTATGTTTTCCTTACATTTCTTTCTTACTCTTGCATGTATTACTTTCATAAATATTTTGAATACATGACTCATCAAGCTTATGGTTTGATAATCAGAGCACGAAATACTTCAACTTTCCTAATTTAACCCCCTTCGTTTCTCTTAAACAGGCCAATTGCACTCCTTAGCTGTATGTTCAAGTTGATGGAACGGCTAATTTATCCGGATGTTAATAAATTAATTCCACCTGAACAAGCCAGTTTCAGAACAGGTCGTAGTTGCGAGGACCAAGTCTTAGCCCTTACAACCTACATTGAAGCTGACTTTCAAGAAAAATTTAAAACCTCAGTTGTGTATATTGATTTAACAGCAGCCTACGATACAGTGTGAAGAAAAGGACTTATTTACCAAGTTATCTCATGTAAACTGATCACCAGACTCATCAATAACTTTCTGAGCTACCGCATGCTGACAGTATCTTTAAACAATTCAGAAGGCAGAACTATTATTCTCTCGAACGACCTTCCACAAGGATCAGTATTAGCTCCGCTGTTTTTCAATTTATATATCCAGGACATACCAAAAACTTCATCTACGAAATTTGCTTATGCGGATGACATTGCTCTCGCCACCCAAGCACAAAGTATAACATTGACTGAAGTGATTCTAACTAAAGACTTAGAAATTCTAAGTCAATATTTTGATAATTGGAGGCTTTGCCCAAGTTTGGCAAAAACGGAAGTATTGTGTTTTCATTTAAGTAAAAAAATCAGCTGTGGCCACCACAGGACCGACCGCCATCATAAAGTACTTATATAAATTACATTCTAGCAGCAGAGTAGAAATAACTTGACCAAATATTTTGTAACAGAGATATTATTTTATCATGACCATGGAAACGTTACATATAAATATGAAAATATTGAGACTTGGCAAAAAAAAAGTCTCAAATAAAAGTCATCATTATAGTTATTGCTTTTATAGCAACTTTTGTTTAATGAATTTTTTCGAGATATTTTTCTGTTATAAAATATTCGCAAAAATCTTAAAATCGACACGAGTAAACTCCCATTTTTAGTCAACCGATTTTTACCAAAAGTTGATCAACTCGTGCCATTGATGGCAGAAACTTAAATATGAAGTTTCATAAAAATCCTTTCAGCCAAATTTGCTCTGCACGTGTACACAGACAGATGGACAGACAGACGTACAGACATACGGACAGACATACGGACGGACAGACAAAAAACTTCTCAAATAAAAGTCATCATTATAGTTATTGCTTTTATAGCAACTTTTGTTTAATACATTTTTTCGAGATATTTTTCTGTTATAAAATATTCGCAAAAATCTTAAAATCGACACGAGTAAACTCCCATTTTTAGTCAACCGATTTTTACCAAAAGTTGATCAACTTGTGCCATTGATGGCAGAAACTTAAATATGAAGTTTCATAAAAATCCTTTCAGCCGAATTTGCTCTGCACGTGTACACAGACAGATGGACAGACAGACGTACAGACATACGGACAGACATACGGACGGACAGACAGACGGATAAACAGACGGATGGACAGACAGACCGACAGACATCATGCTAAAAATAGTCAAAACGTTATGTAGGGAACTCAATTTGTGGAGATCCATCAAAATCTCGAAACGTCAAAATTGGTATGATCACAATACCTCCCTTATATATGTTGGCGGACGGTAAAAATGGCAAACACTACTCTGTCAATAAAATTAAACAAACGCGAGCTCTGTCATACGGCACACCCAAAATACCTGGGAGTAACGTTGGACAGATCACTCACTTATCGTCAACACCTGTCTAACGTATCAGTTAAATTGAAAACCCGTAACAACCTACTAGAAAAACTTGCTGGCTCTTCTTGGGGAGCGTCAGCTACGGTACTGTGCGCAGCTGCTCTTGCTCTAGTTTTCTCAACGGCCGAGTATTGCGCCTCAGTATGGCTTAACAGCACCCATGCTAGCAAGATCGACGTGCAGTTAAACTTATTGACGTGCAATTAAAGCAATGAGAGTTATTTCGGGAATGATAAAATATACGCCAACCTACTGGTTACCGACGTTGTGCAATATTGCCCCTCCTCAGTTCCGCCGCCAGGCTGCATATGCTCGAGAATGCAAGAAAATTTTCACTGACACAAACCTCACGCAGATCTCAAACCATTTCGCCCTAAGCTTAAATATCGACATCTATCAGTGACGAGTAATAGCCTACAGTCAGGATTACATTCGGATACATTGATTAAATAGATGGACTCCTGGCTAACAAATGCATCATTAGAATGGCAGACGTTTATGCCTTCTGAATGTGAACCACCTGGGTTCGACCTACCACGACATCTTTGGTCCACCGCATTCGTACGAACCACGGTAGACGTGCTGCTAGTTTCACGAAATGGGGCATCACTTCCTCGCCAAACTGTGACTGCGGCGCTCCAAACCAAACAATGCAGCACATTGCATTCGAATGCCCTCTGCGAGCTTATCCTGGCAAAAAGGAGGATTTCATTACCATCCCACATGAAGTTCTGATCTGGCTAGCTACCTTTGACGTCCAAATATGACAAATCTTCGTGCAATAGATTTTTTATTATTATTTTGTATTTTGTTAACTATATGTTTCTTTTATTTTTATTAATTTAATTTATTTTTGTTAATGTATTTATATACTTTTACTAATGTATCCGTACGCTAAATAAAATCTCTTACAGTTCCCAAAATACTGTTCGTAAAAAAGTTGTTGAGATTGAAGAAACTAGATATATATATTTTTTAGGCCGGCATTACATTATAAAAGATCTTTGACAAAGATCTTTTATAAAATATTTTATAAAATATATTTTATACACTTTTTTTACGAATCTCAAACAGACATATTACATGTGAAAAGTTTTATAAAATATCAATAAAAAAAATGGACGACAATCGCACTCTTACTTGTGCAGCTGCAATTAGTGCAATAGGTTATGCTTAGTGTTGAAAAAGAAAAGAAAAAGAAGACGTAGCTGGGTAAGGCCATGGATTTCGAGGCATGACCTTAGAGGAACACACCAAAACCTTCTTCGGGAACTGCAATGTGAAGATACAAGAAGGTATAATAATTTCTTGAGAATGGATGAAAATGTCTTCAATATTATATTCGAAGATATCTTGCTTTATTTCCCGACAACAGATACAATTAAGAAATCCTGTAAGCGTTGAGGAACGCCTTTACTCTTCGATTTCTGGCAACAGGAGAGAGTTGCACAAGCCTATAGTACAGCAGTCATATACCTCAATGCACCCTTTCAAGCATAATCCCAGAAACATGTGAGACCATTTACTATGCGATGAAGGAAGAGTTTTTATTATGTTTGCAATAATGCTGTATGCCTCTAAGCTTTTATTTATTTTTTTGTAATCAAAATGTTGATGGTTATACAACATTTCATACCCCTCATATTCCGAAATTAATAATTTCGTTTTAGAAACAAACCAACTGGACTTTCCTTCCGCCATGTTGATTTCAAACTGTCGAATCTTTTATCAAAGTTAGCAGAAGGCTATATATTTTATAAAATATCTTTTACAAAAGAAATTTTTTATAAAAGATGGCCTATTACACTGGCATATTTCACGTCAATTATATTTTATAAAACATATTTGTAAAAGATCTTTTATAGTGTAATGCCCACCTTAATCATACGAAGCACGGGTTTCTTAGCTAGTTGACAATAAAACTATCAGAAATATCGATTCGAAACGGCATTAATCATCATTATAAAGTTTTGAAAATAATTCTGTTCCTGTCAATTCCATATAATACCCATTCTCCCCGACTCTATTTGGAGTCGAACTTTGAAGAATTTAATATAATACTGCATCTAAAAATATTGTACCATGACGCTGGTGAGTAATGATAGCTTGTGCAGGATAGATTTATGTCTGCAACCTTATTAGTTTTTTACTGTATTGTTGAGGTTAAATTTTAATGGAAAACTTGTTTTGGTTGCATTTTATATTTACTTGACTTGAATGAATACGCCGACCACGGTATTCAATATTTATGCATTGAAAATGTATTATGATTGATACAAAGGTTTCTTACAAGAAAAATATTGTATTTACGTCACTACATTATTTTCATTATTTATTTTGCGTGATGTCTTTTAATTTTTTGTAAAAGTGTGAATTTTATTTATAAATATTAAATTTATAAAATAGGTTATTGTGATATTAATTTAAGTATATGTTGTCGACCTCAAAAGTATGAATATGTAGTTTATTCATTACCTTATGTTAAGAATTTAACACTGTATAAAAAAAATATTTAATAACCCAAGGATAAAAATCACGTACAAATATTACAAAACAGTGAACCTACTATTTTCTAGGATAAAAGATAAAGATAAGAAAGATAAGGATATTAATGTCATTTACAGAATTCAATGTAAAGATTGTTTGTCGACATACACAGGACAGACTTGCCAGTATGTAAAAAAACGCATAACACAACACAAACAAGATGTTAGAAATTTAAAACAACTTCTTATTCCTATACACATTACTGAAAAAAATCATAATATTGACTTTGAAAATTATGTTATTTTAGATACTGAAAATAATTGTTATAAAAGACTTGATCCGCATAATTTGACGGAATCTCAAAAAAAGGCTCGTGTAAATTGGTGTAAGGGAATGCTAAAAAAATTCAACCCAGGCGCTGCAAAATCCGTGAACAACATCGTTACAGGTGACGAAACTTGGATTTATTCATATGAACCGGAAACTATGCAACAACCCACCGTTTGGGTCTTTCAAGACGAACCGAATCCCACAAAAGCTGTTCGTTCATGAGGCACTTCCAAAAAAATGATCGCTTGTTTTTTTCGGTTGTACTGGACTTGTACTTATTGTACTGGCAACCATTCTTTTAGAGCAGTCGTTGTTAACCTTTTTGAAGTCACGGAGCACTTTTGACCATAAGGTAAATTCGCGGAGCACCAAAATCAAAAAGGCAAAAAGCAAACAAATACATCAAAACAAACACATCATTTTTATTGAAAATTAAACATAATTATTACATAACAGGTAAAAATAACATTGATTATACATTATACATAATCAATTTTACATATATATATATATATACAGGAGGTAAACAGAGATAAAACGAAGGTGATGGTGTTTGGAAAGGGGGGAGGAAAGAGAAAGATGGGAATGGTCAGGGACAGAAATTGAAGAGGTAAAGAGTATGAAGTACCTCGGATATGTTCTAACGAGGAACAACAGAGCAGAGCAGCATGTTAGAGAAAGGGTGAAGAAAGCAAGAATGGTTATGGGGAAGCTATGGAGCATAGGAGAGAGGAGGTTTGATGACGATATCAGGTGGAGAATGAAATTGTTTGACGGGATTGTGAAGAGTATCCTCATGTACGGAGTAGAGATCTGGGGATGGAAAGAATGGGAGATAGTAGAAAGGGTACAAGAGGGATACATGAGATGGATTATGGGATTAGACACAGCGACACCAGGATATATAGTGAGAGAGGAAATGAAGAGGGAAAAGCTGAGAGTAGGAGCCGGGGCGAGGGCGGCGAAGTATGAGGAGAAAATCAGGAGCGACGAAAGAAGGAATATATTAAGAGAATGCTGGGAAGAAAGAATGAAGGAAGAACAAAAAGGTAAACTGTCGGAATAGGGAGAAACAAGGAAAGAGTACTATTGGAGATGTGGGATGGACATAAGGGAAGCTGAGCGAAAGAGAAATGGAGGAAGAAACATAGTAGAAGAATTGAGGAGAGACAAGGAGGTACAGGAGCAGGAAAGAACAGTAAGAATAGACAATTCAAGGAATGTGTAAAGGTATAGGGAGATAAGGACGGTAGGAATACCTAAATATTTGAAAGGGAGGAGAGGAAAGGCAGGGGGCAGAGTTAGAAGGATTGCCAGATTAAGATGTGGAAATGAAGAACGGAGTAGTAGGTATTGGGCAAAACCAGAGGATAGGGTATGCAGAATGTGTAGAGAGGAGGAAGGATCCTTGGAACATCTTACAAAAAGATGTGGAGATGTGGAAAGATGACAAAATGGGAGGGAGAGCTAAAGGAGCTGTTGAGTGAAGAAGGAAAGGGAGAAAGGTGGGTGAGAGTACTCGAGGAAAGAAGGAAGGAATGCGGAGAGGTAAGACAGAACTGAGTACAGGAAGGAAGAAAGAGGCAAAGGAGGAGGAAAGAAAAAAGGGAAGAGAAGCGAAGAAAGAGGGGAAAAAGAACTGGAGTCAAGAAGGAGGGAGACCGGAGACGGAAGCCGAAAAGAGATTAAGAAGAAAGAGAGGAACACCGGAGGCAGAAAGTAGAAGAAGAAGAAAGAAAATCATAAAATGTACATTATATTATTTTATTTTATTATTAATATGATTATTTTTCTCAATGTAATAGTTACAACCCTATACGCCGCAAGGCCTAGGGGAAATAAAGAATTATATATATATACATGTCAATTTTGACCTAAATTCGAATTTAAGCCAAAATTAGTTCGCCGATACAGTACACTCCATCTCCTGCGACACATGCAACAAAACATACATAGGTAGAAGTAAACAAAAATTGCAACTACGGGATATATCAAATGCAAGACCAACGCCACAGCGTAAAGTATTCACACAAGTACTTTAGGCCATGTATTTAACTACAATGAAGTAAAAATATAACTACAATGATGTTCAAAGAAATATAATACAAAGAGAAAATTCTGAGAAATTACACATATTACCAAATAATTTTTTTCATTGTCACAAAACAAAAACAGAGTTATGTCTCGCACAGTGAATAATATAGGCCGGTAGAGTTAATGCTCTACTTCGGTAATGAGATATGATTGGAGTCAACACTATAATTCGGATTTAAAAATTTCGCGGAGCACTTGCAACAAGCTCGCGGAGCACCGGTTCAGAACCAGTGCTTTAGAGGATCGGAGAACAGTTAATGCTGAATGGTATACAACAATTTGTTTGCCAGAGGTCGTCGACAAAATCAGGAAAAACAACCATAAACGTCACATTATTCTTCATTATGACAATGCAAGCTCCCACAGCACGTAAAACAATTAATTATTTGAAGGAGAAAAACATCGAATTAATATCTCATTGCCCGTATTCACCTGATTTATCTCCTAACGACTGTATTTTGTTTCCCAATGTCAAACAAAAAATGCGTAGACAGCGATTTTCATCACCTCAAGCAGCTGTTGAAGATTTCGAAAACCATGTTTTTGAGATACTTCAGAGTGGAAAAAATGTTTCGAGAATTGGTTTGAACGCATGCAAAAGTGTATAAATATTAAAGACAAATATTTTGAAAAGCAATAAAACAGTTTGTTCCAAAAAAAATCTTTCTTAGTTTTTGTAAGAACTTAAAAGCTAGCTCTCGTATAAAGAAAATATTTTGGCGGACCCTATATTTTAGGGACGCTTTTAAGGGACACATTTTTCTTGTAACTGAATGTGAGCCCCCCAAGAAAAAATGTTGGCTTCAGAGACCCCCCCACCTAAGAAATAAATTGAGATCTGAGCCCCAAGAAAAAAATCTGGGTGCACGCTTATATCAGACTGATGAAAAATTAAAATAATCTGTGATAGTCCGCTCGCAAATGGCACTTTTCTACTCGAAAATGCGAGCGTGTGTGTGGGGCTTTTAAGGGTTGTCCTATATCCCATAAATTTATTCTAATCACAAAATTAGTCATAATAAAACCACACACTTTTTACACTGTTTAGCTTAAACTAAATAATTTTTATATTACGTTAACATTCTTTGCGGTAAACTAATAAATAAAACTTTAAAAAATGTCTTAAAATAGTATTCATCTCTTATCTTGAATTAGTCATATGTAAAATCCTCAAAGGATGTTTAAAAACTAAACCTAAACAATATTTACTTCAAATATATAGACACACATTCAAATATATTCAGTTTATTTCAAGATAACAAGTTGCAAACATGAAATTTTTAAAGTATTGTACAGTTTTATTAATAACTGCAGTGTACGCAGAAAATAAATGTTATTATGCATCACATAAAATGGAAGGCTTGTGTTTAAAATCCTGTGATAAAAGTTCTTTGGATCTTATGTCAAAACTGAAGATTCGAAGACAATTATGTCAAGATAAAACCGTGTGTTGTTTGAAGAAAGAAGAAAAAAGTGTATCTGAATTAAAATGTGAAGAATACAGTGATGCTATGAAGAAATTAAATTTAAATTCTGATAAAATTCGTTCAAACCATCCACATTTAGCTGTTATTGGTTTTGGAAACAAACCTCGCATTACTTGGAGCTGTACTGGAGCTTTAGTAAGTGAGAAATTTGTTCTAACAGCAGCATATTGTCTACAAAACATCCAAAATAGATACGTCCATTTTGAAAGCACTGGAAGTGATAACGTCTATGCTGTAAAAGAAACTTTAAAAGACAAAACACATGATTTGGCTCTGCTAAAATTAGAAAAACCAATCAAATTCACAACAAATATACAACCATCTTGTCTCTACACAAAAAATGTTGCTGAAAATCATGATATATTTGCAGCAGGGTGGACAATTAATCGAGATATACATAAAAATCATCTTCAACTTGGTAACAACTCTTTCTGTAATAAGGTGTGTGATTTTAGCAAGAATTTTAAATCAGATTCACAATTCTGTGCTACTGGACACTTTCAAAACGATGGACCATTACAATTTTATGATATTTCTAAAAATCTCCACTCTATAGTAGGTGTGTCAACTGGAAAAAATTGTAAAAATTCTGGAATCTATACCAAGGTATCTAAATATATTGGATGGATCGAAAATAATGTTTGGACCAACAATGATCCATATAAAATAGCAGAAAATATGTGTAATGAATATAATTTCAATAATTCGATTGTGAGAGTTGGTGCTAGGATTGTTGGGGGTAAGAATGCTAAATTAGGTGAATTTCCACATATGGCAGCTATTGGATTTGGTGATATTAAACAGATACAGTGGCTTTGTGGTGGTAGTTTGATCAGTGACCGCTTTGTGGTCACAGCAGCACATTGTGCTTCTCACGGACAATTTGGTAATCCAAAATATGTACTACTAGGACAAATAAAGTTACAGAATCAACCAACTAGTCATGTTACTAACATTTATGTTCCAAAAAATTATAAACCACCAGCGAAATACAATGATATAGCACTTCTAGAAATAAAAAGTGTTAAATTTACAGTTAACTTAAAACCAGCTTGTTTGTCAAATTTTATTAAAACTGATTTAATAGCAACTGGTTGGGGAGTAACTGAATATGCTGGAAATCGAAGCAGTGTTCTTCAAAAAGTTAGTTTATCTATTAGTAGTTGCCCGCCATTTAAATCGGCTGCTCATAGATATTTGCCGGATGGAATTATTGATACGCAGATTTGTGCAGGAAGTAGACAAGCTAAAGATACATGCCAGGGTGACTCAGGAGGACCTCTTCAGTTTTTGGATTTAAAGAAGAATGTTTATTATGTTGTTGGTGTGACGTCATTTGGGAGTATTTGTGGAATTCCAGGTCTTTCGTCAGTTTATACAAATGTTTATAAGTTTGTTCCATGGATTGTTGATGTTGTGTGGTTTGGTAAAAACTGAATCATTTAATAGTGACATATTATAAATAAATAAAATGTATTTTGTTAACAACTATAGTTCAATCAATTAAGAATTTAGTGTGTAAGGAGTCAGGAGTTGTTTAACTTTGCTTTTGTTTTGTTAAGCGCTCAGCGAAATATTAAATGAAAACAATATTTGTCCAATTCATAATTTTTATATAATTAATTATAAACTCAACTCAGAAGGTATATTGTCAGTGTTATGGTTTTTAAATCCTTTTTCTCAAAATCCTTCTTTTGTATAATTTTTAAAAATTAATATTTTTTAAATCGTTCAAATTTCCCTTTATTCATGACTAAAATTACCGAAACGACGCCAATATATACAATATATTTGAATTTTAATTGAATATTATGTGGTATTATTTAAATAAATAAATAATAATTTTAGTTAAACAATAACTTTATTAGTTTTTAATATACACCTGTTCAATGGAGCGTGTTCGGACTGACTCCTGTAAGTAACTACAGTCTGTGTCCGGGCATTCTCATACATGTCCCAACATTACAACAATATAAATTTATAATTTAAATAACATATATCTATATATTACATATTAAAAAAGTGTACAAATATATGTGAATCAATTTTATGATAAAATGTTTGTAAATAAATATTTTCAGAGATTTATCATGCTGGTGCTAGGTTGTACTCACAGAGAAAATAAAATATTATATAATCAGTTCAAAAAGAAATTACATAAGGGTTGGCTGTGGAAAAATAAAATCATATCTATTGCAAGCATTATATAACAACTGACTAACGTTTAGGCACAGCCTTTGTAAACATTAAAGTTGGACTTTTTTTTAAAATTATATTATTTTATTGGTCATTAGTCTATACCAGCGCTTCCCAACCTTTTTTGGCTCGCGTACCACTTGGTAGTACATCGCGCTAAATTGTACCACTTCGTAAAAATGATTGTATTTCTTATATTTATTTACTTAGTAGATATAATAGTAGATAGAAACGAAATATGACAAAATAGTAGATTCTACTATTTTGTCATATTTCGTTTACTAATAAATGGTTTTAATAAAAACACAGAATTATAAAAAACCAATTAATATATTTTCTATATTTTTATTATTATAATCATTATTATTATAATGAAATATTTTTATAAAATACATTTAATGAGATCCTTGTGCTTGTTTCGAAGAACATAATTTTTTGAAATTTGGTTCAAAAGATGCGAGGTATACCTATAAGTCTACAGCTGCGTTCAATCTGTTTCGATAATTATTTTAAAAAAAATATATTTGAAGAAAATGCTCTTTCTACTAATTCCGTATTAGTAAACGGTAATAATAATTTAAGAGCTTTCTCAGAAAGTTGTTCATATTTTTATCAATGTTTAACCAAAAATTAATTAGATTGTGTCGTTTGAATTCTACTTGTAAAGTTCTGTCACATGATAACTGTATTCAATTTTCTTGTCCGCCATTATTGATTATTTTTCGTGTCCCACCAACCAGCAACTCGCGTACCACCAGTGGTACGCGTACCACAGGTTGGGAAACGCTGGTCTATACAACCATATTAGCCAGCTAAATACAAATTTATACATTATATACAATAAATACAAATTTATACATTATATATTATATACAATATATTTTTTGATTTCACAGGTACAGAAAAATAAACATAAAAAACTAAAGAAGCTGTTCAAAATGACCACTGTTTTCTTGCAGACACAAATTTACTCGTCGTTTCATACTATTAAAAGCATTTATAAGAATTTGATGAGTTATATTGGCACACTGTTCGGTAATTCTGTTTTGCAGTTCCTCGACATTGGTAATAGAAGTCTTGTGTAGATAATTTTTCAGGTAAGGGAATATAAAGTAATCTAAAATATTCAAGTCTGGTGATCTAGGTGGAAATTCTGGATTTGTACGTAAACTAATTATTCGATCGTCAAAAAATTCACGAATTTAATTGATGGTCTCTTGAGCGGTGTGGGCAGTCGCGCCATCCTGTTGGAAGTAGCCTTGCTGGAGTTCATCCTCATGAAGCTCATTAATAAATTCACGTACAATATTCCGGTATCTCTGAGCAGTAACAGTGTCGTGGAAAAATATGTGTCCGATAATACGTCTTGGAAACACAGCAATCCAAACACCAACTTTTAACGGGTGAAGGGGAGTTTCACGAAAAGTATGAAGATTTTGAGCACTCCATAACCTCATATTTTGTGAATTAATATACCCCGAAAGGGTGAACCAGACCTCGTCAGAAAAAAACGTTAAAGCTTAGTACTTTTTAAGCGATCAGTACTTATTCACCGACGATAAATTATTTTCAAAACACTATTCATTTTGATATATGTAACTACAGCAAAAAATATTGTTCAAAATATTGAGCGTATCAACAAACGGCCTTTTGGCTATCACCACTTACTAAATATGTATATTCGAAACCATGAAAAATGTTACTATCACTCCAGATCACTTAATATCTATCAATTATCAATTAATTCTTTGACCTTTTATCGGAACATGTTGTGCAATTGATAATATTTCAAAAACAGTTGCCTTTTCGTTTTATTTCCAGTCTATCGTAGAGAACAGTCTTGTAAAGATGTTAACAGTTAAGAATTTACTAGTTTTAATAACTATAGTAAGTGCGAGTAAAAGTTGTTACTATGACAAGAAGCAAGGTGTTTGTGAAAGAAGCTGTGACAGAGACTCTCAAGTAGCTATGATAAGATTGAAAATGGCATCAAAATTGTGTGATGATAACATTAATATTTGCTGCTTGAAAGATTCCATACAAGTCACTACAAAAAAACTACCAATTCTAATGCAACCAACTCAAATAGCAGAGCTAAAATGTAAAGAATATTCTGAACTAACATTTAACAATTCAACTGAAGACAAAATCATTGGCGGTGTTAAAGCTGAGGTAGGTGAATTTCCACATATGGCTGCATTGGGATACGGCGACAAAAATGACTTAAAGTGGCGATGTGGCGGTAGTTTAATCAGCGACCGATTCATCCTAACAGCGGCTCATTGTTTAATCAACAACCATCCACCAAAATATGTATCAATAGGTGACATAATACTCACTAAAAAATCAAATATTGAAGTAAAAAATATATATATTCATGATGATTACAAGCCACCATCAAAGTACAACGATATTGGTCTAATAGAAATAAAACCTATCCAATTTTCCTATCAATTGAGACCAGCTTGTTTACTCACCGAAACGTTTGATAAAAGATACGATTTGATTGCCACTGGATGGGGACTGACAGATGAGGTAAGACAAGCTGATGTTCTCCAAAAAGTTAAATTAGGATACAAGGATTGTTCAGCGAAGTTCTTAACTTCGACACGACTATTACCTCAAGGATATAGAAATACGCAATTTTGTGCCGGGATGACGGGTAAGGATACTTGCCAAGGTGATTCTGGAGGACCTTTGCAATTTTTCCATTTTATAAAGAAGATACATTATATTGTTGGACTTACATCTTTTGGATCTAATAGCTGTGGAGGTTCAACTCCCGCTGTTTATACAAATGTAAATCAGTATATTTCTTGGATTGTTAATATAGTTTGGCCGAAGTAAATGAAATTATACACAGAGGATTTTTTAAAATAATTTTTAAGGCAATGTTGTCACTGAGCAATGAAAAACATACAGTCTGTTTCAAATGGTTAGGCGGAACTAAATGGGAATTTCGTTCTTTTAGGTTGTCACGAAAAGGGACCTTGCTTGGGTTATTTAATTTTTCACGTTGGAATGTCAAAACTTAAAATTCCAACAATGAAACCATGGAAACGAATGACATGTCAAAATTAAATTATTTTTCTTACATATTTTAATGACAAAAAATTAAATAAATGGAATATTTGTATTAAGAATGACACAAAAAATCAAAATATAAAGAAAATGACATTTTAAAATGATATTAACCTTAACCAAAAAATGTTTATTGCAAGTATGATTTACAAAGCTTAAACAAAACGGCCGAAAAGCATGATTTAAACGATGAAAGTAACTAGATTGCAAAATCTAGTTCCGCCTAACCGTTTGGAACAAACTTTACTCATATACATTCAATCGTATGCATGTTGTGTGGGTACCTATACCTCATTTTTTTAAAGAGTGGAGTGTGGGAAAGATAGGAGCTATTTCAATCTTGTTTTTGATTGGGGTAAGAACGTGGAAAAGTTTACACTGCAGAAAAATAGTTTTTTGTCTCAACTTACTCTATTTGTCTCTGTTATTTTTACCTAAATTTATAAACATATGCGTACAAAAAAGTTTACAGTGAATATATTACTAACTATTATTTCTAATAAGTAAAACGGAGGTACATGTTTAAATAATGTTAGAATATAAAAGCCAGTGAATAAATAAATTTGAAATTAATTTTGAATATATATATATATATATATATATATATATATATATTAAGAGATATATTTTAAAATTAATTCGTCTGAAAATGAATTAATGTACGTACGCCTTTGGTACCAAACACAACAGTTATTTTGCTGTCAACTGTCATATTCTTTGCTATCAACGAGCCCCGTATTAATAATTTGTGTTGCCGTTATATGTATTTACGTCCGCATTACGTTTGTGTTATAGTGTCGATTAAATATAAACTTGAAGTGAAGAAGAATCCATTGATGATTCGGACTGATTTCCAATATTATTTTATATATTTTTCTTATATATTTTTTATAAGTTTGTATAAATAATAAATTTTAATTAAATTTTCAATTGTTATATTATTTTTTATATGGGACAGGTTTGTATAAATAATATATTTTAATTAAATTTTAAATTATTTGAAAATAAAAAATAGAATTATTGAACTTATTTTTAATTAATTTTAA
Organism: Liopterus haemorrhoidalis; assembly: GCA_963971575.1. Lineage (NCBI taxonomy): Eukaryota > Metazoa > Arthropoda > Insecta > Coleoptera > Dytiscidae > Liopterus > Liopterus haemorrhoidalis. The sequence continues at coordinate 43,311,644 of OZ020618.1, read as the reverse complement.
TTATTGAACTGTTCATTTATCTATATTTTACAATTTATTTAGAAATTAACAATATTAGCAATTTTATGCATTTAAATTATAACTTTTTTAAAAACATTTATTTTGAAACGTCAAATTAAAATTTACCGCAAAATTTATTTAATTTAAAATTATAAACTTTAATTTGATACAGTAAAAAAGCGGCCGCGCTCGTAGTGCCATCTACTTCGTTCTTTAAAAAAATTGATGTGAAGTGTGAATATTCACACATTTCAGGGTTTCGCAGGTATATAATAAGTGAAGGCGGTATGCTGAGTGTGTAGGACAAATTTTACTTTGTAGTAATCACGGCAAAATGAACGATATTTTTAAAATAATTTATCGTCTGTAGATCATATAAGACTGGTTATTAAATTTACGCTCTTAAAAATTAAATACAATGTTTGTCAAAATATAACTAGAATTTTGACAAAATAATTTCAACATAATAAAAATGCAAAAAAAAAAAACGGAAAAAATAAAATTCACTCCGTACTCGAACTCGAAACCCTTCGTTTACCAGCAGTGCTCTAACCCATGACGCTATCGAACGCCTTGCATATGAGTGTCTTACATTGGTATAACTTTTGCACTTTGTGAACCAAAAACCACAAAAAATGCGTTATTTTCCGAAAACAAAATCTAATCAAAAATTCCTGTTGTACTATTTCGGTTCACACCAATATACATTACTTAGAATTTTTTTAGATTTTTAGTTTAAACCATCTGGGCTACAGGGTGTGGGACAAATTTTTTTTTGCACAATTTTGGCAAAAATCGCTTCAAAATAATTTATTTTGCAAAAATAAAAATTTGATCGTTAATTCACGTACTAAGGGCTTTCATTTGATACCCTACTCAGAATTTAAAAAAAATATTTTTGTTTTCGATGAGCACATATTTGTTTATATTTTTAGGGGGGTATGTTTTTTAGATGTTTTAGTATTTTTCCTATGTGCGGGTCAAAGAGTTGTATAAGCATGCCAAATTTCAACTCTCTAGGTTTAGCCGTTTGTCTACAATTTTTACCGAACAGACAGACAGACAGACAGACAGACAGACAGACAGACAGACGACAAAATGACGGTATAAGGGTTTTTTGGTCATACCTACAAAACCCTAAAAATAAAGTATAAGTACATCGTCATATCATGAGTATGCTCATAGCCTATGTTCTCAGATCTGCTGGCCTGGTTATGTACCCATGTGAAATTATCCATACAAATAAAATTAAATTCATTGATTGTGATTTGTTTACTTACGTCTCATACTAAATAAATAATGTATTTCAGAAGTTTTTTTATTTTTTTTTCCATGTATCTGTATTCCATGTATATGTATTTGCTAATATTTCCATGTAGCATCTTATGAGATAGATGCAAGAGACATGATGGGGATAGACATCCATCCTCCTAATTTAAGTTAATTTGTTAATTTGATATATAAAAAATGTATATTGCACTAACACATTGTTTTATTGTACGAACCTGTAGCTATTCGAAATACGTAAATAAATTACTTCTAGGTTCCAAGAGAAAGTCCGTGTTTCTGTTTATGCACAGTGTATTAAGAAAGTTGATTTTTATATTTCGGGATTTGAGATGTAAAACAATTATTTATCAACAAAATTTGATATTTATCAAAAACATATATTGTTTTTCAAAATATTCTCCATGAAGATTTGAATGCATTTAGACTTTTGCATGCATTTGAACTAATTTCGAAGAACTTTTTCCACTCCAATTGAGGCATTTTCCACTGCGCTTGTCAAATTATGTGGGTTCCAATGCGAACAAATTTTTACATTTACTGTCGTAGAGTATTGAGCAGATGTTGTTTAATTTTATCTGCATTTCTGTTAATGGTAGTAATAGTCGATGAAGGTAAGTTCAAAGATCTACAGACATTAGAGCGTGTTTGTCCCTTTTCCATTCGACGAATAACTTCCATTTTTGTTTCTAGGGAGATAGATTACCGTGTCTTCTTAACATGTTTATACAAAACAAAATAAAACCTGTAAATTTTCTTGCCTGTTAGTACGAGTTTGATATTAATGGTGATAACATCAAATCGTTTGTAATTATGGCTTACATAGGTTATTCAAATGAAGAAATGACAGATATGGTTCTGACATTCGTGGAATGTCAAATAAATTCTGTTAGGGCGCAGCAACTCTACCAAGAAATGTATCCTGAAGGTAAAGGTTAGAAGACTTAGAACATAGGGTAAGGACAGCTATTGGAGAAATTCAAGATTATACCCTAAATATCTAAATGTAATGGAAGAGTTTTTATTACGAATGAGAAAATGTGTGGATAACAACGGTGGTCATATTAAACATTTGTAAATTTTCCTCAGTTTAGTACTAACTTTATTTTATTGTTTTTCCTAGTTACATAATGATATATATTTTTATAATTTAGTTTTTACGATTTTTATGTTATTTATTATTTTGTAAATAAATGTTCCCCTTTTTGAAATGGTTAAAATTAAAGTATGATACTTTCACATCCTTGTAAAGCTGATTTAATGTACTTTCAAGGAAAAAAAAGTACCGATTCCCCATGCTAGATAAAAAGTTGAAACAATTTCCGCTGAAACCGGAAGTGATGTAGAATTCTTATTATGGTCCTTAAGTGAGCCATTTTGTCTAGTTTTACTTTTTTTCTGATTAATTTTTTGTATCTCTTAAAATAAAGGAGTTATTCGAGGTGCGGCGTTTCGGGCTACCTGTAATCTCGCACTCTGCGCAGTACAGTATCTCACCGGCCAGCTTAAAATAGCCCGATAATAATAGTGTACAAAATGATATAGAGTATAAAAAGATTATCAAATAAATCCCTGACCTTTTTATCTCGAGCAGATTTGGCCTTGTCTTTGAGATATTAACTAATTCAAAACACTTCCTCAATTATCATTAAACAGTTAAGATCAGTATTGAAAAGATGTTAACAGCCAAAAGTTTCGTAGTTCTAACTTTAATAACTATCGTAAGTACCAGTAAAAATTGTAACTATGGCAATAAGCAAGGTGTTTGTGAAAGAAGCTGTGACAGAGACTCTCAAGTAGCCATGGTAAGATTGAACATGGCAACAAAATTTTGTGATGATAATATAAATATTTGCTGCTTGAAAGTTTCCGTACAAGTCACTACAAGAAAACCTCCAGTTCCATTGCAACCAACTCAAATAGCAGAACAAAAATGTACAGAATATTCTGAACTAACATTTAGTACTACATCTGAAGATAAAATTGTCGGCGGTGTTAAAGCTGAGGTAGGAGAATTTCCACATATGGCTGCATTGGGATACGGAGACAAAAATGACGTAAGGTGGAGTTGTGGTGGTAGTTTAATCAGTGATCGATTCATTCTAACAGCAGGTCACTGTTTAAATGATCGCATAAACGGTCCACCAAAATATGTATTATTAGGTGATATAATACTCTCTAAAAATACCAATATTGAAGTTAAACGTATACATATCCATAACAATTACAAACCACGACAATCCTATAACGATATTGGTCTAATAGAAATAAACCCCATCCAATTTTCTGATAAAATAAGACCAGCTTGTTTACTCACTAAAAATTTTGATAGAAGATACGAGTTGATTGCTACTGGATGGGGACTTTTAGAACATAAAAAACAAACTGATGTTCTCCATAAAGTTAAATTGGAATACGTGGATTGTCCAAAGGCGTTGTTAGCTGCTACCCGATTATTACCTGAAGGATTTCGTGATACGCAGTTTTGTGCTGGGATGACTGGTAAGGATACTTGCAGGGGTGATTCTGGGGGACCTTTGCAGTTTTTCCATTTTACAAAAAAGATACATTATATTGCTGGAATTACATCTTTTGGACCTAATAATTGTGGAGGGCCAATACCCGCCGTTTATACGAATGTAAACAAGTATATTTCTTGGATTGTTAATATTGTTTGGCCGAAATAAAATAAATTTACGCTTCAGAGGATCGACCATGATGTTTCCAAACATTATTTTATTTTTTAAATATTATTTACTTTTAATAATTAAAATATAATTGGACATACTTTGTTTTTTATTCTCACCATTCCACATTTCATTTCTACTCGTTTCAGATCTTGATAAGGCGATCAATATGCATTTTTTTTTATATTAGTCATTCAGTAGAGCCAACGTTATGTTGAATTCTCCACTAAATAGAATGATAGCAAATTTTAATTCCTTAAATTTAGATGTGGACTTTTTAGGGTTTTATAGGTATGACCAAAAAACCCTAATACTGTCATTTTGTCGTCTGTCTATCGGTCTGTCTGTTCGGTAAAAATTGTAGCCAAACGGCTACACCTAGAGAGTTGAAATTTGACATGCCTATACAACTCTTTGACCCGCACATAAGAAAAATACTAAAACATATCCCCCTAAAAATATAAACAAATATCTGCTCATCGAAAAAAAATAATATTTTTTAAATTTCTGAGTAGGATGTCAAATGAAAGCAATGCAAAATAAATTATTTTGACGCGATTTTTGCCAAACTGTGCAAAAAAATTTTTGTCCCACACCCTGTAGCCCAGATGGTTTAAACTAAAAATCTGAAAAATATCTAAGTAATGTACATTTGTGTGAACCGGAATAGTACAACAGGAATTTTTGATCAGATTATGTTTTCGGAAAATAACGCATTTTTTGTGTTTTTTGCTTGACCATGCATGCTTTCATGGTGTAATGGTTAGCGCTCTGGTGTTCTAATTTGCAAACTAGGGTTCCGGTCTCGAGACAATTATATTTTTTGTGTTTTTTTTTTGCATTTTTATTTTGTTTAAATTATTTTTTCAAAATTCTAGTTATATTTGGGCAAATGTTGCATTTAATTTTTAAAAGCGTACATTTAATAAGCAGTGGAAAATGTTGAAATTGAATACACGAAATCAGAGGGGTGGAGTTATGACTTAAAACAACCAATAGAAGTCATAGGCGCAATTTTCAAAATCTTAATGAACCTTGCTATATATATAAAAATACTGCACATATTTAGAAACCTAAATAATGGTATTAGGCATTTGAATTAAAATTATCACACTTCACATCAATTTTTTAAATATACCTAAAATTTTATATAAATCAGTATATAATTTCCTTAGGTTTTTATTTATAATTTATTCAGTAGAACTGTCTTGTAATAAATATCTATTATGAAAATAATCAATAAAAATATTTAAAAACGTGCAACATCTATATTAATTTTGTATGCTAGTTTGAACTACGCATACGTGTGACGTATTCCCCCATCACATTCTGATTGGTCAGAAGTTACGAGACAAACTTTACTTTAATAATCTTGGGCTTCTTACACTTATTAAATACCTACAAAATCCTAAAATGTGTGAAAATCCACACTTCATATAAATTTTTTTTTATTATTATTTACTATTTTAAAACAGGAAATTCATAATGACGGGTGCGTTGAAATAAAACTTATTATACCTTTTTTCCTATGATTTATGTAAACGCATGGAACGCAATATATCATGTACTTAGATTTCAATCGTTATAACCTTTCGTAATTTGAACTATGCAGTTTACAGTAAGCATTATCACTGACATATTATAATTTATTACACTTGACATTCTGTAGGTAAATAGTGACAAACTAGACGAACATGTGCCCATTGTACACAATTGTACTTAGCAGGTCCGTGACGAGAGCGTGGCGTGGCGAAACAAAATTTCGATAAACATACATATTTTTTTCGTAACTGTGATATTTGTTAATTGTTTTCTTGGAGTTTTTTCTTAACATATGTATTTAGTTTATTCTTGTAGCTTTAGTAAAGATTTATATTTTTTTATTCATTTTTCGAGATCATACGTTTGTAAGCAAAAGTTAAGCCTGGAACAGAATGCACAGCGCGCCATCATTTGCGATGGCGTTGCGTCAACGCCGTTGAGATTTTCGCCTGCACACAATGCAATAATTTTTAACGCCGTCAAGTGTCACTTGATAACCTATATCTGTGTTTATACGTGCGCTTTCTTTTATTAAAAGTATAATGGATGATGAAGACTTGTGTGTGATGTTATTTATGTTGTATGCAAGTTGATTATACATACAAACACTTTACCATTCAGTAAAAACTGAGGTTAGGTGTTCTGCGTCAACGTTCAACGGCGTCAAAAGTTGGAAGTTGACGAACATTCAGTATCAACAGCGTTCGAACGTCGTAGGACGTTGTCCATTCTGTGCACTTGCGTACGACAGCTTAGTTTTAACTTTCTTCTGACAGATAGCGCCGTACGAACGGCGTTAACGCGCCGTCAAACTCGTTGCATTCTGTTTCCCACTTAACTCAAACTTAAGTATAACGGCATACAGTCGCGCGCCGATATATTCTTTGAGTTATTGCCTGTGTATCTATTATTTTGTATTAACTTCTATGTGTAACTTTTCCATGTCTATGTGTTTATCAGTGGCGCAGACAAGGGGGGGGGCGATAGGCCTGCCCCCCCCCCAGGACCAGCAGATTACTTGGCGCTCTCCGGATAGTTGAAGATAGAATTTGTTAATCACAACCAGGGGCGCAGCCAGGGGGGGGGGTGACGGGCGAGCATGTGATTAACACTACTGTAACTTTTTATTTATCACTATTTTACAACTCAAGAGTAGATCCAATTTTAAAGCATTGTAAACCTGTTGTATTTTATACTATTTTAAAATTATTTTAATCTATTTCATGTCAAGATGCTATTTTAACTTGTTACTTAATATGTAAAAGGTAGGAGCGGCCAATACCCCTAAAGGGTTTCATGGCTTAATAATAATAATAACTTAAAAACAAAAACAAAAAATAGCTGGCTCATCGATCACAGCAGAAATATACTGCAACCAACAGGACGAAATTATGCTAAAACTTAAAGAAAAACAGCCTAGATTGGTCAACAGATCGACTCCTATCTTATTGCATGATAACGCTAGACCACACCCTGCACAAATGACTGTGGTAAAACTACAGGAATTGGAGTTGGAACTTCTTCATCATCCTCCATACTTACTAGACCTAGTCCCCGTGTAGTAGTCCCCACTGACTACTACTTTTTCCGCAATTTGAACAATTTTTTAATAGGAAAACAGTTTAATTCCGACAATGCTGCAAAACTGGCCTTCCAGGAATTCATTGACTCTCGTCTGCCAGGGTTTTATACCACCGGCCTGAACAACCTGTCGCTTAAATGGCAAAAGTATATAGACAATATGAGTGCATACTTTGATGAATAAAATATTTCCTTATTATCCTTTTTTTCTACAAATTTCATCTTTGACGACCTAATACAAGGTGTCTCAAAAGAAATTTTATATTTATTTAGCTTACTGCGTGAACGCAACGTATCCGAGTGGCGCGGGGGTTATGTCAATCGGTAGCCTGGCTCTTGGGAATTCAGTCGCAATGGAGCGTTTCTCGGGAGCAGACCGCGCGTTATGCGTGCGAGAGTTTTACAAAAACGGTGATTCGGCGACTGTAGCGCGTAAAAAATTCTGCAGTATTCGAGGTTTTCGCCACTTAAATGATGCGCCAAGCATTACTCTCATTCGACATTGAGTTAAAAGGTTTGAAGAGACTGGTACAACGCTGGATAAATCAAAATCCGGGCGACCTAGGTCATAAAGAACGGTAGAAAACGTGGAGAATGTTAATCAGTCTGTTCGTGACGACCCGAACCTTTCAATTCGGAAGCGCGCAAGTGCTTTAAATATGCATAGATCATCATTACATCGCATTATGCACAAAGACCTAAAGCTGCACCCCTACAAAATTCAATTGGTGCAAGAATTAAAGCCCCAAGATGCCAGTCAGAGGCTTAATTTCGTAAATCAGGTGATTGAGCGATTTTCAACGTTTACCAACATTTTGTTTTCGGATGAAGCTCATGCTCATCTTAATGGCCATAATAAGCAGAACTGCCGCTACTGGAGTGCAACGAATCCGAAACGCAAACATCAGAAACCCCTGCATTCGCCTAAAGTGACCGTATGAGCTGCGATGTCGGCGCGAGGAATTATCGGCCCTTACTTTTTTGAAGACGAAAGGGGGCGTGCAGTTACAGTGAATTCAGAGCGTTATGTGTAGATGTTAGACAACTTCTTGGTACCTGAACTGCAAAACTTTCCTGGCTATAACCAAAGAACATGGTTCCAACAGGACGGAGCAACTTCACACACGTCCAATATGTCTCTGCCACGTGTTCGTGAAATTTTCTCAGGCAAATTGATCTCCCGGAGAGGTGACATAAATTGGCCTCCACGCAGTCCAGATTTAACCCCTATGGACTTTTTCCTATGGGGTTATCTTAAATCTAAAGTTTACGCCAATAAACCGACTTCACTGGCGCATTTGAAAGAAAATATCCGTCACGAAATGGCTGCCATCCCTGAGTCCACCTGCCGAGACGTCATAAGTAATTTTACTGTTCGATTAAATGAGTGCCGAGAGAGAACGCGAGGGTCTACATTTAGACGATATTATTTTTAAGAAATAAATCCCCAAAAAGTGTATTTTAATAATTAATAAACATTTTTTCTATATACGGCTTACTTTTTTTTTAATCGATCCACTAAATATAAAATTTCTTTTGAGACACCTTTTATAATATACTTTTGCAACAAAAATGTATATCTCGATTTCAACATAATATTCCTCTCGACAAAATATCGTACATTAACGCTCCAAAGGTGCAATTGTTTTCGTTTTTGTATTTTTTAGTATTTTTTACTGGAAAAGACAGTAGTTAATTTTGTTTATTGTACAACATACTGGCATATTGCGTAAGTATTATAAATTATTATATTAATAAAAACAAAAATTTCATAAAAAAAAAAGAAAAAAATTGGTAATCTGCCAACAAAAAAACCTTCCGTTTTACAATTTAAGAAAATAAGAGAAAAGAAAATTGAAAATATAAACTCCAATTGATAAGTTTGCAAGAAAGTCATATACAGTTCCATATCATTCAACTGAATTAAATCTGCCTTCTACAAGTAGTCATGTTTGATGTGAAACTGAAACGGAAGAGAAAAGTATAACTGATATTCAAAGCCAGATAAGCGAGATGCAATTTGATAATGATAATTATATAGTAGATATTAAATTAGAAAATATTAATAATGCCAAAATCATCCATTTTATAATCATTCATTATAGCCTCGTTGTAGATAGATAGATAAAGTCTTTATTCGTGCCTTGCGGCTTTGAATGGAGTACAGTTCTTACATAAATAACCCATAATTTTTTATAAATATAATACAAAAATAAAACAAAAATAAATATTTGATACTATTTACAAAAAGAAAAATGAAAAATATATATATATACATTTATAAACTTATAACTAAAGTATGCCCTTTTTACTTTTATATTGCACTCTCTTTTTCTCTTCTTTTCTTTAGCACCCTTTTTATCCATGTTAACCCGGCTCCCGACTCGTCCAGTAGTTCTTGAATCTTCCTTGGCTCTCTTCCTATTTCTTTACAATTTTGTAGGTGTTCTATCGTTTCTACCGCTTCGCCGCACGTTCTACATAATCTCTCGTTTTCTTCTTTCCAATATTTACTTGCCTCTGTCTCATTTCCACACCTAAATCTTGCTATGGTTTTCTGTGATTTGTTGCTGTTTTGCAGATATTGTGGCAGCCATTGTGTTTGTATTCTCCCATATTCTTTAAAATACCTAGACTTGCTAATTTTGTTCTGTTGGTTCTGCAGTTGTACCTCTCTAACAGAAAGAGTTCTGTTGTTATTTGTTCAATTGCAACTCCGTCCTCCTGCTTTCTTCTTATCTCGTCTGTGCTGTAGCCGTTTCTCTCGTAATATTTTCTTCTGTCGGTTTTCCAATTTGTTTGTGTATTTTTTTCTCTTTCTTTCCAGCTTTCCTTCAGGATTTCATTATTGCAGGCTTGAATTTTTTGTTCATATTTTATAGCTCTTATTCCGGTTTTTAGTCTTATTTTGTCTCTCTTTGTTTCCGATAGTAATATATAGCTCGGTGTTTGCCTGTCTAGTCCCAATGTCCATTTAATGTAAGTTTCTTGTGTTCGTTCTACTTCTTCCCACTCTTTCCATCCCCATATTTCCGAGCCATAGAGGAGAATTCCTTGTATTAAGGTATCAAAAAGAAACATTCGTTTTTTATATTCGTGGTTTAGTTTTCTCTCTCCGATACTCCACTTTTCCCATCGCCATTTTCGCCTTTTTCGTCCTTTCCTTTATATGTTTGTTGCCTCGTTGTATAATATACTATTCATGTGTTCAAAAAGAAATTACATAAGGGTTGGCTGTGGAAAAATAAAATAATGTGTACTGCAATCTTTAACTGTCAATTAATTAACTGTCATCACTGTTGTTGTCATAAGTTTCTACTGAAAATTCAATTAAGCTACAATTATAATGGTTTTTACAATAGAACACAAAAAAATTATCATTGAATCATATTTTCGAAATGGTATTCGAGTGAACGGTGAATGGATTTACAGTGCGGTGTCATGTTTACAGGAATTTCGGCTACAATTTCCAGATATTGCTTTCCTTGAAGGAGATTTTTACAGCGCACTTAGAAGATGTGTTGATTTATTCCAAGATACAGGGACCATTACTCATAGAGATAGACTTGGAAGGACAAGCGTACTCAAAATACAGTTTATGATGTTCGTCAACGTATGAACGAGCAACCCACTACATCACTACGTACACTGTCGCAAGAGACTGGTTTATCATTAGGAACTTGCCATACTATTGTCAAAAAATAATTAAAGCTGTTCCCATACAAAATTCTTGCTTTACAAGAGTTGCTGCCAGCAGATCACAATAGGCGAATTGTGTATTGTCACTTGTTCCAACAAAATTTAATTAACAATGATGATTTGTTAAATTTAACGTTTTTTTCTGACGAGACCTGGTTCACCCTTTCGGGGTATATTAATTCACAAAATATGAGGTTATGGAGTGCTCAAAATCCTCATACTTTTCGTCAAACTCCCCTTCACCCGTTAAAAGTTGATGTTTGGATTGCTGTGTCTCGAAGACGTATTATCGGACCCATTATTTTTCCACGAAACTGTTACTGCTCAGAGATACCGAAATATTTTACGTGAATTTATTAATCAGCTTCATGAGGATGAGCTTCAGCAAATCTACTTCCAACAGGATGGCGCGACTGCCCACACCGCTCAAGAGACCATCAATTACCTTCGTGAATTTTTTGACGATCGAATAATTAGTTAACGTTCAAATCCAGAATTTCCACCTAGATCACCAGACTTGACTATTTTAGATTACTTTATATTCCATTATCTGAAAAATAATGTATATAAGACTCCTATTAACAATATCGAGGAACTGCAAAACAGAATTAACTAACAGTGTGCCAATATAACTCCTCAAATTCTTATAAATGCTTTTAATAGTACGAAAAGACGAGTAAATTTGTGTCTGCAGGAAAACGGTGGTCATTTTGAACAGCTTCTTTAGTTTTTTATGTTTATTTTTCTGTACCTGTGAAAACAAAAAATCTGGTATATATAATGTATAAATTTGTATTTAGCAGGCTAATATGGTTGTATAGACAATGGCCAATAAAACAATATAATTTAAAAAAATAAGAAATAATTTCCAATTTTAATGAGTACAAAGGCTGTGCCTAAACGTTAGTCAATTGTTATATAAAGCTTGCATTAGACATAATTTTATTTTTCCACGGCCAACCCTCATGTAATTTCTTTTTGAACTAATGGTATAATGTATTTCCTTAATGTATTTGTCAATGAATATGAATAACAATTTTTTCTTGTTAAGTATTACTCAATAGTAATATTTAACAAGTTATACTTATGGCCAATTGCTAAACGGGTCTATTCTGTATCTTTTTTGGTTAAAAATATTTGGTTAAAAATGATGGTTAAAAAGTAACATTTTAACTAGGCATTAAAATTTTAACCTTGTTTCTTATTCTGTATCTCAGGTTATAACCCAAGCGTTAAGTTCTAACTTTTTAACCTTATGGTTAAAAGTATGTTGTGAAATTATCTACAAGGGAAGGTATTTTGCTTGTGTAATTGTGGATTTAATGTAAACAAGTGTTATGGTTGAATCGTGAATGAACAACGATCAAATATAATAAATCTATATTGCGGAAATGTACAATATTTATACATAAATAATTATGAGTGCAGAAAGTAAATAATAGTAGTATAATAATATTACCATAACATGCAAATGTATCAATATTTTCTTTCTTTCTTCTATATTAAGATACTTTTATTTTCAGGTTATATTTACCTTATTTTTAATTTTAAATAGAGAACTTAAAATTTAAAAATATATCACAGTTTCAAAGTTTTCAATATTTACTTGCAATTTATCGAGAAACGGGAAAAATAACATACGTAAAGTTTTAGAAAAATGAAAATATTTTAAAATATTCCATTAAAAGGGTCTCTCATATCACCCAGTTGCTTTTGTTTAATTCGAACTGATCTCCTAAAAAGCATTTGTATATATTTTTTATTCACCTATAGTAATTTTTCACTTATTAACCTCTTTTTGTTCAATTTATTTTATTAATAATTGGTTTAAAATAAACAGACTTGCCATAATTAATTCTAAAAATGGATTTTTCCTGGCTATTTGACGTTTAGAGGTTAGAAATACAGGTGGTTAAAAGTTAACACCATGTATTTGGCTGGAGTTAAAATTCCAAATATAAACTACTGAAGTAACCACATCTAGGTTTAAATTTCAACGCCATAGAGTTACAGAATAACAAAATATTGTAAAGCGTGGTTAAAATTTTTTAACTTCGACCTTGCGGTTAATTTTTAAGTTTTTATGATACAGAATAGACCCGTATGAGAGTTAAATTTTTAACTCGAGTTATGATGGTTTCTGTGGAAATATTAATGGAAAAATGAATGTTAATGTATACTGTTTTAATTCAAGTTTGGAATAACTTTAGTTAAATCACTTAATTAGTTTTTTAGCAATCGGGCATTAGTAAACGTATTACATATAATTAATTTTTTTTATTTTTTATTCATATTTAGGTTAGAGAGGCGCAAGTTTGACACTTGCCACAGGCGCTTCATATCCTCGTTACGGCCCTGGTACTTAGTGTGGCAATCGCGGATAGGAAGTCGGAATCGGGGGTCAAGGAATCAAAGCTATTTAGAGGAGTCGGGAGTCCGACTCCAAAAACTTAAACATTCTTTTCTGATGGTGCTTCATTACTAAAAGTTGAACGAAGCGAATCTATGAATTATTATTGAGCTAGTCAGTATTATTAGCAAACATAAAGGAACTATCAACACATTAAAATGTTGTTCTAATAACTGGTAAAAATATTAGAGAATATTTTAATCATTTTCGAAAGAATAGTTTTCGGCCACCATTAGAATCGTATTAAGTGTGTAGTAATCTATATTATTTTGTCAGAACTGCTATATATTACTCTTTTGGATGGAGAGACACTTCACTGTCGTGTAATGAATCTCACTGCTATGTAAATAATACATGTAATTATTTTTTTTCGGGCAAAATACAATCTTATGTGTAGCAAATTTTTAAATTAACTCAATTTTCGAAATCTACGACTTCAATATACCCGAAATTGATATACAACTCAACAAATTTGATGTAAATAGCAAAATTCGCTTTTCGAGCGTTATTTCGAAAGCGGCTTCATTTGAGACCAGGTGCTGCGAACAAACCTAAGCAAATTGATACATTCCGTATATGCATGCAGAATCTTACTTAAGTGTCATAATTTACAGCCGTTCCGGCCGGATATGTAATTTTTTTAATTTAATTTCGGGCAAAATCCGAATAATAACAAGTCATATGCCGTTTTGTATTTTATTTTGGTAATTTACAGGTCCGATTTGGTCGAAAACGATATAAAGAGTGTCAAAATAATACGAAGTTGAGACTTTACAGATTTCGGCCACTACCTTAATTTTGGCGCCCCGCAGAGAAAAATTCCGCACATATTCTTGTAGCCAAGGATATGCCCTACAGATTTAGGAAGAATTGAAACAAAATATTAATATACGCAGATTTGCAGTGATAGAGAATATCATCAAGTCTCGAATTTGGGAAAAAAATCTATCAAAATTTTTAATTTTCTCCATTTTGATAACAGATTCGTAATCTACGGCATTAAATTAATAGTAAACGAGCCATATTATACGAAATTCGTTAGCCATTTCGGAAATCACTTTTTTGCGTCTGAGAATGAATTATGGATCTTGTAAACTAAGTAACGGAAATTCGTGTACGACGCGGCAAATTGTAGCTAAAGGTCCATTGTACAAATATGTATTTAGCTATTTTGCTGTATCATAAGAATCAGTTATCGTTATCGTAATTGGCGCGCTAGTTTCGCCGGCATCTTGAATTTGCCTCGATTCACAAATAGGTGCTGCGGGTCAAAATGATTTCATTTTTATAAGGAACACGTGTGCCAAATGGCATTCCCTTATCATGAAGTGCAGTATCTTTCGACATAGGCACCAGACTATGACTAAAATCGTAAAAAATCGCCCAACGAATACTTTCACGAGCAATATCCATTTTTTCACAAACTTGTTTTTTAAACGCTCACAGTCAACAAACTTTCGGCCAATTTATAGGCTGCCACTGATTTCATAATAATAAATTCAAATTTTACAAATATATTAATGACACTTTTCAATATTGCCATCTAGTGGTCGTTTGTAAAAACATAATAATTTACGCTCGTAGCTCACCTAAAAACATCAGATATTTTTGCGCACACTGTATTTTGTCTCGTAAACTTTATATGGTATTTTCGGCCTGCTAGAATAAATTCTAATATTATTCTTTTTTTCCAGACCTTCAACTGAAATCTTACAGACATCCGAAGGTAAGTTTTAAAAAAGTTTATTATACAAGGCTATTGGCATCGGTTAATATTAGCATCGTGAAGTATATTGTTAAAAGTAGCCGTGGCTCCGTGGTAAGATAGTTGCCTACGGCAGTCTACTTCAACCTTTTTGCACCCGCGGGCCTCTGAAAATAGGATAAATATTTCGTGGATCGACTGAAAGCTAAGACACAATTACAAACCAATATAGATAGTATTATATAATTACTTAGTGTTTTATTATTATACTAGTAGTCCGAGAGCTAGCAACGTTTTCGAGAAAGAATTTTAGGTCGGCTGGTTTTTCGATATTTCCCTTTCGTATTGAAGTTAGGTAGGGATGCGGTACGTCTGGCACCTGGGAGCGGTTGCGTTTACCTGTGCGCATCTCGCCTGTACAGGTAAAAAGTGGATATTTTGAAATCATTTTAAGACATTTTATTTATTTTATATAATTTTCTATGTCTTTTTAGCATTATAAATTTATAGTTGCCAGACAGTTTCGTTGTTGCTAACAATGCGCCAGATCTAATTTAAGTATTTAAAAAATAATATTTTTCAAACCATTTTAGTATAGCTGTAATTTTAATAGGATATAGTTCTGTAATCAAAGAATACAATATTAATTTGCCAGACGGAAATTCCGTTGTTTAACTAAGAACCAGACCAATTTAAGTCCCGGGGAGAATAGGTAAGTTAGAAGAGTGTGGCAGCTTATTCGTTGGTTGCGTGAGAGAGATAGCTGCAACAGAGGGCGTTAGAGAGAGACAGGTTATATAGGTTAGAATTTCATAAAAAAAATAGAGCAAAATAATAATTAAAGTAAAATGAGATGAGAACAACTGATAAAAAATATTATTAGCAAGATAAAACAAATCATTTATTTTAAATATGTAGGAAATTAAACATAAAATGTAATTCAGTATTTTTATTGAATAATTCTGTCACAATGCAATGACCTGAGTATCTGTTAAAAAAAAATTTAAAAAAAAATTAAAAATAAAAAATTTAAAAAAAATTAAATTAAATTATTATTATTTTTTAAATTTTATTATTTTACCACTTTTGTTTGAACAAAAAACACATTTTTCTTTTTCCTCACTCATCACGATAAAATTCTGCTTCTATTTTATTTTATAAAAACAAGCAAACATAAACACTCATGTGGACGACGCCAACTTAAAAAATAGCAGCTGTGATTGTTTTACTGTTATCTCTTCTAACTCACCTATTCTTCCCGGGACTTAAATTGGTCTGGTTCCTAATTAAACAACGGAATTTCCGTCTGGCAAATTAATATTGTATTCTTTGATTACAGAACTATATCCTATTAAAATTACAGCTATACTAAAATGGTTTGAAAAATATTATTTTTTAAATACTTAAATTAGATCTGGCGCAATGTTAGCAACGAAACTGTCTGGCAACTATAAATTTATAATGCTAAAAAGACATAGAAAAAAATATTTAAAAAAAAAATGTCTTAAAATGATTTCAAAATATCCACTTTTTACCTATACAGGCGAGTTGCGCACAGGTAAACGCAACCGCTGCTAGGTGCCAGACGCACCGCATCCCTACCTAACTTCAATAAGAAAGAGAAATATCGAAAAACCAGCCGACCTAAAATAAACTTTTTTGTGACGTTGCTAGCTCTTAGACTATAGGTTATTACCCGTCAACCATGACGGATTTATAATATAAAAATTTCAATTGTTTGTATGTGTATTTGGTTTTATTTTTAGGGTTTTGTAGGTATCATCAAAAAACCCTTATACCGTCATTTTGTCGTCTGTCTGTCTGTCTGTTCGGTAAAAATTGTAGCCAAACGGCTAAACCTAGAGAGTTGAAATTTGGCATGCTTATACAACTCTTTGACCCGCACATAGGAAAAATACTAAAACATCTAAAAAATATATCCCCCTAAAAATATAAACAAATATGTGCTCATCGAAAAAAAAATATTTTTTTTTCGATTAGCCCTTGGTACGTGGATTAACGATCAAATTTTTATTTTTGTAAAATAAATTATTTTGAAGCGATTTTTGCCAAAATTGTGCAAACATTTTTTTTTCCCAAACCCTGTAGCCCACATGGTTTAAACTAAAAATCTGAAAAAATTCTAAGTAATGTACATTGGTGTGAACCGGAATAGTACAACAGGAATTTTTGATCAGATTATGTTTTTGGAGAAAAACGCATTTTTTGTGATTTTTGGCTAATAATGTATTCAAGTTTGTAACACGCCACACTAGAACGTGCATGCTGGTGTAGTGGTATAAGTCGCTGATTTTCAACCAAGTAACCCAATCCGAAAGGGATCGAACCCTGTGAGAAGAGACTATATTATTTTTTGTTTTTTTTTTTAATTTTTATATTGTTTAAATTATTTTTTCAAAATTCTAGTTATATTTTGGCAAATGTCGCATTTTATTTTTAAAAGCGTAAATTTAATAACCAGTGGAAATTGTTTAAATTATAATTTAATTCCACTTATAACAACCAATGGAAGCCATAGGCGCAATTTTTAAAATTCTTAATGAACCTGGCTATATAAAAAAAAAATACTGCACATATTTAGAAACTTGAATAATGGTATTAGGCGTTCCAATTAAAATTAACAAAAAAAATATTTTAATATAAAATTTGTTTTCGCATCCAAAATAATCATCATTCACGGGACAGGATATCACCAGTTAGCCAATCACAGGAGAAGGTGTCACCTGTCAGCCAATCAAGATACACTGTGTCCCCAGTTAGCCAATCACGAGAACCTTAGTAAAACTTAACGTCATAATGTTACCGACACTACATACAAACACTTGCTAATTATATAGTTAGATTACTTATTCATAAACTTTTTATGATGGGAAAACGATTCATTTTTACTCAGTACATTACATTCATATTGTTAAAACTTAAAATAATTTGAAACGTTTATTTATGCCTATGAAATCCTAGACATATCTGTATGTAATTATATTGGTAGATTCTTATAAAAACAAATCTGCAAAATATTGTTCATATCGGTCAAAGGATATAACACTGTCTAAAGTTTTTTTTATGCTTACGAAACCGTACATATTTCTATATATATATATATTTTTTAAATTTATTTATTTTACAGCGGTCTATTTCTGCAACGAGGCTAATCGCCGATGCCAGAGGGCGAGTTCCTTCACCTGGATGAGGGGTGAATGATTGTGAAAATGGCTCGGCTACTTCGTTGCCGTATATAATTATATCCGTAAATTCTTAGGAAATAAATCTGCAAAATATTATTCATATCGGTTAAAGGATACAGGCGTGTCTAGAGTTTCTCGTTTATGCCTACGAAACCCTAAACATTTCTATATGTAATATAAGATATGCGAGTTGTTTCGCATGTGCCTTTTAAATAAAAAATTGATGTGAAGTGTGAATATTAACACATTTCAGGGTTTCGCAGGTATATAATAAGTGAAGGCGGTATGCTGAGTGTGTAGGACAAAATTTACTTTGTAGTAATCACGGCAAAATGAACGATATTTTAAAAATAATTTATCGTCTGTTAATCATATAACTGGTTATTAAATTTACGCTCTTAAAAATTAAATACAACGTTTGTCAAAATATAACTAGAATTTTGACAAAATAATTTCAACATAATAAAAACGGAAAAAATAAAATTCACTCCGTACTCGAACTCGAAACCCTTCGTTTACCAGCAGTGCTCTAACCCATTAAGCTATCGAACGCCTTGCATATGAGTGTCTTACATTGGTATAACTTTTGCACTTTGTGAACCAAAAACCACAAAAAATGTGTTATTTTCCGTGAACATAATCTAATCAAAAATTCCTGTTGTACTATTTCGGTTCACACCAATATACATTACTTAGAATTTTTTTAGATTTTTACTTTAAACCATCTGGGCTACAGGGTGTGGGACAAAAATTTTTTTGCACAATTTTGGCAAAAATCGCTTCAAAATAATTTATTTTGCAAAAATAAAAATTTGATCGTTAATCCACGTACTAAGGGCTTTCATTTGATACCCTACTCAGAATTTAAAAAAAACATTTTTGTTTTCGATGAGCACATATTTGTTTATATTTTTAGGGGGGTATGTTTTTTAGATGTTTTAGTATTTTTCCTATGTGCGGGTCAAAGAGTTGTATAAGCATGCCAAATTTCAACTCTCTAGGTTTAGCCATTTGGCTACAATTTCAACCGAACAGACAGACAGACAGACAGACGATAAAATGACGGTATAAGGGTTTTTTGGTCATACCTACAAAACCCTAAAAACCAAGGTTGTTTGCGTTCGGTTACACAATTTTTTTATTAATTGCAAAACAGTTTTAATCAAATCATCTAAAAATTTACATAATATAACATTTTACTTAAAGTTTCCTCCCCTAAATTAATCTCAATTTGTAATATTGAAGTTCAAGGCGAAAAATAATCACCATTAACTTTTTTACCTTCTCTTTGTAATTGTTAGATCTCAATTCCAAGATATGAATTTAAATTATTACTTCACGAACTGTGTTGTTTAACATATATCGCAAATTATATTAAACATTTTTGTAATAAATAAAAATTATTTCCTTAGTAACATTCTCTAAGATATTCGTGTTAGTATTGATAAAGTTAGGATTATAAATTTATTTGACTATCAAATGGGAAATCATCGGGAAATAAATAAAGTCATAAAATTTTTGCATATAATATTAGTAATAAGCTATAGAGGTTCAAATATATAGAGTCGGATTTTCATGTTAAATAATAATCAAAGCACTTTTTTCAAAAGGCTATATGGTTGACCAGCGTTTCTCAACCAGGGGGCCGCGAAGTTATATAAAATCGAAACATGAAATTATAATAGAAAAACGCTCAATTTTGCAAGATATATTCTAAATATATGAAATTTATATTCATTAAAATATACCTTTTAAACTTAAATAAAATAAATTATACTTATTTTGACAACTAATTTAAACTAATTAAAACGGTTCGCGTTGGAGGTACTTCAAGTACTTTCAAGTAGGTACGACTTGAACTTACGCAATATTTTTGGTTATGCTCCGAGCTACTGTTAGCTAAAGAGTAAGGATGCGAAAGTGTTCAAAATGGAAAGCAACTTGGAATAATGGAAAACTTGTAAATAAAAATACTTGCAAGCCATTATAGGCAATCGTAACAGATATTAAAAACATGTTTATGTAAAAGTTGTTTTTTTTTCAAAAGTTTTATCCAATTATACCCAACACGCCATACGTTCCTATATAAAAAATCGAAGTTATCCTTGATATCCTGTACTTCCGGTTTATTCCGAAAATTTAAATACTACCATCCAATTATTTGGGAAAACTCTGGTCACCAAATCTACACGACCGGCGGTTGGGAAACACTGCTCCAGGTAACTATCTGACAGATAAGGTCATATGATACTTTCTGTGCTGAATAAATGTCATCCCGTCTTTCAATACAAATGTATCTATCGGATAGTTATCTAACGGATAATGAGACTGATGTATTGAATTCACTGCTTAGTAATGACATTTATTCAGAAGATATAGTTCCAGATAACATTATCTGTCGGATAGTTACCTAGTGGTTTAAATGAAGGTGGAAGGACCAGGCCTTAAGGTCATAATGCCCGGGGGGGGGACACCTTAGACCTCCAAATGAACCCGTAAATAAAAAAATTAACCTGTATAAAATTCTCGAGAGATAACTCCATTATACTTCCAATAGTAATTTTCATCCCTTTCTGAGATCTCAGAATTATCATTGTATACTATTGATAAAATATTAATATATGTGTTTATTCTCATAAAGAATTATTTTAAGCAATTCTGTTCCTTATTTATTAATTGTTAATGACTATATTCCTTAATGAGCTTTATCAGGATTAACCATCTTGATATGTAGTGATACGTGATTTTTGCAAGTGGCGTCTTCATTTTTTTCTGACGTTTTTAGTTATTTTTTAGTGATAAAAGTGCATAAAATACTTGAAATAGTGTGGACTTTAGTGTTTGGACTACATGGAGACCAAAATTGGAGCGACTGGAAAGGTATTTGTAGAAATTTTTGTTAATTTTATAATGTAAGTCTTTGTTATGTAGAATGTGCTTCTATTGACAATATAGAAACACATACATAAATGCATACACTATCGGCTATAACTAGAGAAACAAAACAATTTTTTAAATGATTTTCATAAATCCCGATTATTGACTAAATGCATATTGAATTATCTTGGTATAGCAACAACAATTTATAAATTAGAACCTGCTCTTAAAAATATTTGTTGTACTGGTACAATAAATAAAATAATTAACTTTCTGCTGCAGCAGACCATCTGCATATTTCTTTTGTTGACTTAATAATAAAACAATTTTTTGTGGTTACATTTTTTCCTTTGCCCTAGCTCCCGTTCTTGTCCCGGGGATGGTAAAATGTATAGACCAGTGTTCTTCAACCTTTTTGCACCCGCGGACCAGTGAAAATAGGATACAAATTTCGCGGACCGGCTGAAAACTAAGACACCAATATAGATAGTATTTTATTATTATATAGGTATACGTTATACAGTTACACAATTACAATTTTTTAGTGCGACATCTGCTGATGCTTCTTTGTTAGAAACATTGATATACATACGTGGCTGCAGAGTTGTTTCTGAGAGACGAAGCGCTGCATTAACATCCATTCGATTTCTCTGTTTGGTTTTTATTATTGACATGGCTGAAAAAGTATTTTCGCACAAATAGGAAGTCGAAAAAATGACCAATAATTTAATAGCTTTATAACTCAAAGATGGATATTCTTTTTCTACCGATTTCCAAAATTGAGACACTGATTGCATTTTATGTCTGGACACCAGAGTGACATCAGAAGAAACTCGATCAGCTTTTCTTTTTCACGAGGATCAAGTGCACATCTTTGTAAGTGCAGGACTTTATATCTTCTAAGAATGGATTATTAATCCAGTGGTTACCTTTACGAGGATCCTCATTTTCAGGGAAATTAATAAAATTTTCAGCGAATGCTCTTAAATGATGACTTATTATGTTGAATATGACTTTCTCGTTGACATCAGAAGCAATCAAAAATCTTCCAAAAGTGGAAACATTGTTATATGACCCCTGCAGAGAAATATTAACTTCATTGGGCAGACTGAATATGTCGACTATGTAAGCAAGTTTTGCCAGCACTCAAATGCACGGCAAAATCTGGAAACACGATCTAAAGAAGTATGAAAAATAGCCGCGAGAGGCGTTCTATTGGGGCTAGTAAATATTAAATAAATCATGGTTCTAACAAAAGTTAGCTTTTGCGTCGACTAAAAAAAATGTGCTATATACTCGTTAACAGAATTGTGCAGCTACATTATTCGGTCGATATTTTTCGCGGACCGGCAGGAATTTTGACCGGACCCCGGGTTGAAGAACACTGGTATAGACATTGTATACTTAAAAATTAATGACGACACTTGTAAGAGAGGTTTTACATTCATTTTTTTTTTTTTTTTTTAGTATTTAACTAAAAAGGAATTTGTGAAATACTTAGGAGTTACAATAGATAGACATCTTAGGTGGAACTACCATATTAATCAAATTAGTAAAAATCTGAGAAAAACTATATACATTTTTAAAAAACTTAGGCCCGGTTTTTCCACCTTCAGATAAAGTCCCAGGTAACTATCTGACAGATAAGGTTATTTGTAACTTCATCTGCTGAGTAAATGTCATCCCTTCTTTCTATACAAATGTATCTATCGGATAGTTATCTAACGGATAATGAGACTGACGTATTGGATTCACTGACTGGTAATAACATTTATTCAGCAGATGAAGTTACAAATAACCTTATCTGTCAAATAGTTACCTGGGACTTTATCTGAAGGTGGAAAGACCGGGCCTTAGACATATACTACTATTAATTAAATTATTTTTTTTACTATAGTCTAGCACAAACAATATTACAATATGCTATTTTAACTTGGGGTGGTGCTAATAGTAGTCACATAAACCAACTTAATATACTACAAAAGACTATTCTAAAGGTTATGACTTTTAAACCTAGAATTTACTCGTCTAATCAAATATTTATTGATACTCAAATTTTAAGTCTAAATCATCTCTATGTTCAATTTGTCATAACACAAATTCTTCAAAACCCCTCAATCATTGCTTATGTCAATCATAACTATCCTACTAGATTTCAAATCAATAAACAAGCTATACCACTTAAACATTCTAAACAAAAGTTAGAATGCTATTACTATTATTTTTTAAGCAAAATTCAGAACTCTTTTAATAATTTTATACGAAAATATAACTTTAATTTAACTTGCGTTAATTATAAATTGTATATAAAAAAAAAAAATGGTATATTCGCTGTCTACTGTCGAAATTAATAATATTTTGGTTAAATCCAATTGATATTGTTGTCTTTCTGTTCATTGATAATTCATTCATAAAAAAAAAATTGAAAACATTAAATCTGATTGCACAAGTCACATCCTTCATTTATTACATGTAGATATTGCTACCACACGCTGAACTGTGTTCATTGTGGAGTACGGCCATCCAAGGCTGTGTTTATTAATATTGTTTAGTAACATGTAAATAATTGTACAACTTAATTTTAATAAACTTTTTGAATTGAATTGAATTGAATTTCAGAAAGGATCAACTTTTCCACCAGTTATGTAATGCAAGTTGCGTAGCGTTGATATGTGAATTCTCTGTAACTAATGCAATGTCTCAAAATTGTTATACCTCTATGGATATTTTAATTTAACATTAACTTTTATAGTTCGTGCAAATGCAAAATGACGATCACGAGACTGCAGAATTTAATACAGGTTTTACGTGTGATAAAAGCATTGATGGAAATTGTTTATTTTTTACGTAAAGCCGATGCACGTCATAAAACGTTTTCCAGAGTTTGATTCTCTAATGTATGCAAAGAGAGCGGATTAAATAGAAATCGCATTATATTATGATGGAGCTCACTTCAGTTGTATTATGTTCGTTGATGGTATACATTGAAAGCTATTTAAACCTATTTACGAAATTTCGTGTTTTCGTTTTTCTTAAATACGATTTAATACAGAAAGTTGATTTACGTAATTATTGTATTACGTACCTACGAGGGTCCGTAAAATAAGGTCTCCAGGCGCTGGAGTTGCGAGGAACGCTTTAGCGTAAAAACTGGCAACACTGGAATGTAGCTTCATTCCCAGCCTGCAAATCCCCACCACTTCGAGCTGTCTGCGCCGCTTAATCTTGGTTTGGTAGCCGTCCGCGATGACTTCCACTCGATGCTACCGCCAGGTGTGAATTACGTTCTGTGATTCGTTTTTAGGGTTTTGTAGGTATGACCAAAAAACCCTTATACCGTCATTTTGTCGTCTGTCTGTCTGTCTGTCTGTCTGTTCGGTAAAAATTGTAGCCAAACAGCTAAACCTAGAGAGTTGAAATTTGGCATGCTTATACAACTCCTTGACCCGCACATAGGAAAAATACTAAAACATCTAAAAAACATATCCCCCTAAAAATATAAACAAATATGTGCTTATCGAAAAAATATATATTTTTTTACAATTCTGTGTAGGGTATCAAATGAAAGCCCTTGGTACGTGGATTAACGATCAAAATTTTATTTTTGCAAAATAAATTATTTTGAGGCGATTTTTGCCAAAATTGTGCAAAAAAAATTTTGTCCCACACCCTGTAGCCCAGATGGTTTAAACTAAAAATCTGAAAAAATTCTCAGTAATGTACATTGGTGTGAACCGGAATAGTACAAAAGGAATTTTTGATCAGATTATGTTTTCGGAAAATAACGCATTTTTTGTGTTTTTAACTAAAATATGTAATATATTTAATCCGCTATTTAACATAGTAAACTACTGAACCTTCGTAGCACAGTGGTAGCGTTGTCGCTTAGTGAGCTGTAACTACCAAAGAAACTAGTGTTCGAATCCCATCAATTTTTATTTTTTTTTGTTTTTTTTTTTGTTTTTTATTTAATTTAAATTATTTTGTCAAAATAGTTATATTTTGGTAAATGTTGCATTTAATTTTTGAAAGCGTAAATTTAATAACCAGTGGAAAATGTTGAAATTATAATTTAATTCTGTTTGAATGTATACGAAATCAGAAGGCGGGGCTAATGATTTAAGCAACCAATAGAAACCATACGCGCAATTTTTGAAAATCTTAATGAAGCTCGCTATATAAAAAAAATGCTGCACATATTTAGAAACTTAAATAATGGTATAAGGCATTCGAATTAAAATTCATAAAAAAATATTGACATAAAAATTTTTTGGCATCCCAAATAATTATCATACAGTTACTAAATACCTGCGAAACCCTGAAATGTGTAAAAATTTACACTTCACATCAATTTTTTTGTGTGCTAAAGACACTAAGCATAGAAATTTATCGACAGTAATGTGAAGTGTATGGACAACAGTGTATGGACATCCGTACGTAAGTAAATGGACGTACAGACATCCATGACGAACAGCTTGCCTGACGGCCATCAGTCAATTTGGATGGGATAACGTCACACACACACCCCATGTGATTATCATCTCTTTCCTGCGTTGAAGGGGGGACACCTGGGTGGGACGAATTTCAGGACCAACGAGGAGTTGAAAGAAGAGGTCGTAAGCTACCTGTGCGCCTCGGCGGGAGAGTTCTATGACACGCGTATACGAAAAATGCTACACCGCATGCAAAAATGCTTCGATCGAAACGGGGATTATGTAGAAAAATAGTAGAAAGTCCAGGCTTTCCAACAATGCATAACTCATTGCAAATAAACGTGTTTTTCTTTGTGGAAAAAAATTGGAGACCTTATTTTACGGACAACCCTCGTATAAATGACAACAAAAAATCATATAATATAAAATAAAATTACAATAATCAGCAATTTAAATACAAGGTGTCTCAAAAGAAATTTTATATTTATTTAGCTTACTGCGTGAACGCAACGTATCCGAAGGGCGCGGGGGTTATGTCAATCGGTAGCCTGGCTCTTGGGAATTTAGTCGCTATGGAGCGTTTCTCGGGAGCAGACCGCGCGTTATGCGTGCGAGAGTTTTACAAAAACGGTGATTCGGCGACTGTAGCGCGTAGAAAATTCTGCAGTATTCGAGGTTTTCGCCACTTAAATGATGCGCCAAGCATTCCTCTCATTCGACATTGGGTTAAAAAGTTTGAAGAGACTGGTACAATGCTGGATAAATCAAAATCCGGGCGACCTAGGTCATCAAGAACAGTCTGTTCGTGACGACCCGAACCTTTCAATTCGGAAGCGCGCAAGTGCTTTAAATGTGCATAGATCATCATTACATCGCATTATGCACAAAGACCTAAATCTGCACCCCTACAAAATTCAATTGGTGCAAGAATTAAAGCCCCAAGATGCCAGTCAGAGGCTTAATTTCGTAAATCAGGTGATTGAGCGATTTTCAACGTTTACCAACATTTTGTTTTCGGATGAAGCTCATTTTCATCTTAATGGCCACGTAAATAAGCAGAACTGCCGCTACTGGAGTGCAACGAATCCGAAACGCAAACATCAGAAACCCCTACATTCGCCTAAAGTGACCGTATGGGCTGCGATGTCGGCGCGAGGAATTATCGGCCCTTACTTTTTTGAAGACGAAAGGGAGCGTGCAGTTACAGTGAATTCAGAGCATTATGTGGAGATGTTAGACAACTTCTTACCTGAACTGCAAAACTTTCCTGGCTATAACCAAAGAACTGGTTCCAACAGGACGGAGCAACTTCACACACGTCCAATATGTCTCTGCCACGTGTTCGTGAAATTTTCTCAGGCAAATTGATCTCCCGGAGAGGTGACATAAATTGGCCTCCACGCAGTCCAGATTTAACCCCTATGGACTTTTTCCTATGGGGTTATCTTAAATCTAAAGTTTACGCCAATAAACCGACTTCACTGGCGCATTTGAAAGAAAATATCCGTCACGAAATGGCAGCCATCCCTGAGTCCACCTGCCGAGACGTCATAAGTAATTTTACTGTTCGATTAAATGAGTGCCGAGAACGCGAGGGTCTACATTTAGACGATATTATTTTGAAGAAATAAATCCCCAAAAAGTGTATTTTAATAATTAATAAACATTTTTTCTATATACGGCTTACTTTTTTTTTAATCGATCCACTAAATATAAAATTTCTTTTGAGACACCTTGTATATACTATCCAGAAATTCATTGAAGCAATAATGTGGATTTTCAAGCAACATCGATTTGATAGTCATCCTAAAATTAGAGAAATTAAAGTTTATCATTTGCTTTGGGAGCTTATTATAAAATTTAGGTCCACAGTAAAGAAATTTAGTAAAGAGGTGAATTCTTTCCCACTTCCAGTTTATTTTGGAGTTTTAAGGTAGGTTCCATATCTAGTTGCTCGATATTTTCCATTTGAGACAGTACAAAATTTATTAATGCTTTGCTGAACATAAATTACACATTGAAATATGTACACGCAAGGTACAGTTAAAATTTTATTCTTTTTAAAGAGGGCCTACAAAATATACGCTTAGAGACCTTACGTAGAACATACAAGGCTATTTTTTGTGCTTGAAAAACCCCAATAGCACTTGGAGAGGCGCACTATAATAAAATACCATAAGTGAGGTGACAGTTTATTAAAGAGAAGTAAGCGATTCGGGCACCATCAAACAGTTTCTCATCAATCAATTTTCGCTTAGCAAATAATGAATTTTATTTACTTACGTGTTGCTTCCAATTCCATTTGCTGTCGATTATCATCCCGAGAAACTTTACCGTATCGATGTTGGTATTATAATCATAACGATTATGCAATGTAATTTGTTCCGTTTTTTTTTTTTTTTTTTTTTTATTTAAAATTTTTAAGACGCTTCAGCTACTGTGGCTATTAGCGTCTGTGTTTACATCGATTTTTACAATATATGTTTTATTTTGCATAGATAGGTTATACACAGATGTTTAGATTTTATTATAAAGATTTACTTGTGTGATAAAGTTAAGTATATTTGTCATTGTATTTGTGTCGTTCGCGAGGGCTTGTTTCATCGTGTTTGGGATGTTGTTTCTTAGTTTTTCTTGTTGGTATTTTGTGCAGTGTAGTATGATGTGTTCGAGGGTGAGTGGTGTGTCGCAAGTGTCGCATATAGATTGTTGTGTTTTTTTGAAGATGTGTTCATGTGTTAACAGGGTGTGCCCTATTCTGAGTCTTGTTAGTGTGACCTGGTCTTTCCTTCTGTGTGTAGATGTCCAGTTTTGGGTAGTTTCTTTTATATTTCTTAATTTGTTAGTAATATTTGTGTTGGTCCATTCATTGCTCCACTCTTCTTTGATTCTTGCTTTAATGATGTTTTTTTGATCTTCGGGTTGTATTGCTATTTCCAGTTCTTCATCTTGAGTTGCTTGTCTTGCATTTTCGTCTGCTTTTTCATTCCCCTTTATGCCTATGTGGGATGGGATCCACACAAAAGTGACTGTATTTTTGTAGTGTGTAATGGCATCGTGTATGTTTTCTTGTCCTTTTTTGATGTGAGGATTTTTTGGGTAGGTCTGTTGATATGACTGAAGTACACTAAGTGAGTCGGTGTATATTATGTAGTGTTTGTGTTGTTCTTTGGACGTCTTTATGTGTTCTGTCGCCTTCTGTATGCTAAAAGCTTCTGCTGTGTTGTTCCGTTTTGTCGGGGTTCAATTTAAGCCTTTTACTTGTAAACCACGTGAACTTGATAGGTTGCAACTTCAACAAATTGCTGTCTCTAACATAAGTAAGATTGAAACAGTTGTAATAGTAAACTTTTTTTATAAGGTACATACTGTGGTCACTCGGACTGGATAGACAAACCCCATGATACATAATACTGGCAGAAACCGGCAGAGACAAGTTAAGAATCGACATTGGAAAGAGAGCAACAAAATTTGAACAAAGGAGCAGAATCAGTAGTAACGAAATTCTTAGAAACTGCATATCAGAAATAGATAAGAAACTAGAAACTGACTGGTGGAGGGAAAGGAAAAACTATTTCGAAAGAAATGGATATAGCCTGCAGGAATAAGCAAGAAAGGAACAACAAGGCGAAGACGTCATAACTTTAGTAACTGACAGAGACAGAGACATACAAAAACAAGACTAACAAAATAGAATCGACAAGTCGAGGTAAAACGCAAACTACAGGAAGATTAAAATTATAGGCCAGCCAAGATACTTAATGGTAGACGGGAAGCTTAAAAAAATGATTACAAGATTTCGCTGCGGAAACGAGGAGAACACCAATAATTTCTGGTGGGAAGAGACAAGGAAACTGTGTAGGATGTGCGGAGAAGCACAAGAAAATATAGAACATATGAGGAAATGCTAGGAGATGAATGTGGAAACGAGAAACAGAGAACAGCTGTTGGATGCCAAAGGAGGAGGAGTAGAGTGGATGAGGAAGGTTATAAAAAGAAGGAGAGAGATAACCAACAATAAACAAAGGACCTGAAGAAAAAAATAAACAAATGAAATAAATGATTTATTTAGGTTTTGATTTTTATTTAATGTATAGGAGATGATAATATGTATTGGGTATTTATATTATAATTTAATTCTATGTAATCTATTCGAAGCCGCAAGGCAGGAATAAAAAGTATTATTAATAGTAAACCTTTTAAACCGTAGAACAGCGTTTCTCAACTGGGGGGCCGCGACCCCTGGGGGCCGTGAAAGCTTCGTCGGGGGGCCGCGAAGTCATACAAAATCGAAGCATGAAATTATATTAGAAAAACGCTCAATTTTGCAGGATATATTCATAAATATATGACATTTATATTCATTAAAATATACCTTTTAAATTTAAATAAAATAAATTATACTTATTTTGACAACTAATTTAAACTAATTAAAACGGTTCGCGTTGGAGATACTTCAAGTACTTTCAAGTAGGTACGACTTGAACTTGCAATATTTTTTGTTATGCTCCGAGCTACTGTTAGCTAAAGAGTAAGGATGCGAAAGTGTTCAAAATTGAACACTTGTAAATAAAAATACTTGCAAGCCATTATAGGTAATCGTAACAAATATTAAAAACATGTTTATGTAAAGGTTGTTTCTTTTTCAAAAGTTTTGTCCAATTATACCCAACACGCTATACGTTCCTATATAAAAAATCGAAGTTGTCCTTGATATCCTGTACTTCCGGTTTATTCCGAAAATTTAAATACTACCATCCAATTATTTGGGTAAACTCTGGTCATCAAATTTTTTTCCCAACTTGCTCACACATCGTCTTTTCGAGAAAAATCGTGTTTCCTCTACCTTGATACACCTTGAGATATATATATATATATATATACAGGACCGGTAATAATAGGTATCTTGGTAATGACATTTATTCAGAAGATAAAGTTCCAGATAACATTATCTGTCGGATAGTTACCTAGTGGTTTAAATGAAGGTGGAAAGACCGGGTCTTAAGGTCATAATGCCCGGGGGGGGGAACACCTTAAAAAAATTAACCTGTATAAAATTCTCGAGAGATAACTCCATTATACTTCCAATAGTAATTTTCATCCCTTTCTGAGATCTCAAAATTATTATTGATAGCCCAAAGGTCATCCTATTATCACCAACGCTATAGCTCTGAAATTTTAATAAATCCTCAATCAAAATGTATAACTATTTATATAAAGATACAAAGTAACAAAATATAAACTATTTTAGATCATGTAGTACCAAATAACTTCCAAATTTAACATTATACTTCATCTTCAATAATAAAAAAAATAGTGTATTGGGCCCGGTAGTTCAATTTCAACCACCTGTATACTATTGATAAAATATTAATATATGTGTTTATTCTCATAAAGAATTATTTTAAGCAATTCTGTTCCTTATTTATTAATTGTTAATGACTATATTCCTTTATGAGCTTTATCAGGATTAACCATCTTGATATGTAGTGATACGTGATTTTTGCAAGTGGCGTCTTAATTTTTTTCTGACGTTTTTAGTTATTTTTAAGTGATAAAAGTGCAGAAAATACTTGAAATAGTGTGTTATAATGTGGACTTTAGTGTTTGGACTCCATGCAGACCAAAATTGGAGCGACTGGAAAGGTATTTGTAGAAATTTTTGTTAATTTTATAATGTAAGTCATTGTTATGTAGAATGTGCTTCTATTGACAATATAGAAACACATATATGCATACACTATCGGCTATAACTAGAGAAACAAAACAATTTTTTAAATCATTTTCATAATTCCCGATTATTGACAAAATGAATATTGAATTATATTGGTATAGCAACAACAATTTATAAGTTAGAACCTGCTCTTAAAAATATTTGTTGTACTGGTACAATAAATAAAATAATTATATATATATAGGGGGGCCACAGACAATATCTAAGTTATTTTGGCGGTTCCCATGCCAGAAAAGGTTGAGAAACACTGCCGTAGAAGACTGAAATTGAATTTGTTTCAAATACTTAAATGTTAAATTCCTAGGCTAGAGATAACCTATATAAACACTTAAATATGTTTGTTTTGTGTCTCTAACTCACAGTATAGCAGGACAGAATAAACTTGTAAACACCCAATTATGTTTTTTTCGTATGCCGTCACTGAATCAGCAACAGACATTCTTTATTTCTCCATATAAATTGCCAGGCGTGGTGTCGCTTCTCTCCACCGACTCGTTACATTGTTAATGGGCCGTAAATTCTTCACTTTCCGTCACTGGAAAAAATACTCCCACTAAGTTTTCCCCACAAGATCAGAGCTAGGAAAAAAACCAAAGCATCGTTTTTATTTGCTGTAAAATTGTTAAAGTATTTTCAGTTTTTACCGAGAAGTATTTCATTTTTACCAACCATCACATACAGAATGGATGGGATGTATTGTAATCATAACACTTTTTTGACATTTTTACAGGTAACCACGAATTTTTGTAACACCAATCAACTGTTTTTAACGAAATGTCGATCTGCGGATACGTGTAGAGCAAATTCGGTTGAATGGATTTAAGAGGACGTACAACCATATAGTTTCTTATACATAGCTTACAATCTGAATTAAAATAAGTAACAATTTTTACATAAAAATTTGCAGCGAATTTTTGTCTATCTAATACCCCTTTTCAGAAAAAAAAATTACTTAGCGCCTTCTGGAAATCTACATTCTTTGAACGAACAAACAGAAATACATATATACATGTATATACATGTATATATGTATATACATGTATATATGTATATGTATATATACATGTATATAAGTACCTATATTTCTACCTACGTTCTAAAATAAAGTAAAGAAAGATGTTGTAAATAAATCACTTTGAAGCTTGAAATTAAGAATTATTTATTAAAATCATATTTTCATCTAATGGGAAGGATGAACCTGGTGCGCTGCTATCAATGTATCAATCCTCGGCTCTATTTTTGTCAGCAGTATTCTTAACTCACCGCGATTAGCTATTTGCAGTCGGTTTCTATTTTTTGATAATAGATTTGTGACCGCACTGAACCCACGTTCCACTAAATATGACGAAGAAAATGCAATTAACAACTTTTGTATTGCAGCCCATAACCCAGGATAAGCTGTATAATTCTGCTTTGCAGCCAGAACTGTTGGTAGCAAAGCCGTCTTTGAAATTAAAGATGATGAAATTCTCCAAATTCCCTTCTCTTTTCAAAATCTCATGGACCCAAAACCTATGTTTCCGTTGTTGTCTTTCCCGCTCTTCCTCCTCAGCACAAATTGCAGCCACTACAATTAGCTCCTCTTCCGATGAACTCTCCATTGCATCCAACGCAGCTGATCTAAAATTAGGATTGTTTCAAACGTCTGGCTGTTAGGCCGGTCGCGGTCGTTATGGCTGTTAGTGGCTGTTGCTGGCTGTTCATAATGGGTTTCGTGCTTTAGTCTGCATTGCCAACCTAACGGAACTTGAAAAAAATAGATCTCGTAGTTATTGAACTTGGTAGTCTACTTTTGACGCATTCTTGAATCTGCCATGGTTCTTAACATAAGTACTGTGGATAAAAAAACGGGAAAGGGCGAGCACCGAAAATTGACACTCGGCTTAATACAAGCAACCCATACCCATTACTCGAGATTCGACGAAAAATCGCTCGTAACTCGCCAAATACCGAATACCTGGCGCCGCCTTATGTCAGTTTTGATGATATATACACTGGAAGTTCCATTGTGGATGATAGAAAAAATGGCGTTGATGTACTGCTGTACCCAGATTATTAAATAGAACAAAACATCCCTTAATATTGAAATATAATCATTTATTAAAAGTAGGCATTTACAAAATTAGGATATCGGTGGCTATATGTCGGCTAATTTTTACATTAGACTGAAAAAAAAAAATTGCTTTAAAATCAATGAAATTGCAGGTAAATTTAAAAGTTTTGCTTTTAAAAATGCGTCGACATCCTTTGTATTTAATTTAAAAGTAGACGTACTTTTGACAGATATTTTACTTTTAATATAAAAGTACATCACTTTTAAATCAATAACGAAACGGATTTCGACTTAAAAGTAAATAATTTTAATCCAAAGGTATGTAATATTAAAAAATCAAAAGCAGTATTTTTGAATTGAAAATATTTGTTTTAAATAACAAGAATTTTAAAATAAAAGAGTAAATATCTCAATTTAAAAGTTATAGTTTTTACATCAAAACAAACTTACCTTTATTTCAACAGCATTTCATTATTACCTAATTTAAAATTGGGTTTATTATGTTGAATAAAATGCGTATAGTATATATATATATATTTCTTTATTATTTAATATTATTAAATTACAAATGTAGGTATACAAAATTTATTCAATAATATAAAATATTTTCCTAGCCTACAAATGAGGCACTGATATGGAAAAAGTTTTAAATAAAATTTTTTTTTCGTATTTTCATGGAAAAGATGGTAAGCGCAGTACTTCTAAATATAGCATGGAAAGTAAAGTAAGTCAGATTAATTATTAATCTATGCTAGTCATTGACTTACTTCTCTTTCCACGCCGTTGGCATTAATAGTGCATTTAATATATATTCGATGAAAAAACAAAATATCGACTTTTTGACTTTTCCATGTTAGCGTCTCAAATACAAATTTAAATTTCATATTCAATTAATTGATAATTATTCAACTAAATAAACTTATATCTAATTACACTTTTATAGTTCATATTGTAAATATGTAATGGGGTGCTATATACATAATTAACGTGTGGTAATATGCTTTCCTGAAACGGCCTACATATTATTTACTAATCACTAAATAGATAATAATACTAGATAAAATGTATTCTTATTTACATAAAGTACTTATCTTCTAAATAATAAGTTTCGTGGACGCCGTGTTCTTCTAGAAAACTGTGTAACTCCTGTTCTTTGGGATCCTCCACATTTACTGTTGTATTATTAGTTAGGTCTGCCAATGTAATAATTTCTATATTTTAAGCCACTTCATAATCATTTTTATTCTCAACTGGGTCCATTGTTTAAATATATAGGCAAATGACAAAATGAAACAAATATACACGCACTTTAAATGCACTTCATTTAACGGTAAAAACAAAACGAGCAGGTTTAAACAGGATTGCTAAACATACGCAGTTCTCCCACTTTGCAATAAAATTAAAAGCAAGTGCTTTTAATTTGAAATTCTTACAATTGATTTACTATATCTTAAAACATACGACATTAACATTAAATTTTTACTTTTGAATTAAAATTACAAATGAAATACAAATAAAAGTATGACTTTTTAAAAGAAAAGCAGTGATTTTATTTTGATAGTTCTTCTTTCAAATCAAAAGTACTTTACTTTTAACATAAGCTTCAAGTGTAAATGTTCTTTATATGAAAGTAAGTATTTTTGTTTTAATTTCAGTTCTTTTAAGATAATAGTTTTTGTATTTAAAATAAAAACTCAAATCAAAAGTAAAATCAAAAGCATATTTTAAAAGTACAAAAATATTTTGATTTTACCTGCAATTTCATTAGAATGAAAGTAAATACTATTAATATGAAATCAAAAACTAGTGTTTTTAATATTAAAGTATAAATTTCTTTCAGTGTACATACACAATTTCTGGAAAGGTAACTAGGAATATTACTAACGATAAGGTGAACACTGTTATACAAAGAATATTTAAAATGCCAGTATGGATAACAAAATCTTTCAGAAACGTAAAATCTGCAGGGTGATGCAAAATATCTTACCATCACTATAACTCAAACTTGTATCTTCTGTCCCACTCATCATTTACAAAATACCCTTACAATGAATGTAAATTACCCAAAGTGTTACTCTAATGTGTATTGAACTGGCAAAAAAGCAATAATGGAAGTGCACAAATGTTTTCTTCTTACTGTGTCTGTCTACCGTCTTCTTAGATTTGTTCTACGAAATATATCTTTAACATGATGAGACAATTCTGAAATGATATTATATCTCTCCTTCTATTGAACAAATGTATGAAATTTAATTAATTCTTCTCCAATTATAAGTGTCATAATTGCGACTGTTGTCTACAGTTATTAATTTCACAGAGAATTGTTCCAATATGATGTCTACTGACATTTACAAGTCTCAACTTGATATTTAACTAGAGATTCAGTCTACAGTTTAAGTACTTAAAGTAGTATTTGATTTGGAAATTATAAGAAGAATAATGCAGAAGCTTGCCAATAGTTCGAAAATCCTAAAATTCTGGCACTATTTGAGGCCACGAATTTTAGATCAAATGATTAATAAAGTGCGATATTGTTTATGCATCTGGTGGCCAACAACCCAAGAGTGCTTACAGTGGTTTTACTGAAAATTTGGTATCTTGGATCGCCAGGAGGTTCGCTATTATTTACGTATCCAAATTTAATTCTAATCGACCCATCTGTAAATTGTAGTCTGTTTTTTTGCTATTAATCATGTATGAACATCCACTTTGTGAAATTATATATATAAAAAAAAATCATCTGATAATATTATTTTCTCCTGATTTTTATCAGAATCTTCCTGGAATTTTGCTGTCATCAAAACATCGAGCAGCTAGCAATTATCATTAATTAAACATACTAGTATGATAATTTCTGTCATGAAATTTCTTGTTCCGTTTGTATAATTTTATTACTATTTTATGGTTCGAGAAACGTAAATAAATTTTATAGCATGCAAACGCATTTCATGTTTACAAATTGACTGTAAGCGCAATAAACAGTGTTAAAACAAAGTAGTAATAAAATCCTGTAGTAACACTTTTGTAAATCTTTTAATTCTGGTCATTCACTGAACATGATTATAACAGGCAATATGTTTTTCGTGATATGGTCGATAATTCTTCACATGTTATTTCATAAACGTATTCTGAAAATTTTACCTCATAAATTATTTCATTATAATAATTATCCAGTTTTGACATGCGATGTATACATCAGTCTTGGCACAAGGGATACGTTAGCCTTTGGAGAGACAGACATCCCCTTGAGGCCTTAACGGGAGAAGAAGTGACTCGAACGTGTGGTTACCAACGCACAGCAAGAGTTGTAAAGAAAAGAATCCTAGCGAGTATATTGCCTAAACGGTGTTGCAGGAGGTAGTACCGCAGGTGACGTCTCCCCAGGTGACTACCCTGAACACTGTACCTAGGCTAGCTCAGATGCTGGGTTCCTCGTATACCATCTCGGCTTAACGAGCCACGTCGCACTAGTGTCTGAAAAAGAACGTGATGCCCCAAGGATTGTTATAAATGAAAAGCAAAGTGTGAAGTTATATATTTATTTAACAAGAAAGTAAGTATGAAAAACATAACAGGGTAAAATATGAAATAACAGGATAAAGATACATAGTTAGGTAAGGAAAGTGAATAGGAGTTTGAGAAAGAACAGCGAGCGTCGTTGTGGTGTCCGTCGTGGACGTTGTATCGAAGATATATTAATGGTAGCAGCGCCAGAATGGCTAATGGTGGCAGCGCCGACGTAAGTGGCGATAGGTAGAAATAGGAAATAATTTCACTCAGCTTTTTGGACAAGAAGCGTTTATTTTAACAAAACACAACGTTTCGCCAACAACATTGTTGGCTTCTTCAGGTGTTATAACAATAACATCATACTAGAAAACAATCTTATACAAGGTGTCTCAAAAGAAATTTTATATTTATTTAGCTTACTGCGTGAACGCAACGTATCCGAGGGGCGCGGGGGTTATGTCAATCGGTAGCCTGGCTCTTGGGAATTCAGTCGCTATGGAGCGTTTCTCGGGAGCAGACCGCGCGTTATGCGTGCGAGAGTTTTACAAAAACGGTGATTCGGCGACTGTAGCGCGTAGAAAATTCTGCAGTATTCGAGGTTTTCGCCACTTAAATGATGCGCCAAGCATTCCTCTCATTCGACATTGGGTTAAAAAGTTTGAAGAGACTGGTACAACGCTGGATAAATCAAAGCCGGGCGACCTAGGTCATCAAGAACGGTAGAAAACGTGGAGAATGTTAATCAGTCTGTTCGTGACGATCCGAACCTTTCAATTCGGAAGCGCGCAAGTGCTTTAAATGTGCATAGATCATCATTACATCGCATTATGCACAAAGACCTAAAGCTGCACCCCTACAAAATTCAATTGGTGCAAGAATTAAAGCCCCAAGATGCCAGTCAGAGGCTTAATTTCGTAAATTCTCAGGCAAATTAATCTCCTGGAGAGGTGACATAAATTGGCCTCCACGCAGTCCAGATTTAACCCCTATGGACTTTTTCCTATGGGGTTATCTTAAATCTAAAGTTTACGCCAATAAACCGACTTCACTGGCGCATTTGAAAGAAAATATCCGTCACGAAATGGCAGCCATCCCTGAGTCCACCTGTCGAGACGTCATAAGTAATTTTACTGTTCGATTAAATGAGTGCCGAGAACGCGAGGATCTACATTTAGACGATATTATTTTTAAGAAATAAATCCCCAAAAAGTGTATTTTAATAATTAATAAACATTTTTTCTATATACGGCTTACTTTTTTTTTTAATCGATCCACTAAATATAAAATTTCTTTTGAGACACCTTGTACAATCAATAAAGACAATTTACCTATGTTAGTTAAACGTAGCTATAACAGGCTGTACATCAATCATCTCCAAGGATGGTGAATTGCAGAATTTCATAGACAATAATGTGTATTTGAAGAAAACAGATCATAGGAAAACAGGACTTAAATTACAATTAAATATTGTAATATAATGATCAAAAATAGAAACATTCTTTAAATTTTACAATTCAAAACGAGACTAAATAAACTATACAACTGTCCAATATTAACTTATTCATTAATACAATGATATCAAGTTTTATCAACGCATCAATATGAGAGGCTGCAACACTATCCTCCCTGACAACTTGGTACGAACAGATAACCCTCAAAATCATGAAATCACGAAAATAAATTCGAGTAATCAACAAAATAAATTACTCACCAAATAGGTACCCCGTGTAGAAATAAAACAATTAAAGAATTGTGCAAATAAACTCAAAAATATCACAGATTTGAGTGGCTCATTGTTTGTGGCCCCTGAAGCGGTAATTAAAATCACTTAAGCTTATTTAGGGGAAAAATATATTTAAAAATGTAAAATATACTCTCTTTCCCTTTTCTGTTTATAAAAAAATGTCAAGAAACCCTTCGGGATATTTAAAGTTCCGTCACTGCTTATCATTTTGAATGTAAAATAGACTGCGACCCAAATCAGTAAAAATCACATATAAATATGCAGTTTCTGTTAATTTCAACACTAATCATAATAAAATATAGCTTATTATTATTGTAAAATACATAAGTTATTTTGCTGTACGATTATGATAAATTTGTTAAATTTTCATTTCATTGTACTTTCAGAGGGGGCTTGTCCCCCCCCCCCGCCTCTGAATACGCCACTGTTGTTCAGTACAACTTATAGCAGTCCTTTTTGTGTGTAAAACATCATAATTGCAAAAATACCTAAGAAGATATTGATATTCACATTTATCTACAAAATAAAACCAAATACCGATTTTAAGAGCGCGATTGTCTCCAAAACTA
The DNA here is from genome assembly GCA_963971575.1 of Liopterus haemorrhoidalis. Classification (NCBI taxonomy): domain Eukaryota; kingdom Metazoa; phylum Arthropoda; class Insecta; order Coleoptera; family Dytiscidae; genus Liopterus; species Liopterus haemorrhoidalis. The sequence continues at coordinate 43,272,607 of OZ020618.1, read as the reverse complement.
CTCTCTGTATTATATTTCTACTATTTCTACTCTATTTCACGTTTGAGGTGCCATTTTAAAATTACATTCTGAAGGTTATACCGAAGTCAGATTTCAGAT